>VXBO01014102.1:266420-375354 GCA_013400135.1 Rhinoptilus africanus
TCCCCTCAGCAACCAGATGCAGCAGGGGATGGGGAAAGGAAAAAAAAAAAGAAAAAGGAAAAAAAATATCCCCCTTCCGCGGCTTGACATCTGCACAGCAGGCGTGCCAAGCGGTGTGGGAGCCAGGGGAGAGGAAGCGGCGGCAGGCTTGGGGGGGCTCTTTGGCAGCCCCGCAGCCCGCAAACGGTTTGGGTTTGGGCTGAGAGACAAGCGACGTGCGCTAATGTAAAGTGTGTGGTTTTTCTGAAATTTGAAAAGCCCGTCTTGAAATGAAAAAAAAGGCGCCCGCCGGTCGATTCTGCAGGCTGAGTTCAGCAGAGTCAAAATCCTCCTCGTAAAGGGGGGCTTTTCTGCGTACAGGCTACGCAGGGTACGGCTGCGAGGAGGAGCCCCCACCCCTTACCTATTTCAGGAGGTGTTGAAGGTGTCCAGGGACCGTTCAGCATCAACCATCGGTTCGTACAGCCAAAAGCCCACTTGATTGTTTAATGTTCAAGCCTGTACAAGCTGCTTGAAGCAAGATATAAAGCAGGTGTTAGAAGCCTCTGGAAAGTTTGCTGTCAATTACTGTGATTCCTCTTCCCAACAAAGACTTAAAAGCAGAATGCATCTTTTCAGTTATGTAAATACACTTTTCCATAAATACTTATTTTGCAGCCCCCTTCCTCACCCCCTTCCAAAAAAAAATGCCTGTGGGTTTCTGGTGTGTCTAGTTAGGGATTGATCTAATCCTGCTCACATCGATGAGGTTGTGGGGGTATTCGGGCTGGTGGCAGCCTGGGCCAGTCTGAGCGTGGGTGTCCAATGCCGACATCCCAATGCGGGTGTGGGAGCTCCCAGGGGGGTTGCAGGGGGTTTCTGCACTGCCCCTTGCATGCTCTGCTCTCCAGTGAGCAGCAGAACTGGGACAGGAGGTGTTTTTCAATTTTGCAAAATCTTAATCGAGTAAGAATTGTCTCTCTGCTAACAATTTATTAGGAAACCTTCCCTGTGCCCTCAAATTTGAGAGGAATTCAAATACCTAAAGGGGGAGTGTCAGGAAGATGGAGAGAAGTTGTTTTCAGTGATGACCAGTGATAGGACAAGGAGTAATGGATGTAAATTGGAGCATAGGAGATTCAAGAGGGATATCAGGAGGAATTTTTTTACTGTGAGAGTGACAGAGCACTGGAACAGGCTGCCCAGAGAGGTTGTGGAGTCTCCTTCACTGGAGACATTCAAAACCCGCCTGGACGCGTTCCTGGGTGATGTGCTCTAGGTGACCCTGCTCTGGCAGGGGGGTTGGACTAGATGATCTTTCGAGGTCCCTTCCAACCCTATGATTCTATGATTCTATGAATTTATTTGCACCCACGCCACAAAGTCTAATCCATCGCTCCTTCTTTTTGAAGAGCCACAGGTTTATTCAGCTTCTGGGCTGTGAGCTGAAACTCCTTCTCAGACATGGCTGGATGTGATCTCTCTTCTCTTCACTGGAAAGGCTGCCTGCTGGGGAACAGCACTGCAGTGGGTGAGACTGGGAGAACTGGGCTTAACCTTCATTTTCAAGCTGGTACTTGTCTGGTGGCTTCAGTAGATGATGACACCAGCCACTAGGAATGTGCTTTAAGGGAGGGAAATCTAAGGGAAACCGTGGGACACACTGCTTTTACATGGCATCTTAAAAATATTTGGAGAACGAGAAGGTGGCAAAGTTTTTGTTGCAGTATCTCCTTAGTTGCCCATGGTGGCTTTTAGTGGATTTAGCTAATTATTTCAAGGAATACTTTTTTCTTTAATGAAGTCTTTGCAATTCAAAAAGCATTCAAACATATTTTTTCATTATTTTTTCTCCAGTGCATTCAAGTACCAAAAGTTGAGCAAATTCTGGGTGTATTTACCTGCATGCACCCAAGCTGATGACTACCCCAATGCCAGTTGAGCCCATTCCATGAACACCTTGATCCCGTCTTTCTGCATTACCTTGCCCCAAAATGGGTTGAAGAGCTGTGTATGGATAGGAAGCTACACCAGGTCTCCAGGAGCATCGTTTCAAATCTTCCTGCGGTCACTGACTTTCTAGGTTACTTGTTAAATTTGGCTTGTGCTCACTTGTCTTTTCCTGCTGCATCTAGGGTTTGGCAAGCCGGGGCCACCGACCGAGTGCCAAGCGCTTGGATGCTGTGGGGACAAGGGCCACGGTTGTGCCCAGGGAACGCAGCTTTTAGGGAGAGCTCTAGCCCTGCAAAACAGGCATGTGGAAGAACAGATCATGTATGAGTCTCTTTTAAGTGCCCCCAAAATTTACTGAAGAAATTGCCAGCATCTCAGTAGCGATCGAAGCTTCCCATGGGGACTGCTCCAAAGCCTGCCGAGCTTGGCTCGCTCTCTGCTCCGTAAGTTAGCCGAGGAATGACTTCCAGAGCCCCGCTGTGCTGCTTCTGCTCTTGTATTTGCAGGAATCGCAGCAAGAATAAAGGATCCACTGAGGGCTGCTAAACACGGACTTAACCCCTTGGGAGGGGTCCGAGTTACAAGTCACCGCAAGGTGGGAGGGCACAGAGGAGAACTACTGAAACCCTCTCCCTAGGAAAGTGCGGCTGCGGGAGGGAGCAGCAGTGGGGGGACACTGTCAGAGGGGAGCACCCTGTTTGGGTGCTGGTGTTGGGTTGTCGGTCATGTGGGTTTGCCTGTGGCATCGCTAGGCAGATCCCACCGGAGGACTGGGCATCAGCATCCCAGTGGAAACAAAGATTCCTGTCAGTGGAAGCAGGATGGGCTTTCTGGGACACCAAATCTGTAGCATTTAAAGATCACAAGTGACATCTTAAATTCCAGGGAGCTGGGGTGCTTTTTTTTTTTTTAAATAATGTGATTGGTATGCTCCAAGTTTTTAGAGAATTCGGGGTTTTCATTTTAATTTCCCCCTTTTTCCTGTAGGACTGATGCTACTGTACATGCATGATGACACAGAAAGCCTAGAGGATAGTTTTACCGTGCAGCTGACAGATGGCAAGCGCACAGTCCAAGGGACACTTTACATCTACATCATGCCAGTCAACGATGAAATCCCTCATCTTTCCAGGTTAGCTATCTAAGTGACATTCAGTGCATAAAGACTTACAAAGGAAAAAAAAAAGGGGGGGAAAGATACGGAAGCAACCCGTCTCCCCACCAGCATCTCCAAGCCCACACACAGTACAAAGATACTGGTTTCATCGCATGTGTTATCCCTGAAAGCTGGTTCGTACAAGGCTGTGCATGCTGCTGCCTGGTGCAGGACCGTGACAAGGCACACAATACCATCCAGCAAAAACCATTCGTGCAGAAATAGCTGGTTTATGGTCTCTGGGTGGAGGCTTGTTTGTATTTAAGTTAGTGGCAAAATTCTGGTTGTCTTCAATTAGGCCAGAGTTGTTCCTTTCTTACACTTTACAGCTTTCTCCTGCTTCCTTTATTCCCTTCTGAATGTTTTCTCTATTCCCTTTAATCTATTTTTAACAGTGAGTCTTGTTGGGAAGAACACAGTCTGGGGGTTTTTTAATATTTAAGGTCCAAAGCCAATTGAAGGCAGGAAGCTCACGTTCCTTTCAAGAGAGCCAAAGTGCCACCTCTGGGGATACGGCTTCACAGAAAGAGAGAGGAGCTACATGGAGAGTAATATTAATTAATTGTCTCTGTTTGCAAGTGGTAAAGTCCTCCTGACATCCTTTCACCATAAAATAATGTGTCGTAACTTTTTGAGTGGTATGGCAAGTCTAAACCCTGTTATGACCTTTTGTTTGTTGGTTTGAGGAACACAGGAAGAAACCTGTCCTGGTCACATGTTGCGAGACTGGGATGTGGGAGATGTGATTTCACTCACTTCCTGACTGTAACACGTGTTTTGGCCTAATTTAGGGTTCCTGTTCTTAAGAATTCACAAGCTCAAAAATAGAAAATCCAGTGGACCTGCAGAATCCCTCCAGAAATGCCAGATCTAGTCTAAAAAAATAAGATTAAAATATTGATTTTGCTTCTTGCCTTATGTAAACCCTTTAAAAGATCTCCATGGGCCATAGGGAAAAAAGAATCAGTAAGGCTCATACTTCAGTGCCCTCTCTGCATGGCGATGGTAATGATATTTGCTTGATTCACAAAACTAGTTTGTAGAGCTAAAAATAATTTCTATTCTCCCCCCACAAGAACTTTTGGGACTTGAAAAATAAAACTTTTGTCTTAGAGATAGAAGAAAATCAAGCTCAAACTTGTATCCAGGTCCAGCTCTTCCCACTAGCAGGGTTTGAATCCCCATTTTCAGGGCACGAGAAACCTGTTTGATCATGAAATAGCTGGTGAACTCTTAGTTATGAAGACAAGTATGAGCTTTCTTTTTGAGGCATAAATCAGTGCTTGTATGAAATCCCACGTTGTTCTGCCTGAGTGCCCGGGGCCCCTTTGCTGGGGTCCTTTTTGCAGGGGAAAGCAGAAAAATCAATGCGGTTGCCCCTCTCTGGAGCAGAGCAGCAGCCCGTGGCGTGCGCGAGGGGGCATCGACGCTTGAAACAGCTTTGGCACCATTCCCAGAGCGTCACGTGAGTATTTTGAAAAATTTCACGGAAGTAGTAAACAACAAGAAGTCATAAAATGGACACGTGTTCCTGCTTCCTACCAGCGTTTCCTTAGGAGCTGGCGGGTGCAGAGCCATCGAGCCCTTTTTCCCAGAGGGAATGCTGCCAGCCTCCCCCTTCCCTCTCCAACCAGGTCCTCTCCTTGCAAGTCTTGGGTCTCCTACCACGTCTTCTCCTTCATTCTGCTCTTCTCTGCGTATTCCCCTGATCGGGTTTCCTTGTGCTTCACATCTTTCCTTACTTTCCTCCATTTCTTGCTGCTATTTCTGTTTTCATGCACGTGAAATGGCTTAGCTGAATCCGTATGTTCACTCCTTCCTAGTGTGAGCAATCTCATGGAGACGCCCCTTATTTAATCTTTTAATTTCCATGTTATTTTCTAGTCCGTCGGAGGCAAGCTTCACATCTCAAATCTCATTTATGCCTTCCCAGTTCATGGAGAAAATTGAGCCCTTTTGTAAGGGAAGGAAATGCGCTAATATTTCCATTTTTCACCAAGCCATGGAGCTGGGAGTGTGCTTTCCTCCTGCATAGAGCCGTGACTCCGACTCGTAGTTTCATCCAAACCCATGAAGCTGAAGGACAATGTAAGAAAAATTCACGTGCGCGTACGTGGCAAAGCTTTCTGTCCCAGTCCTGCGGGAGCAGATTTGTTGAAATGTTTTTAAAAAATTCTATCTGCTCCATGCTAAGAGGAGCCTGTTCATGCTTAATAAATTGGAGAAATTGCTCAAAAATACTTCATCCATATGAAAGCGCGAGCTCTGTACTGCTGCCAAGAGAAGTGAGACCTGTGGTGTCATGCCGAGTAAGCGATGGTCACATGAATTAGAAAAGCTTAGGTACAGAACCCTTGCTACCACAGTTTTCCCCACAATGTGAAAATATAACAGGGAAAATACTAAGCAGCATTCAGTCTTTCCAGCTAGATCTGCCTCTTTTGGACACGATCATGGGCCACGTACCAAGGGGTGTAAGAGAGACCAAAATAACATCTTTAAACAATCTGAGCTCCCGCTTCCACCGCTTTGAAATTAGAAGTAACTAAGAAATAAGGAGCCTCAGGAGGAGCTGTGCCCATCGCACCTGAGTTGGGTGCTCTACCAACACATTAATGCTGTTCCTGCTGCAGGTCATGCAGAAAAGCCGCTAGCCTTTCTTGCAGCACATGCACGTAATTTAGTTATCCTTACCCAGATTCATTATCTCAGCTGATTTTTGCCCGGCCTCTCTCCTTAGTACAGCTGCTTTTACAGCACCAGCCCGGAGAAGTCCTTAGGTTCCCAGGCACTTCAACTTCCATCCTGAGGAACAAGGGTGACGTTGGAGGCGTTGGGACATAAATTATGCTTTACGTTTGGACAAGAGAGTGTGTGAAGTGAGTAGCCTTTACGCAACGTGGAGAGACGCTGAGCTCAAGGAAGTCTGTCTTGAATCATTAAGCCCTGTCACTAAATGGGCAGCGACTGCTGCTGGTCTGTTTTTTCACCACTGTTTCCCTTTGTGTTTCTTTTTTTAAATCTCTTTCGCCCTAGAAGCATGGGTTTCGAAGTTGAAGCAGATGAGAAGAGCTGTTTCCAGTGCTGGGTCAGAAGCAGACACCAAAGATGCTCCAGGGAAGGAGCTCAGCCGAACTGTTCCCCTGTGCCCAAGTCTGCAGCTCAAGGTAGTGGTGGCTTTAGGGCTCTTATTTCTTCCTTTTCCTGAGGACGAGTGTAATTCCCAGCCAGCTCCTGCAGCAGCAGAATTGTTCTGGAAATGGTTTACTTCGTGACTTGACGTGGTTGGTTGATGGGCTGAGCAGCAAGACCAAACACTGGTTTTTATTTGAAGCTTCCTCCTGCGTTCAGGTGGTTCTGTTAGGTCCCTCGCAGGATTTCTTTTTCGGTTCCTCCTTGTCTCTGCTTCAGAGATGCCCATAGCCTCTGCCCCTATCCCACCCGGACCTAACGCAACACACCAACATAAAACACCAGGGCAAGCTAGAACCCATCCTCCGGCATCGCCCTGCAGCATCCCGGCCCTGCCAGGGAATAACTGAGAGGAAAAACTTTGCCTCTTGGCCCCAGACCCTAGAAACTACTTCTTGCTACACGTCTCCCTCTACCATCCCTCTCCATAATGACACATTTTAGCTGACTTTTATACTGGCTCGCTAAGCCACTGTGCTGTCTTCTTCCTTTTATAATTAAGCAACTCGAGAAATCCTTTGAGGTCAATAAATTCTGAGGAGGCTTACATAAAACAGAATATAAAGTGGAGAGCCTTGCCATCAGAAGCCAGTAAAAGTCAGCCTCTTTGTGCGACACCTCTGCAAATGGCATTATGTCATTGCCTAATATTAGTAAGAAACGGCAAGATTGTTTTTTGTTCAGAGCTATAAAAAGTAATGAGTCTCACATCATCTACTGAAGGGAAGGGGCCGGGGGGAGCACGAGAGGGGAGGAAGGCGACTGTAAAAGTGAACTTCCATTTTTCTGGGGGGGGCATCCTGAGTGCGTTAGGAAATCTAGCTCGTAACACCCAAACAGGCTTTAATGTGCGCTGTCCTATGGACTTAATTTATTTTGTTTTGCTTTGCTTGCCGAGAACACACACACACAACCTTTCAGGAGTCGAGTGGTCTCGTTTTGGTAAATACAACATAATGATCAGACACTGGAAAATATTATGGGGCGGGTGAGGCCGGCGTTATTCATCCTGGGCCGTGACACAGTAGTGCGAGTGTCTTGGATGCTGCTGATCACAGCTCGATGAGGCCTACGATATTATTCTCAATCTTCACAGACAGAGTGACATATTTCCGGCACTAAATATTTACTTTCTCTCCGTAGGAATGTAAGTGCCCAACCAACAGATCTGTGGAGTCATTCATGTCGGAAGAGGAAGGAAACGGTCCTCTAAGGGAGGCTTTGTGCTACTGACCTGAATATGCAGGTTGTGTGGGAGTTAAATACGAGCTGTGAGGGCTGGGGACACAGCAGACTGCTTCCCCGCTGCAAGCCAACGGCATTCATGAGCAATAATCTGCAATAAGGACTGGGCTTTACGCAGAGAGCCCAGCCCTGTAGGCGATGGCTGGCTGGCTTTTCATCCCGCTTGGTCCTGGTGAAGGAGGAGGCACGTGGAAAGGGGGTGGGAAGAGACCCCTGCAGACTGTGCTCAGTAAATACCCGTGCTAAATGGTGGTGGTGGGGCGGAAATATTTTAGCAGCGATATTCTGCAACCAAAGGAGAGGAAGGCGCTTTTTTTTTTTTTCACACACCATAACTGTTCACTAATGCATGCATGAACTAACTGTCCTTTCTGTCAAGTGCCTTCATTAGTATTCTTATTCTTTCTGTACGGGAGTTAGACTGAAAGAGAGATTATACCAAAAGTTGGCTGGCTATCAGTTGGTCCAATTTTATGTCTTTTAAAATGTGTGCTTTTTATAGGGGTAAAAATTCATCTGGAGCCTCTGTGTAAGCAGTAGCTGCTAGAGCTGGTGGCTGTCAGCGCTCTCTTTGGATCCCCAGTTGATTCTCATGTGCCGTGGGATATTCATCCCAAATATATGCAAGTCCCTCGAACGCCGTGGAGCTTTTCCGAAGCTCATCAGTGCTGGTGAGTGGGGAATAGCGCAAGAGCCATCAGCGACAGCTAGCGTCGGGATGTGAAATAATCAATATTAATGCATGGAAATGCATATCCAAAACATCAGCAGATAGGGTGGCAGTCCTAGAAGGTGCTTCAGCCTAGTGGGTTATAAGCAGATCTGGGCTGGAAAAGATGTAGTTTTTAATGCACTAAGTGATGTCCTGCTTAATTCTGCTCCTCCGAGCTCTAGTGACACCAAGCTCCTGTTCTCCTTGGGGTACTGCAGTCCTACTCTCCTTGCGTATGCCTCAAGTGATCCTTCTCTATGTATTTCCAAGAGATCACTACTATTTTCTAACTTGCTTGCCTGATACCTTGTAATTTTTCTCAACCGATGATGGGTGGCAAATAAAAACAGGCAATAAAGGGCAACTTGCTTAGGGCCATGAGAGCTGCGCTTGCCCTTTTCTCTTTTCCCTTTCTGAAATTTTATCTAAGCGGCAAGAAAGTCTGGATTTACCCAGAGTAGCAAAGTACGGGGCCACGTAGCAGGCGTGTGTGGGACCAGCACCTCTGATAATGTCAACAAGGGCTGCCAACCCTCCAGAAATCCTGCGTGGGCCACAGCAAACGTACGGTGCATGGCTTTATAGCCCACGCACTGCTGATCCAAGGCTTTCTGGAGTGAGCCGGTGCTGCACAGTTGCTCTCCACATGTGCCGCAGGTTTGGCACGTCTCCGAAGTGTTGGACCCTGCTTGTACGTGCTGCTCCGAACGCACCCGCTGCAGACAGCTGGGAAGCCCCCGCCAGCCAGATGGTCGAAAAGCTCCCTGCACCTGAATCCTTAAAAGCATTTGTTCTCCAAAAAATGGTTTGCTCTCCAAAAAGGGTTCAGCCAAGAGGTGGGCAGCTCTAGCTCGATGCGGGGGGGACTGGGGCGTGAAACCGAGCCGCGTCCCTTTGCCCGTCCACTACGAATGTTGCCGTGTCACCTGGGGTGTGAAGCTGCTGCTTGTGGTGTCTAGACTTGTGATTACTGAAAATTAATTAAACTGAAGGAAATTAGGCTGGGAGGGGAGTAGGCTCCTGGGAGGGGAAAATGGAAGAGAAAATAGGATACTGGCGTTAACCCTTTCTAGCTCCTGAAATAGGAAGGGATCTTAGAAGCTCTCAAGGCCACTTGAATACATGTAGATGGTGAGTCGGTGTGATTTCGGGAGCTCTGCTCTGCTCCTTACACGCTCGGTGTGATGAGCCCATCAGAAACGGGCAGCTCGTTCTCCCTCTGCCTGTGGCTTTTCAATGAGTCGCTTTATTGCTAGCCAGGCCTGAAATAACTTGCAGATCAGCAGTAGGTTTGAAATGAGCCTGTCTGACTGTGGATGAGGCCAGGGGAACAGAGATGCTGGGATGTAATCCGATAATAAATCAGAGCTTTATGGGGACGGGAGGCTGGACGGGCGGCAGAGGGAGGTGGTTGCTGGTGGACCGGTCTCCTTTTGCTTTTGCGTAGCCTCTTACCTGCTCTTCTGTGTCTTAAAGTCTCTCTTATATAGCTTTTCAGTATGGTATCCGAGTGCTTTGTGCCTTCCCCTTGGCATACAGCCACCGTCTGGCTAGCGAGCAAGTACAAACTGTAACACCTGGGTGTCAGCTATGAACATTAGGGTGTGCTACAATGGACCCATCTGTAGTACTTGGCACATGCCGAAGATTTTTATATGTGGTTGGCTGAAAAGCAGGATCAGAGAGAGAGAGAGGAGGGAGAGCCGGGGAAGAGGGCTCCGCTGGGCACGCGGAGAACATCATTTTGGCAAAGGTGCCAGTAGGTTTCCATGGGCTTGTCAGCTTCTTTGCTCAGCTCATGCGTTCAATAAAAATATCCAGGTTGTTTCTAAGAAAAGCAGGAGTAGATTTCCCCAAAGTGCAAGCTTAGAAGCCTCATTCCTTGTCTCTGGAGAATAAATCTATTGCTATAACTAGATTTAATAAGAATACATTTAATAGTAATAGATATAATAAAAACTTGATTTAATAATAACTAGTTTTATTGTTCTCCCACATGAACCAGGTCCTGTTGACTGACCCCCTGAGCACCACAGGGTTTCTAGACGGATTTGAAGAGGGGAGCGCTCTGGTTTTCAGGCTGTGGCAGCTTCGACAGCCTTGTGTCCTGGAATAAATTTCAGTCAGGAGGGTACGGACAAGGGCTGCCGCTGGTATTTCCACGCCGATATCTTGACCCTGAAGAGTCATGATAGTTTCCAGTTTTACTCAATGGATGGAAAAAACACGTCCCCATCTAAAAATGCCTATGTATCCGTGAGAAATCCCAGCAAAGGTAGGGAAGAGTTTACAGCAGTAAAAGGAGCCGTAGCTTATTGCATCAGGTTCACCTAAGTGAAAACTGCCGCGCACTGAAAGGAGAGGAAACATTTTTTTTTTCCCCTCCTTTATGTGGCACTGATGTGTTTTAAAATGCATGGGCAAAGTTTGTAGTTTATTTCCTCCAAAGGGGCCAAGTCCTCCTGGCATTCTTATGAACAAGCTCATTAGAATAAAATCCATTATGCGCATAACTAATGACACAAATTTACAAATCTGTTGACAATTATGACCACATCCCTCATTGCATGTGCTTGTAGCTCACTGAAGTGACCAGGCGAAGGAGTTCAATCCAGAAGTTTTACAGCTCACGAGCTCCGAGTGCAGCCATGTGAGATTATTTCCCAACTGGATTACAAAGCTGTCATTAGGCAGGGCAGCGCGGGAGGACCAGGGCACGAGACCGTAAACTGTCCTCGGGAGACTTGAAGTCATTTTGAAGGCAAGGCAAGATATTCCTGGCTGCAGAGACCATTATATTTTTAATTTTTTTTTAGCTGAGGAGGGGGGTGAAAACACATGCGCGTGCACACAAATGAGGGCTGTTCCAAGTAGTGCCTGGCGTCCTCTGGAAATGAATAGAAATCAAATTGAGACGCTGGTGTCCTCCGAGTGTGAAATATTTCCAAGTTCTTGCCAGGCGGGTGTAATTTATTGAATGTAGGTTTTGTGAAATAGTGCTCCTGTCAGGGGGAGATTGGCACCAGAGAAATGAAGGCGGCTAATTCTCAGGGGGTCCTCCCTGGCAAAAACCCTCTATTGAGTCCTCATGCTACTTGTGCTCATAACTGCCGAAAAACCAGGAGTGCCATCTGCAAACTGTGATTCATAAACACTCTGTCAGTCTGCCATCTACCCTGACATCATAAAATAACAAGAAGCAGCATTGTAATAAAGAGAGGAGGTTTGCAGTCGACCAATTAAATGCATCTAATTTATTTCTGTTACAGCTGAGGCTTTATTTATTAGTAAACAGCTGCATTTGTTACACTTTTTTTCCCCTTCCTCCCCCCCCCTTCTTTACTAGGAGTGTGCCAACTGGCACTTTTGATAATCCATTAATCCTAAATAATCATCTGGGTACTTCATGGTTGGTAGAAAAAAAAAAGGGGGGGGGCGGGCAAAAAAAGCTTATTAAAAGTTAAAATGCAACCTTGCAAGGAGGGTGGAGAAGGCTTCTCCACCGCAGGTTCGCATGAGTTACTGCGAGCTTAAGTTTGCGGGCCAAGTCCTACGCTCAATTTACACCTGCGAGTAGCCGGCGTGGCAGCCAGCTGAAAGGGCTATAAATCCCAGAGCAGGATCTGGCCCTGTGGATATTTTTTATTTTTGTTTTTTTTAGGACTGCCTGTTTGTGATACAAGAGGAGCATTTTGAGTGTTTGGTTTACTTGCCTCCTCCTTTCTCAGCTCTAACTTGATTCTCAGCAAAGCTAAAAATCTGCTAATTGGTTGTCAAAGTCTAATTAGCTGATATTACAAAAAAAAAAAAAAAGAGGCAGAGAAGATAAGTTTGCCTTTTATAATTGGAGCTGAACCCCCCCATCATTCCCCTCCCCTTGAACCCCCTGGTGTGTGTTAATTGAGCTCCAGGACTTTTCAGTGTATTTTAATGCTCTATCCTTTTCAGTGCCCTGGAAAGCTTTGCAGTTAATGAGACAATAATATGTACAATCAAGTAAAAATGTACTAAAAAATTAGGCGAAGCCGTATGGAATAGGGATGGTGTGAAGGTGTGTGGATGTGGGGAGGGAGCAGTTCTCCGGCCTCCCTAAAGCAGCATCATATGGTCAATAATGTCCCGTAATTTTTAATTTACCTTCCTGGGCATTTCCTTCCCCTTACAAGGGGGAATGTTTTTTTGCTCGAGGATATATTTTACCAGTTAAGGGAAGAAAGCTGTACTCTGTGCAGGAGTCAAACGAACATGATGGGGATCCTCAAGAGGCCAAATTAGGTGGAACACTGCTCTCCACTGTGTTTTATTCTCTCTGCATGACGTTTACAGATACAAATAGAAAATACCCCCTGTAGCCAGAAACCAAGTCCACCTTGAAGTCTATATGGGCTCTCGCACCTCCATCGTGTCTTCTACCAGCCTTCCCATAAGACCCCAGTACCTCCCAGTCACGGTGTCCCACCGTGGAGGACACCTATCCCGTACTCCACGCTGTACCTTGTTTTGGTAGCTCAATTTTAAAGCCTGTATCTTGTTATATATTAAAAAAAAACCCCAACGTTAAAAAGAAGTGAGCACAGGTGGGTGCTCTATATATGGGTGCTCTTTTTCAATGTGTATAATAACGTTGAATTTACTTACTCAGTCATGTTTTCCTCTTTCTCCTCCTCCACACCTGCTTTCAATCAGTCCCCTCTGCCCCGCCTGTCATCCTATCCTCTCTGCTGCTTTTACCACAAACCCACTAATGTTATATTTCAAGTCAAACTTTCAAGCCCACGACATTTAAGCGAGTGAATCCAAGAATCCGAGTGGCTTCGCCTGCCTCCCCAGGCAGGGAGCCGGCATGGCCCTGCGGAGCATGCGGGGGATGCTGGCGACCGCTCGAGCTGCCGAGGTGCAGCCGGTCGCAGGGTTTCACCCATCCTAGCAGTCGGAGTCTGTTTTTTTCCTTTAAATCTGAAAATTGGGGGGGTTGTTGTTGGGGCTTTTTTCAGAGAACCTAAAAAAAATGAACATATTAAGGCCAAATGTTGCTGCTAGATGAACAACTTTGGATGTACGTGTCTTCTTGTCGTACGTCACATACGCTTAGCGGCGCGTGCCCTGACCATGATGGGTATCAGGCAAAAAAAGAAACAAGTAAGAAAAGTAGTGAATCAGGCTACCCAGAAGTCCGGATGTGTGTTTCATTATTCTGTTGATTATTGGTATAAATCTGGAGATTTTTTAGGTACGTTATTTTAAACAACACCTGCTTTGTGGTAACCAAACTGTACCGGTCAATGGGTGACATCCCAGTTCAGCAACGTACTCGGATGACTGTGGCTTAAGCATGGGCTTGAAAGCTTCATCCCTGGGCTCATAATTAGGGACACAAGGAGCCTGACTTCCAGCCCCCAGTATTAAGCAATGGGCATGAGTAACCTGCTGCTCAAAGGATCAGTCCAGGAGGGTCTTCTCCATGACATGATTTTTGGGACAATTTCCCATCATTGCATCTCTCTGCAGCCAAACCTGAGGGAGTTAGCAAAGGTTGGACTCTGATTCTTGAAAGGCTCTTGTTGTTTTTAAGTTAGGCGGTCTCCTGTTTACAGATGTCATTAAGGGGGTAGCACAGCACGGTGGCAGACAGTAACAGAAAGCTTTTCTAAAAGGGACAGCCTAGGTGACCATCGCTGTCCCCTGGTGAGCATCTAAAAAATGGAAGTATAAAAAGACTTCCAATGTGCTGTGGGAAACCTGGCCCTTTATTCCACATGGACAAAAATGAAGTTGGGTTAACTGCAGTTGCCTGTTTTTCTGTTGCCTCCTTGTTTTATCTTACTTGTTTGGATTACTTGTAAAGAAAATGAATCAACATGAGCACTGCATCTACTAAATCAGCTTGGGCTTGACTGTGGACTTCTGTAACCCTTGAGCGAAGCGTCCAGCAGGTTGATGTCCTGCATCCCTGGCTGCTTCCTACACCTTTGTCGCATCCTTTACCTTTTTAGGTCCTTTCTCCTCTGCATTCCCTATTGATCTCCGATCACTTTTGGAAACAGTCTGAAAAGGAGTCCCTCGTCAGTGAGATCTCATACAAATTTATTCTCCTTCAAAGATGCAACCAAAAAGGAAGAAGCAGCCGAGAACTTCACCAATGCAGCACAAATGATTGCCAAATCACAATGCCAAATGCTCCAAGACTGGTGAGTTCTGATAATGTTCATTGTGCTGGGGAAGGGGCTGGTTATTTTTCTTTTTGATGACTTTTCTCAAACACAATTAAATTTTTTGCTATGTGAAGGCAAGCTAATTAAACGTATTTCTGTTTTGAATGACTACGATATCCTTAGACTTATTTCCTCAAATAGTCACTTCTTGAATGCATTGGATCCCATTCACAGTTTTTGTTTCTCATGCTAGCTGAAGTAGAGAAGTGGTTTTAAAAGGGTTAATGGCAAAGGTGAACCATCAAATGGGGTGGAAAGTGCAGATTTTGTTGTGGAAATAAATTTTTAAAAGCCCCAAGCCCTGACAACCGCTATTCTCAGATGTTGCTGGCAACCTTCTCCGTTTAATAGGAACCTGTTGTTTTTGAAAGTCAGTTGGCAAGATAATAAGAAGGCAAGAAACAGAAAAAAAGCTCCTGCAGAGTCCAGGCTAGAAATGCCACTATTGTATATTGTCATCAGCAGGTTGACTGACAGCAACAGAAGCTGATAGACGTTATCCTCTTGCCTTTGCAACATCCTCAGATAAAAACTTGTCTCTGCTTCTTCCTTTGGAAGGTCAACCGTTGTGCTGCCACCCTGATTGAGATACGTCTTTAAAAACAAGGAGGGTTATGATAGAAGAGGCTGAAGTGGATATGACTAGGTAAATCATCGCTACCCCTCTGCTGAGAAGACCAGTTGCTCATTTTTCCAGCAGCCTCAATTTTCTGGGGCTGCTCCTTAGTAAATGTGAAAATTGCCCTGGCCCTTGGGCAATACGGTGGAGTTCTTGATAAATAAATCTGATGGAGCCAGAACTTCTGTTGCTGAGGTTGCAGCATCACTATCGGCTTAAACCACAGCATTTGCGCTTAATGCTTAGTTCATTAACGCGTTCTGTCCATTGGCTTGTTTGGATCTATTAACATAATTGTTCTTTCTAAACAACTGGGTCATTTGCTCTCCCCAAACAGAAAATCAAAGCTGGCTTTAATATTTTGGACAAATCACGCGGAGAGATAAATATACGTGCTCCTCTATAAACTCATCCAGGCTGAGATGAGGTAAAAATGTTGGGATTCCACTTAGCGTCGGCCTTGAAGTAGGACTCACTGTGGGGCATATTTGAAAACAAATGAGATACAGCTCTACAGCTTTTTCTGTTGTAAATGTCCCGTCTGCCTCTAAAACCTAAAGCAAAAATATTTTCCCAAGCTATTTTGACAAAATTCTTCTCCTTCCCCTGAACTGAAGAGCTGACTTTTATCCTATTCTCTCCTCCTGCTCTGGGATGTAATGAGGAATATTCCCCTTTTTTAATTTCTCTCCCGTTGGTTTCCCCTTTTACTCATTTCAGTTTTTTAGGTGACATTGTTCTACTCGCCAAACCTGTAACTTTAACAGAGGGTGACAGGGTGACCTTGACGACAGATGTTCCTGTGGCAACAGATGGCACTAGCAAACCCGAGAAGCTGCTGTACGCCGTCTCCCTGCCACCTGTGCATGGTCAGATTGAGCACATCAATTATCCCGGCGTGCCCATTTCCAGTTACCGCCAGTTGGATGTGGTGGCCCAGAAGGTCTCCGACGTCCGCGACAATAGCCATGGGGCCGGTAAGGAGTCACTCAGGTGAGAAGACCTTCCCTTTGCACACCAACATGCTGCAAAGCCCTCAGCTGGTGAAGGGTTAAGCTTCTTTCTCCCCATACCAGTTAGTGCAATATTTAACGACCATTACGGTTGTGGGGAAGAGATTTCTGCAAACTGTAACATGATATAATTTTATCATTGCGACAATTACATACTTTATTAACTGCAATAGTGAAGTTGTACGGCTAAAGGCAATAGTCGTCTTGCGGGCTTTATATTGGGGTGTACCCAGGTAGGCTTTCATCATCAATTAGCAAATGAAATCAAATGATTTAGGCTCATCTAAAGAGTTTACTACGTTTCTCAAGGTTGCCAGTGGTGGAAAAGGAGAAGCACAAATTCCCCATCTGCGGCTGTTGTTGCTTTCTGGGCAGTTCATTCTCCTGAAGGGGAAAAAAAAAATAATAATCGTAACATTGTCTGAAATGATCAGGAGAACTTAATCCAGATGGTGGTGTCATTTCTAAGAAAAAGCATATGTTGGCCATTATGATACTTAAATATAATGGTTTTACATTCCTCTAGTGGGCACAAAAGGCACACAGCAGAGTTGGCGGGGTTTTTTAATCTTCTGAATGGTGGCAGTGGTGGTGGAGTGGTGGGAGATTTTATCTTCCAAATGGTGCGTTTCCCAGAAGATATGGCGGATTCAATTGAGGAGAGCCTGCTGTAAAAGCCGTGCTCCTGTGGAATGTAAATTTGTGCCTTCCTCTAACCAGTAACAGTGGAGAGGCTTAATTTACTGCCCCCTTCTGATCATCATCATTTTATATATATTCTTCCAGCTTTTGCTTTTTAATTTTTCTCTTTTTTTTCTTTTTCTTGCTTTAACATGTTTTTCTTTCCGATTTGCTTTAAAAGTTATTTACGCTCCCTTTGCAGCAAAGTAGGCACTATAACTAATTTTATTCTTACCATGATTAACTATGAATAATTTCCTAAGAAATGAGTCAAATTAACAAGGGGAAGAAGGAATCAATAAATCATGAAAGCAGCCTATTTCTAAGTGGGGTTAAAACCACCATTAAATAAATCACGGGCTCTAAATTATGACCCGTTTGGATATGGAGGGGGGTGGGAAATGTCCATTTAAATTGCGGTGAAAGGAAAAATTGTGAGCCAGCATCTGTGGCCCCCCCATGCTGTGCAAGGAGCGGGGCTCGGGAGAGGGAAGGAGCTTCAGGGAAGGACCCCGGGACAAGGCAGAGAGGAGAGATGTGGTTTCCCTGCCTTGGTTGCTACAGCCCCGCTGCAGGGAGGCAGCCAAGCAGGGGTTAGAAAAGCTCTGGCTTTTGGATGTGGAGGCATAAATGTAGTTTAACGGCACCTTCTGCCTCCATCCCTGCCCTGCACGGGAGCTCAGGAATGCAGGGGCTGACCCAACCTCGCTTGAAATACTCGAAATGTTTTCATTCTGCTTTGATTTTTGTTTGTTCCCATTGGCTTTCATAGCGTTTGCCGCAATTTAAACTACTTGGAGACGATTTCACAGTCGGGCCCGCCATGCTGCTTAGCTGCTTTATGTTATGTCCTTTTAATCTTGCGTTAAGGACGATACTTTGCCTGATGGCACACTGAGTGCAGCAATGTTACCTAGGGCTAGGTTTTCATCTTTCTTGTTCTTTGAGACTTCTCAGTCTAAATTTTACACAAGGAATGCCATCACTTTTGCAGGAGAGTGGCTCATCCATCTTTATGCCAGTATGCAAAGACATCTTTAAACCGTAAGAAATTATGCAGAATTTCCGACTCAAGTTTTCTATGGAAAAGAAGGGGTCAAAATGTTTATTCCTCAGTTAAAAGGAAAATAAAAAAACAAAAAGGAAGGGAGAAGCAATTCTGCTTGTAACCCCCCATTTGCAATTCTTTTTATGATCTTTTCTCCTCCCTGAACACATGTATGAAATGGCACCAGCTCCCTGCTCGCTGGGAAGAGGTACCTATTACCTTGAGTTCTGGGCCAAAGATTGTCAGATGGTTTAAATCAGCGTATCTCCATTTGCTGAAATGATGCCGTAGCCATTTAAACCGTGGCTCATAAAGTTAGTTCATAAAGTTGCTGAGAGGGTCTCTTTCCTCATGTACTTTGCTGTTGTGGGATCTCATCTCTTTTTTTTTTTGTGTGGGACTGGGGAGTATCCCATCAATCCAAGGGGTTGTGGTGTCTCAGGACCTCTTTGTCCTCCCTCTCCTTTGCCCACCTGGCTGCTGTGGGCAGGATTTGGTGCAGGTCTTTTGGTAAAGCTGTGTGTGAGATCAGAGGGCCGCAAGGCACCGCAGTCGCTCCCTGCCCACAACAGCCATAACCGTTGGCTAGAGCAGGCACTCCAGGGCTTCCTCCAAAAATGAACGTGAGCCGGTGAAGCCTCGTGCCTCCATCCCTCCCTCCGAGCTAGCACTGAACCAGGGGAAGCACACGAGCATCTTCACCCTGCTGGCCTCTGTGGTGGCCTCGGCGGGTGAATCATGCTTATCTAGTGCTTCTGCACTGGTTTTTAATCTTGGTCTTGCTCTTCAATAATAAATGCTGCTGAACAGAGTAGTGCTTATGGAGCAACCAAGAGTGAAGCCTGTTTTTACCTAAGCACTGTATAAACACAGCCAAGTACGTGTTCCTGGGGCAGATGGAGGTGTGCAGGGAGGACCGGACCCAAGCGATGATCACAGAGCTTGTATCCGCTTCCTGCTGCTTGTGGGGGACAGGGAGATGTGGGACATGGAGGACAGGCAGGGAGCAGAGGAGCAGCAGTGAGACTGATGAGGAAGGAGCTGGATGCCCAAGGAGGGGATTGCAAAAGGCAGAGCTGGAGCGGATGGGCCACTAGTCCCTGCAGGGTGCCACCTCTGCCTCCCTCCTCTCCACATTTCCTTCCAAAAAAAGTATTTATGGACAGGTGTGGGACTGCCTAGCCCAAATCACTTCAGTGACCAAGCTGTCTCTGAGGAACCCACAACCTTGACCTCTCTCAACTAAGAGGGAGATGCCTGTGAATGGGAGGGTGCAGGAGGAAGCTGAAGGAGAGGGCACCACCATGGGGATGTAAAGCGGGTCCAGCAGCTCTGCAGCCAAGGGCTGGGGTTGAGGGAGAGAGACGGGGGTGTTTGTCTTTCAGGCATGAAGGAGTTAAAACACAGGGATTTAAAAAAAAAAAAATCCTTAAAAAAAAAGCAAACCACACTCACACACTCTCACAAAACCCTGCACCCTAAATTAATTTCTGCTGGTAATCTATATCGGGTTAAATAACGCCTCATTATTCTGCAACACAGCTGAGGCTTCTCAAAATGTTTATCTTGTTTTGTAACTGGTACCTTCTGGCATATTCCAGTGCCAACTCTCCTAGCTCTTGCTATATTTCATTCTCACTATTTTTGGAATGGAGCTGCTGGTTCCAGGTGATTTAATAAATTGCTTTTTTTTGTGTTCCTTTTAACTTACCCATCTGCTCAACACATGCGTAACTTGCAATCTGTCGGCAGTTTGCAGAAAGACAAACTGTCAGAGCTGCATGCATTTGACAACTTTGTTCCCAATTAGATTAGTGGTAATTTTAACAGATTTCAGGGCAA
Source organism: Rhinoptilus africanus (assembly GCA_013400135.1). Classification (NCBI taxonomy): domain Eukaryota; kingdom Metazoa; phylum Chordata; class Aves; order Charadriiformes; family Glareolidae; genus Rhinoptilus; species Rhinoptilus africanus. The sequence goes on from VXBO01014102.1 coordinate 286,073, forward strand.
TCGAAAAAAGGGATGACATGTTATTAAAGCATCAATTTTGACAGACCCAAGCACATACAATTTCAGTGTAAATTATTTTAAATGCTTTAATTAAAGCTATGAAAGATTTACCCTTTTAAGCGGTAAGTGATTGCAAGACAAATATAAAGGGAAAGTGGATAACAGAGTTTCCTAAATGGTTTATGCTGCGCATGGCAGTCCACAAGTCACCACCACCATAATCTATGACTGTAATGTTGGAGGCATAGTTAATTATTCATAGCCTCATCTCTGGAGCAGACGTGATTAAGAACATGAGGAGCATTCAGAGATCTAAGCAGTACCTATGAAAACCGGAGTTCAAGCCCCTCTTAGATCAGATGCTCTTAGGAAGGAGTTTAGGGGTGTCTCGCATGGTGGGTATTTTTATAAATACACTTTCATTTTTTTCATTTCTGCCCCAGTTCTGCTCTGGTTTCCATGGCCAAAGCCCAGTGGTCAGGGTGATTGTAGATTTAGAGCGATTGGGAATTTTCTATACTTGAAGACACTTCACAGGCTGTACAAGCCCTGTTTAAAAAAAAAAAAAAAAAGAGAGAGAGAGAAAAGAAAAAAAAATCAACATTTATTATTTAAACAGAATACAGCACTCTAAATTCGCCACTCCAGGAGCACTGTGCCACATGTGTAGCCCATTTAACCATTTAAGTGATTTTGCGAATTATGGCCCCCTTCCAGCAACCTTGGTTCAGGCAAGGCTGACCTTGGCTTGGTGGCGAGAGGGCTGGGCTTGGCCCCGCTCACCCAGCCCCGGGGTCCCAGCTGGAGGACCACCAGCCTCCCTGCAGTCACACCTTCATCCTACGCTCAAATGTTGGTCTGAATTAGAGCCGAAACCTTGCAGGAGGCTCGCTCCGAGGGTTTTGTTTATTTTCTGTATGGCTGGCTGCGCAGCGCAGGGCTGTCTCGTTTTCAATTTGTTAAATGTGCGTATTGCTGTAGTGTATAAACTATTGGTCCCACAACCTGCAATGAAAGTTGATTTCCTTTTTAATTCAGGGACTGTAGGACTTCCTGATGCTATTTCGAGTAAAAAGCAACAAGCACACTGTTCCCACCCTTCCCCGTTTCTTAAAACCAAGCTTGCATGCATTTGTTTGGGGGTTTTCTTGCTTCCTTTGGGGATGGATATGACTTGGTATGACTTTCTCAAAAGCTTAAAAGTTTTTCTTTGAAGTTTGCTGACCCAAAGTGTCGCAGTGCCAAAATGCAATGGCAGTGAGAGAAGCTGCTCCAGCGAGTGCTGCAGGTAGGAACTGCAGGAGGCTGGTCAGACTCCACGGGCTCCTGCTCTTTCTAGCTCTTTGCCTGCTGGAATATGCAGTGATTTATAACTGGCACAACAAGCCCAGCAAATAAAATCCTCATGGAAGTGTCCCGCTACCTTTGGGACTGTTTTTGCTCTGCATGCACATACTGCCGTTCTGTTCTCTGCTTTGCAGGTCTGTGACCCAAACTTTAAAGGGTTTTGCAGATGGGACAAAATCCTCTCAAATGCTTTCCTCCAGTGCTCTTCTCACCTGGCTTTAATCAATGAGGCTCCATTTAATTCAATCAACCTACTCAAATGTGCACCGGTTTAAGATCCACCTTACTGTGTCTCAGTTGATGAGCACCAGCCTCCTGGGGTGTCTGAGTTTGACGTGAAAAATCACATTCCTTCTTAAAAAGCAAAGGAGACCATGCGTCAGAGATCAGAATGTAACAAGATTCTCCTGGTCGGCTCCCAAATTGATGATATTAGAAGGCCAACAAGAGAACGGGGCCAGCGCGATGGATCATAGGCAAGCAGATGAACATGGACAACAGGAGAAGATTATTTCAATGCTGGTAACAGGCCACCCACGCTCACAGATATCAAAATGCCTGCATGGTGGAGCGCGGCACAGGAATCCTGATCAGAGATCCTTCACCAGGTAGCCCTGCACAGCCTCTCAAATAACCTTTCATATGTATTTTCTCCTCACCCTTCTATAGCCATTTGTGTGTGAAATTGTTGTACATTGGGGCCAATTTGATAGGATGAAAGCACGCCACTGGCACAAGGGAGGTGCTGGGAAAAGTGGAAACTTTTGTTTCCTTGGTATGGAGTCAATCATGGTTTTCTTGTCAACAGACCAAGAAAGGAGCCAGAGGGACCTGTAATGCGGATGGGTCACCAACTGTCTACAGTGGTCTTCTGGCGCACCACCACGCGGTATTGAATGACATGACTAGCATGTAAAGAGTAAGACTTAGCGGGAAGAAGGTTGGAGAGAGCAATCTCTTGAATCTCCTGGCCTTCTCCTTGCTCATTAGCACTTCCCCTTCCAAAGTAGCTCTAATCATTTTGGTTCAAAACATGATACAACGGAGATGTAACATCTAGAGAGCTAAACTTCATGATAGATTAGAGTGTGATAGAGGCAGGAAAAGCTCAAGGTCTGAGAAATCTCACAATTTTTAGCAAATTTATCTAAAGCTTGTGGGCCCATTAGAGTTCCTGAGATTAAATCAGTGGTGAAGGTAGTCCCTGTAAACTAAGCAGAGACCTAAAATTGCTTATTTAATCAAGTCACATACAAAACCGAGCAAAAAAAACTCGGCTTGCATACATACTGAGCTTCACTGCCTAATCTATTTTATTATGTTTTGCAATTAACAGGCCAATGTTCATCAGCTGATAAATAATTAACAGCTGTTGTTATTTCTAGGGCATGACGTAAAAGGCTTACATAGGACAAAAACTAGCTTGAGTTTTTTGCCAAAACTCTGACCAAACACACATTTATAGCACACAAAAACAAATTTCTTTGAAAAAATTGCACTTCGAGGTATCTCCGAGGGACTCCTCTTTATGAGTCTGCCAAACTTACTAGAAAAAAGTATTCACCTGCTCTTTTTATCAGGCAGGTACTGGAAATCTAAGATGAAGGCTTCTCTTTTTTACTGGCATTATTCAGACAAATAGAGAATTCAAGTGTAAACACAAAGGGCTTTTGTGATTCAACTACAGCTCGCTAGTATCTACAGTTTTCCTGACATGACACACAGGATTGTCTGATTTTTGCTCAAAATCCTCAGATCTGGGAGAAGAGAGGGCTGAATTTTGTAAGATGGATGTGTTTAAACAAATATACTGGTCTAGTTGTTATTAATCTAAAAAAACCTAAAAATCAACTTGTGGTAAACTCTGGTTACAAACAGAAGATGCAGGAAACAGGTCGTTTGGGACCACCCTTTGAGTGCATCTTGCTGACTGTCTCGTCAGCTTGCAACTCTTCTTTTTGCTCACTTGCATCTATTTCGAGTGAGGGGAGGGTCTGCATGAGCCATGAGTGCCAACAGGAGGAATACCTGCAACCGAATTTGTGCTGGAGGAAAGCTCAGTGGCTTCCTCCAGAGCTTTTCTGATTTATTTATTTTTATATGACATACTCATCAAGCAATTACAAGCGCTCTTGGCTGAGAGAGGGGGATGACTCCTGTTTACAGCACACACAATCATCTATGATTAAGCAAGTTCATACTATCCTCGTGCAAAAGTTCAGTCTCCCACATGGACCAGCTTTACTCCCCTTGTAAAGACTTCTGCGGTGCCAGAGAAGCGTGTTTCTTGACCATGGTTTTTATCCAATAGTTTCATGGAGTTTTTCGGATGTCCTAGCTTCAGGCTAAGGAGCATAAGAAAGATAAAGGGTCCAAAATTTGAACGTGTCTTCAAGTTAAAATTGTGAAGCTATTGCAGACAGTTGAGGATAGATGTGATGTATTTGTGGTAGTGAGTGTCACTGAAGAGATTTTCTGTAACATTTTGTACTATTTGGAGTTTCCTAAGTGTTGCAGGCTCCATGCCCAGGTATATCGGTTTGCTGTAATACAGCCAAGTGACCAAGGTGTGAAAAACTAAGGCCAGGTCAGTATCTGCCAGGATGGGATGCAGTCTCCCAGCCAACTGGGGATGGTTGGAAGTGATAATTGCTGCTATGAAAGAGCTGAATGTACTTGTGGATTCTTCTCCTATTTTTTTTTAAACGGGAGTTCAACCATGAATGCGTGCTTTAACCACAAACTCTTCCAAATTCTCTCCTCTGCGTAGTGACATCTCTCGTCTCACTTGGGTTCAACTTCACCTACCTGCTGTGTATGTCTCAGCTTATTTTGACTCAGCATTGAGATCTCATCCTGGTATTGGCATGATTGCATACGGTGAAAAATAGAGACGTTTGTTTTCTGTGCCTTGCCAGCACTGAGACCACTTGCCCTCAGTCGTATATAAATATTGAAAGAGCTGGAGATATGCCTTGGCCGATTTGATACCCCAGGGTAAAGATACAGGCTCAGGCCTAGTATCTTTGCTCTGGACTCATGTTGCTTCTTGCAGGTGAGATGGCAGTGCCCAATGTAAGCGGTGGTGTAAAAACACTGAGAGACCTGGAAGGATGAGAGTGGATCCTCTTCACTGATGGGAGGGGACCTCAGGTTGGTGGCAGCAGAGCCGTTTCATCTCTGGGTCTGGGGTGAGCCCAGTTTATGGTAGGCTAGACCATAGTTCACAGTGAAATAATTATTCAGCTTCCAGTTAGGGCAGTCTAATTATCCTGATCAGACATCAGAAGATCATGGTGGACATTAGTTTACTGGTGTGCGTAGAGGGGACTTCCTTAGCGGCGGTTGTTCGGTTGTCTGTTTGAAGGAGCAAAGAAACACTGCTTTGCTGTATTACACTGGGATTGTTTGGTTCAAGACAAGCACCGGTTCTTTGTGTCTCTTCCTCCAAACCACGTTGCTAAAATCAGGATCATTGGTGGCTCCTGTTGACTGCTTTTCTCTTATAAAACTCCGGCCACTGCAGTAATATATAAAAAGTGGCCACTGCAGTAATGTGATCACAACCTGTATTGCCAGTAGTTGCAGTGCCCTCAAAACTATCAAGAAGTCTGAACATGCAGTCAAGAGTGGCTTAGGTCGGAAACTACCCGAGATCCTCAGCCAGGGGGTGGCCTGTGTATGAACACAAAATCTGTGAGGTTTTGTCTCTCATGTCCTTTAGGCAGCAAGTTACGTTTTATTCTTTCTCCCTCTTTATCTTTCAAACTTCCCTGAACCCATATCGTGCATCATCCTGCAAGAAGCAGAGCTCTGGCTTTTAGAAAGGACAGGTTTTAAAACCGGGGTGTCTCTCTCCACCCCAGTGGGATGCGTACCAGCCTACTGGCAATGGGGTCCCACCACTCTCCCCAGGTGCTCATAAGCTTCCTGTGGTACGTATGCAAGCCCTCCATCTCACCCACCGAGGGAAACCCTGCGCCTTTAAAAGCCCTTCCCATGACGGGTGCACATTTTTCTGCTTATTCTGAACTGACAGGTTTAACATGTCGCCTGCCTGGTCACCGGAGAGAGGCACCTCTGGCAAAAGTTCAGAAGTCAGTGTTTTGGAAAGATTGGTTTGACCAGCTCTCAAGCGAGAGCAAATCCCAGACCAAAAGCAGTCAAATCTTCAACGACGTTTAACTGCTGTGGTGCTGTAGCCTGCTGACATCCTTTTAACCTGGAGAGGAGTGTTCGTCGCATTTAAACCTTCAAGTTTTATTTATTGTTTCTTTTCTGCTCTGTTGGCAGGGGGAGCCTAGGGTGAAGACAGGTTGTTTTGACTTGATTCTAATTAATTAATTAGATTGTGTATGGTTCTGGCCCAAGACTATGGGACCGACTAGCAATTTTGGATGTTGTCTTTATATCTAGACTTCTGTAATATATAGCGTTGCAGTAAGGACATATATTCCCTTATTGCCTCTTCAGGGCTTGTTATTGAAGGCATCTTAAGATTTACTTCATCTTGTTTTGTAAAATTGCCGCTTCACAAACTTTTTCTTGCCCTTTGGTATTTATATTGAAGGGTAACAATTTCTTTATAACAAACAACCAAACAAAAAAGGGCATGCAAACAGTTAATAGTAAGTGGTGCCCAAATTACATATTTCTTAAACTCGTGGCCTACTTTACTAATCAGTTGTCATAAGATGTCAGATGGGGACCCATCACTGAAGAATTGCAGAACGCAGCCAGTGAAGCAACTAATTGGTTGGACAGTGGCATGGAGGTGTGTGTCCCCAAGGAGCGGAAATGATCGGAGCAGGTGAAGAAAGTTTGGACAGATCAGTATCTCCATAGTATAAAACCCAACACTTGGCTGAATCACAGGGATGCTGAGGGTGAGGGCACCGCAGTCCTCCATCGGGGACTGTGCACGGTGAGGGACTGCAGTACCGCTGTTTCCAGAAAGAAACGCGAGTCAGCTGAACGCTTGAGGGAACACGAAGCACATCCCGAGATGTGCAGGAATTAGAATAGTTGAGCAGTTTCTGGGTTTCATTCAGGAGACCTGGAGCTGGCTGGCTTGCTCAGCGATGGCTTGTTACTCACTCCTGAAGCCTTTGCTCCCCAGCCGCTGCCAGAGTTGGTGTTGGTTATTCCCTGTAGGCACCAGACATGCCTAGAATCACAGGTAGGTGATGGTCATTGAGCCAGCAGAGTGGAGGGTCCATCTGCTCCTGCTACAGCTGAGGGCGAAAGGCATCAGTGAGGGACCCTCAAACCTCTGGAACAAATGTAAGAGCCTCTGTTGCAAGCTAAAAGACATAAAAGAATAAAGTTTATAAACTTCTCTAGGTGTCCCATATACTTCTTTAACACAATTTAAGTTGTTTTAAGAGTGCTGCATGACTTTATTCTCTCTGCCCTTCATCGCACTCCTATACAGGTGCACCCCTGCTGCTCATGGAGTCTTGTTTCCCGATACAAACTCCATAGGTGCAGCGACAAAACAAATCTTCCACAAAACTCCTGCTAAGGGAGGGTCCCACCACCCTGCAGGACCTGCGAGAGAGTCAGCCGGGGAACTGCTTTGCATTGACAAGTCACTCTTTCACAGCAAAAATGAGGATCTCGTCCTCAGCCTTTTCCCTTTGGGTAGATGGAAAACTTCAAACCAGGTATTTGACTTGGGATCTTTAATGCAACGAGTCCTCAGTAGGAACTCTTCTCAGTGCTTTGATTTTCAAAATGTTATTGCCCGTTGTAGAAGCAGTTGCACAGGATGCTAAGAACTGTTGTATTAATAAGTAATGTTAATCTGTATTGTTGTACAGGTTAAGGATAGCTATGGCACAGGAATTATCAGGAGATGCGTTTCCAGGCCTGGAGGTCACTTCCTGGGGCCTTGCTCTTGTAGCTGCTTAATTCATCGCTGTGGACAACTTCCATCAAATGGGACAGTTCAACGTTCAGCCTGGATCGGCAGTTTCAGGGCTGGTCCTACCCGAGGAAGGAGATGCTGATGGAGGACGATGGTCTTCCTGTGCTGGCCAAGGCTGGCGGATGGGCTTGGAGGATGCCTTGGACAGGTAGTGCGCACCATGTGCCTTGGCAGAAACGCACTCAGCAAACCCACGCAAATGCTGTCTGGGGGTGTAAAAGTAAAAGGGAACCAGTTCTTTTCATCCTGTTGAATTCAGGCAAGGTACTTGCTCAGGGGACAGATTCTCAGTTCCAAAAAAACAGCTTTGACCTTTGAGCTGCCAAATTCCTTCCTCCATTACCTCTCATCTTTCTTTCCAGTATAGCACTCTGAGTCATTGTTTATCTAATTTAATTAACATTTGCCAGTGCCTGCAACCTAAAACACTGTCTTAAAACATTTGCTTGAAAAGCCTCCTTGTCCCAGAGCTGTCATTTTTTAGCATGATGGATAATGGATAGAAATAATTATCCTGAACAAGGTTAGACAGCTTAAATGATTTGAGTTTCAAGGAATTAGTAAGCTTAGCTAAACATCTTATTTTTCAAGACACGTTAATAATAAAAACACGGTGATGACCACAATGGATTATAAAATCTGTACTCGCCTAAAACGCGTGCGGTCTCTCACAGGTAGCTGTGTCCACGATGCCTTCATCCAGGGAGATTTAATGGTACCTGGTACATCATCAGTCCCGTTGAATGGGCTTCAGGTAACTTTGAATCCCAGAAAAGATGCATCCAGGACTGTGAGTGCTTGTGTCCAGTTCAGCTGGTCCAAGTGGGAGGGCAATGGATGCACGGGTCCTCAGGAGGGCCTGGGGTCAATAGAAAACCAGTGCTGCAGCCACAGCCCCTGTAAAGGAAGGCCAGAAGACATCAGAAGGCAGAGACTTGGTGCAAACGGAGCGAGCTATTTCAGGTTTACAAAGGTATAACAGAGGGTGGAATTGGGCTCACTGCCTCTGCATTATTTCCTCAGCCCGTAATTTTGGGGAAAATAGAAATTTTGAATTAATCATTGACCTTTAGCTTTGAAGAAAAACAGAACTTTGGCATGGAAAAAAAAAAAAAAAAAGAGTAACAATTTGTGATTGCTTAATTTCACTCCTAGAAACCCAGGTGCAGCCAGGCCTCTTCCGTGCTTTGCACTGCGCAGAAGTGGGCTCTCCTCCAGGAAGCCTCAATCCAAGGCAGACAAAGAAAACATGGAGAAAACCAGGCACCTGGCGGAGAAGTGCCAAGCCATGTGCAACGGGACATGGGAGATGCTCCCTCCGTGCCCTGCACATTGCACTGCGACACCCTTCAAATAAATCTTCTCTGCCCAGCAAGATGCACAGACCTGATGTTGTTCCCTGCGGTGCGGAGCAGAGGGTAGCATCCTGCTTCCCATCGGATCCTGCTCTCCAGAGCTGCTCAGCCATCCCGCGTGGAGCTGGTCCAGGGAACAAAGCCTGGGTTATAGGCTCCTGTAGTCTAAACTGTGAAATGCATCAATACGATGGAGATTTCCACTTAAAGTAGATTTTTTTTTTTTAATTCTCATTCACCAAGCTTTATATTTCTGGGACCGTTTGGAACATTAAATAAAAACCTCCATACAAAAAATGTCCCTTTCCACTTCGGAAAGCAAATGAAAATTTTCTTTATAAAGATGGAGAATTTGCAGACCCACTTGGTAAAATCCTAAAAGTTTCACTTTGACCCTCACTTTTTACGTTTTTAAATTTGTTTTTTAAAGATCTCAGCATTGGTGTAGAACGATTTAAAATTCCTCTGGCGAAGTGCAATTTTATTGCTCCAGAGCTAGCATAAAGCTGAATGGGTGGCTGTATTTCAAGCGAGGAGCTGTGGGAGAGTGCAGCTTGCAAATGGCAATAGAGCCCAGAAATTGAACTCTAGCCTTTCTATTCAGTGCTCTTTTTATTATTAAGTCATAGAATAAGTAAAATGTTACGGGGACACTTTAAATCTACACTTGTTTGTACAGCATCCAATGGATATGTGATGGGGAAAGAAAATGAAAAATGTGGGGATGCTGAAAATAAGCAAAAGATTGGATGTTGAAGAATCAAGTGTGGTAAATTATGAGGTACAGTTAAATCTGCGATTCCTACCTGAAAGAGAGGAATATGGCTTTGGTGCACCCTCAGGGTTGTGGGGTGTCTTTGGGGTAGGTGCCCTCTGCTTGGTGGATCAGAGGATGGGACATCTCCATGGCATGGCAGGAGGCAGCGATGGCCAGAAGTTGTGTCAGCTGGAGCAAAGATTTGTCATTTTAATACCTGAAGGTCCCTTTTGTTTTGATTTTTCTTTTCAGACTTGAAATAAAGTGGTCCGGAACTGAATTGGACAAAACTTTTTATCGTGTTTGTGAAAATGCTGGCACAGGTGGCAAAGAAAGGTGCAAGGATGGAGCCTTCCTTCACAGCAGCATCAAGGTAGGATATGAAGGAGGTTTGGGTGGAGGATGCCTGCAGGCTGCCATTAGCACCTCCTAACGAAATGAAGCCTAAATGTCTGGTGGGTGCACCTAATTTAGACTAAGAAGTGTTACTTTGTCTTCAAGGGCCAAGCAGTTTCAGCCAGAGCTGGGTAAGGTTCAGCTGCAGGACGGCAGTTCAGAGAGGGTGGATCCCGCTACTACAATGATTTTATTGCGTTTCATTATGGCTCTTGCAGCCATCCTTTTCAAAAGGCACGCACGGAATATATTTTGAAGGAGACATCTGTACGCCCCCTGCACGTGAGCTGGGCCGCGGGGAGGCTCTTCTCCACGGGCATTCCCGAGGCTGTGGATCTCTGGGGACCTTCCTCCATGATGCTTCTCATTACCAGCGCCAATCACGGCCACGGAGGAATGAGAGGGCAGAAACACGTCTACATCGTGTTGAGATGGGACCTCATTGATGTTCCTTCCACCGTAAGACAGTGCAGGTGGCACACCACCGGCATTTACCCATTGTTTCCCATCAGGATCCAGCCTTGCTGAGTGTTTTGGGTAAGTATCCGTGTTTGGACAGGTGTTACCATCTCAGCATGGAGAAATCAGGAAGAGGCAGGGGAGTGTGGCCGCTTTTCCAGGCGAGGACGATGGACAACCACCCCTAACCCTGGCACCAGGTAGTCTGTAAATTTAAGAAGCAGCCTGCAATTTTAGGGTCCTTAGTTGTGCTTTTATAACCCAGGACAGGAGAGACAATGCAAATATTGCTCCTATTCCTATGTCCTTGAGCGGAGTGAAAGGGAAACCTCCTGAAAAAAAATGTTTCCTGTGCTCTGGGCTGACCAGGGCCATGGACCGATTTCTGCTTGTCTCAGTGCCAAACCAGCTCCCTGGGACCACCACTGGCCCTGGTGCTCCGATACTCACCTGCCTCTTCGTCCTGGCCTCATGACCGTGGCTTCTTGCCGTGGTGACTGCCCTGGTGGGAGGAGGTGTGGATCCCCACAGCAGACGTGTTGAGAAAGTGGAAAGGGCTGATCCTCCTGATGAAGTTTCCGGCCCTGTTTTAAATGTCATGTAGATTTCACAAATCCATTATAACTATGTTTTGCTCTTTTTCTATCCTGAGAAAATAGGACTGTGTTCAATATGACTTCATGACTGTGTTAAATATGATTTCCTGATGGTTTTTAACATGCAGTAGCAGAACCAATGTGAACACTAGAATCATAGAATTTTACCTGCACTTTTAACTGTTTTCTGTGCCACAAATGGGGGGCAAGTGGCCCATGAGCTACACCATCATTTCTAGTGTTGTAAGTAACCACAGTTGGTGTTTTTTTGTAGATCAGAGATGAGTGGGTCAGATGGAAGAGGTCACCAAGGCAGACGGTCCCATGACAAAAGGATACCCTCATGGCCGACAATTGAGTTAGGTGAAGAGGGATTTGGATGGAACCAGGACAAACACCAAACCTGCCAGTGGCCACTTGGGCAATGGCTTGAGGTATGGTAATGAAAGATGACATGGAGAGTTGTTAAGGCTGGGGTTAAACGTGCCATGGATGAAATCCTGCTGTTTAAAAGGTAATATCAAAGGTCTTATTACTGTCAATGGACTCTTGCTTCAGGACTTGTGGCACCCAGGATCATTGCAGCTCTGCAGGCAGGTGGTGGCTGGAGAGAAGCAGCAATAAGAAAACCATGTCCAGGGAATGGGGAAACCGAGGTGTCCATGAGACCCACGGCAGAGGTACTCATCCACAAGCCTGTCCTGCAGCGCAAAAGGAGAGCCAGCTCTGCCAAAAACAGAAATCAAGGGAAGGGAACTGTAACACCCCGTGGGTGTCTGCTCCTTGGATTTTCCTTTCAGGAGCACAGTTGGGTTTTTGGTGCAATTTGTTTCTCATGCTTGTGGACGTGTAATGTGAGGCAGAGCACTCATTACTGGGGAGCCACAACCAACAGACGAATAACATGGTTGGGTGCCAATGTTAGCGTTGGCCCTGTGTAACCATCGTGTTGGTAGCCTGCATTAATTGCTCGTGGCAAAACCAATGGGTTGGTTTTCCTTAGAAACTACTTTGTAATTACAGAGCGAGTCCAACAAAAGCAGTAGTAAAGTATAATTATGTCGTTAGTGTTTTTTACAGTTACCAGGTCATTCTTGGAGAGATATATATATAATTAACATGTTGCTGCTGGGTGGCTGGGAGAAGCCAGGCTTTGGAGCATGAAGTATCAGCAGTTCCTCTGTTGCTGGTGTTTTATGAGGGGAAAGAGCCTCTGCTCATCCTTCTCAGTTGGGAGGAAGAACTGCTTTATCCCCTGCCTTTTGGCCATGGTGCTCTGGCCAGTTCTTGGCATGCCTCGGTCACCTCCTCCCATCTGATGGCATCTTTCCTTCTTGCCTGCCTAACATCTGTGTGGTTGAAGCATTTCTGGTTGTCCTGCAGGGATTTTAGCCAAACGCCGTGGCAGAAAGTGCTCTTAACACATTAGGCAGCATTGGGGAAAATGGGTATGAGCACAGAAAACTGCTGCTAATACAGCAGTATTTTACAAAGGCTAAATGCAGAATGGATGCAGTGGGTCGTCTTTGGTCGTGTGCTGGCTCTTCTGCATCGTGCATGAGAGTAGTGGGAATTGTTTGTGGTTTTTACTGAAGAAGAAGGAAATTTCTCTGCAAACTTAAATTTTTCCATGTGAAAATTGCAGGTTTTCTAACAGAAAATCTGATGGGGGCAAGCAAAACACAGCTCTGTGTTCTGGGTTGGTTTGGGATCACACTGAAGTGCCAAAGTCCAGCAGCCTCAGCTGGATGCCCTGATCTGAGAACATCACGGTGCCCTATTGTATGTCAAACATAAACTATTATGACTTGATTTTTCTTCTGTAAAAAAAAAGAAAAAAAATAGCAAGCACAATATTTCAGCATTTGGCTGAAAACAAATGCCAGTTAATGTTCTTTATGTCTATTAAATAGGGAATCAGTGAATCAGAATGAGAGAGTGAGAAATATTCTTTAATAATTTGGGATTTTGTTGATAATAACATAGATCTCTGCCCCAAATTTGGAAATTCAAGCAACTAGCCAACTCATGCAATATTTAGAAAAAAATGTGATTTTCTGATTATTCCAGTGGAAAATGTTTCAGAATTCGTAGAGCAGTCTCTGTGCTGGGTTTAGATTTAGGGATTCACTTGAGCATCTGCTGAGGTCCCATTGATGCTGTAAGACCTAAATCCCATTCCTAAATAACGGTGCTTTCATGGGTGAGGATTCAGGTTGGAAAAGTGCCTCCCTGCAGGATGGATTTCAAGCCTTTCTCATCACTCGTCCTGCAGTGGGATGGATGGCCAGGGGGAGGGAGTCATTTCCCCAGACCTCTCCTGATCCCTGCAGCTGGATCCAGTCTTGGCTGTGAGCTGGGCACAGCCCTCATGGTTTAGGAGGTGGTTTCCATAAGCCCAGAAAAAGGCTAATTTCAGGCTATTAGAGTTTCAACTTTTAAAGGCTTTTCCCCCCCACTTCTGCTCTCTGCTCAAACCCTGGCGGGTGGGCCTGGGGCTTCCTAATGTGAGTTTACTCCTTGTGCAAATCTGGAGCATCGCTGAATCCTGCAGAACTGTGCCACTGTTTGACCAGGGTTCATGGGGTAGGACACTTCCCACTGTCTCTCTGTGCTGTTTTTGGTGAGTTTCAAAGGGCAGTTGACTTCTCCGAATTTTAAAATGTATTTCTATGGAAACTGCGAGGCTAGAAGAATGATTCGAGAAAGTTTAATGTAATAATTAACGGCAGCCAGGATAACGGCAGTAGACAGATATACAACGGTGGGTGGGATATATCCAGCATCCTAAACAGTCAAGATGCAGGTGTAGGCAGGTGGAATGGAGGATATATCCAGTATTCACCACTAATCCTGCATGCTCTGTGCACCCCTCGCGTGGTGCTTAGCAGCCTGCCATGCTCCATAGGAACCGTGGGCGGCACTCACGGCCACTGGTGCTGGGAAGCAACTTGGGATAACTGGAATCTGTGAATCGTAATGGGATGTGATAAAAGCACACAGAGGAGTAAAGCCTGCACGGCTCACTTGGTGCAAACCGCAGCGTGCCCTTGTCTGGGTGCGGAGGTCGGCGGTGGTGCAGCGCTTCCACGGCAGCGCCTGCACGGAGACTATTTCCGACGCCCATAAAAATCTTTATGTCTCTGTGATCAGGATTCGGTGATGCAAATTTGCTGTGTCAAAGGAAGACGCTGCTGTAAATGAATTAGTACAAGAAGAACTTCTTATTTAAGAAGTGCTGACTCTGCACTCTCCCCTCTGCCCTCGCTTTTAAAATTGAAGTCTGGGTTTGCTGCTTGCTATGATCTATATTTAGATACTTGTAAATGAAGTTTTGCAGTCACGTGGCTGCATTCTTGTACGGCTTCATGAAGCTGGTTTTTCGCATTACAGAGATTTATATGTGTGCGTTTACATATTGCAGGTGTTTCCATAAAAGCTTGGGATAGCCACGTTAAGGAGGATGGGCTGAAAGAAAACCAAGAAGTGTTCAAAATTGTACCGAGCACGCCTAAAAACACTGTCCCGGGGCAAAAGAATGAAGTCGCTGCAGAAACGAAGGAGTCACAGGCAGGTAAGATTGATGGATGTAGGCTTTTCGGGAGCACCTCCTCCAAGCGGAGGGTTGAGTCGTGCAAGGGGACAGCATCCCTTTTGGGATGTATCTTGTGCGATGCTCCCAGTGAGCTGCCGAGCCCCTGGCAGAATATTTCAAAATGTCAGAGTGCTGCAGTGCTGAGCTCATGCTATTTAAATGATAGCCTGATGAATTATGTGCTGTACACACTACACACAAATCCTGTCCCAACCAGCCCTGGAAGAGGAGATAGCATTCTTGCCCGTGTGTCCTCTGCTACAGGAACCTTGCCAGGAGGACACGCCATAATTCATGCTCTGCTGATGCTTTATAAAAGTTGCAGCCTGTACCTTGGCTGCTGGGCTGCTGACCCAAGCATCCATGTCACCCACAAGCCCCTCTGAGCCTGGTGGCCGACCGCATCCCCCTGTGCCTATTCTGGGAAGCCTAATGCCTCAGCTAGCCCTCCAGCTGGCACAGGCAATCCTGCCTTGCCTGGGCTCAGCACAGCATCAGGCAAAACGTCAGGGCTCTCCCTGCTTTCAGGATACACCCACAGCCAGCTTGACCCCAGCTTTGCCCTCCCAAATGTAGAAGCCTACGGCTTGACGCAGAAAAGAAGGTGGTAATTCACAGGTGTCTCCTTAGCTGAAGAACCCCTCCAGTCTCTGCTGGGTAACAGCGACCAAAAGCAAAGGATTGTCAGCACTTAATTTAACCTGGTTTAGGACTCACCATAGAGCTGTAATATAGCACCTTCCATGGGGCAGTGCCTGGCAAACGGGAGGTTTCCCAGGGGAAAGGGGCAGGCGTAGAGTATGGAATGATAGGGGAATTTCACAGAAAACTAAAATACTTCTGAAACATTGAGGGGAGGGGGAGGGCAGAGCCATGGGTTAGAATGGTGAGAAAGAGTTTGGCTGTAGGGAAGAGTCTTTTCTTCCCCTTTCCATCCCTTTTTCCACGGCGTGCTGTGAGCTTGGCCCAAGGACCCCCGTGCAAACCCCATCCTCTGGATGGGACAAGGCAGGGTGCAATACGGGGCGAGGAGGGCGGCCAGGAGCCGCCGGGCGGCTGGGTGCCCAGGCCAGCACACCCAGAGGTGCCAGCCTGCTTATTTTGGAGTCTTCTGCCTTTTTGGAGGCTTGTTGGGGAACTAAAAACCTCTGATTTCCAACTGCCACAGGCAAGGCTGGGTGCTGGCCCAAATGCGGGTCAAGAGTGACACCCTGTGGACAAGTTACTCTTTTCCGTAACACCTCCAGGATTTCTCTCCTTGATTTTTTCTTTTTCCTTTATTTTTTTGGCCTCTGACCGTATTCCCCCCCCCCCAACACTTTGCCTGCACAGCCCCCCCACCCTGCAATCCAGGCGGGGCTCAGCCACCAGCCTTTCCCAACCCCGTCAAAGTGAGGGGCTGAGAAGAGGGGGGTCCACATCCCTCCCCCCTTCCTTTATGTTCCTTTTTGCTTTCCCCCCCCCACCACCTTTCCGTGCAGCTGAGCGTGGAGGGGGGGCTCAGCAGCTGGAGCCGGCCGCGTTCCCGGGGCTTGTAAATCTACCGCCTGCTCGCAAAATTTGGCAAGTATGAACCCAGGCCGGCTGTTAAATGATGGGGGTGGGGGAGGAAAAACTACGTGGGCTTCCCCGAAGCCACCCCCCATGCCCGTCCCGTCCTCCGAAGCTCCCCGGGCCGCCCCCCAAAGGGGTGAGGATTCCTGCACAAACATGAAAACTCCTCAAAAAAAACCCCAGTAATTTAAAGATTGCTTCTCTTCTGGTCACTATGATGGTCCCTTCCCAATCTCCAGCCCACTGGGGTTGCACCATCCTATCCCGATGCTCTTGGTGTTATCCCCAAGGAGCAAAATCTGGTGTCCCACAACAGGCTGATTGACACCAGCTGACGACCTGGAGAGGGTACAGCTCTATTTTAAGCAACAAATAATTCAGTTTTATGTTGGTGAGAAATTCCTCATCACTCATTTAATTACGCGGGTCTAAAAGAAACCATAACGTTTTGGCACGCCTGAGTGCTGGGAGTGGGAAAGAGGGGGGTGTCAAAATCCTTCCAAGAGTTTATGTCCTTTCTTACCCCCGGCAGTTTAACCCTGCCAAGTCTGTGCAGACCTATATACATATATCCAAAAGCAAAGACTGGATGGAGATTCCTTAATACCCACAAAAGAAGCAAATATAAAGGCAGTAATTTTTTCCAATGACATTTATATGCTGCCGTTAACTCTACTTTAGCTGGTGTAGTTTAAGACTTTCAGAAAACATAACTTCAGCTGCACCAAGTACCATATGTTTTTGCTGAGAGGAGCTGCAGAGTTGGCCTGGACATCCCACGCAGATTATCTGCTGTTTCCATTGTGTGCAAAATCTTGAAAAGGAAGAGGTATCCTAGAGCAAAAAGTCATTTTTCTCTGCCCTTGTGCCATTTCCAGCAACATAGGCCTGAGCAGGCATCCTTGTCAGATGAAAAGAAAGAGATCAGCTCTCATAGTCCAGTCTCTGGGACTCTGTAGAACAAGATTAGGTCAAACAAAATTGTGGGGGGCGTATATTTTTCCAACCATACTCATGACCTACCATGTGTTGTACTCTGACCCTTATGATTAGGAGGCTGGACCTCAGCAGGCACCGGAATTGCTCAGAAGGCACCAGAAAAAAAAATAATTCTCCATCGTCCTGTGAATTTACTGATGGCCAGCAGAAGTGGGAAGATCCCCCAGGTAAGGTGTGTGGGGCAAAAAGGTCCTAGCTGAAGAGCAAGTTGGTTGGTTGGGTTGATTTCACCAAGCAAACAATGAAGGTTGTGGCAATGCTACTGGGCTGTGGAAAACGGGGTTAGGGACTCCAAGGGTGAGCACAGGAAGCTGTGTACCATCTCCAAGACGTGGCGAAGATGAAAAACCTTCCTCTTCTGTTTTAAAAGCCAAGGCCCCATCTCGGTGGGAAATGTTTCATCCCAAGTCCTGCCTCCTCAGTTCAGATGAGGCCACTCTGCCTACAGAAAGGTGCCTTTGGGTGTCCCTTTCCATCGTATTGCAAGGCGGGACAATACAGCTGTGTGCCATGGAGCAGGTGATATGTCACCCCAGAGATGGCTGCAAATCGCAGGACGTTTATTGCTTGTAATCCTCATCACTGTATTGGATGGTCTTGCTAAAGATGTGGAGCCCCAAGTCAGCCTCGCACTGAGGGCTTGGGGGGAGCTTCGCTGCTTGCCGTGAAACATCTCAGCTACAACAACTATTGTCAGGGCTCGGAACAGGGCTAAGCCATAACAGTCCATTTTGGAATTTAAATTTGGTCGATTTGAGGTAAATGAAATAACTGTGCTGCCTAGTTTTCAAAGGATCGTTTACTTTTTTTGGAAAGTAGAGTATACGTTTGGAAAGTGCACAGGCATCTTTCAGGATGAAGGGCTCCGTGTGCAACAATCAAGTTTTTACCTTTTAATTAACAAAGCTTTATAAAGAATTTCAATTCAGAACTACTAAACAAAGAAACTATACAAGCCCCAGATGAGATCTAAACAGTTTCCAAAAGGCATTAAAAAAACAGAAAAATAGCGGGCCACATGTTTTTTCTTACGTCTCCTGAGTCCTTTTATTCCAGACATCTGACATGCAATTCAAATTTCCAATAGTTTTAGGTAACCATGTCCAATTTAGAAACCGCAGCCTTCAGCTAAGCCTACCTACCTCCCAAATCAGTCCGGAAAACCAGAGCACGTGCTGATACTCTGCATTTTCAGATTTGCAGAGCTTTGTTATGTGTGTGCCATATATACTTGGGTTGAGTTTTCTGGCTCCATGCAGTCCATTTAGATATATTTCATAGACCTGTAGTCAGTGGTCACAGTCAGATAAATTATAGTTCCTAATGGAGAGCCTGTTTGTGCTTTCAAAGAGTAAAACCGCTATAAAATTGATCTCTTTTGAGATGCCTTTGATGGCGGTTGTCATATGGCAGTTGGGATGAGACGGAAGCAAAGGGCTCCCTGTGGATGGAGGACTAATGAGCTTTATTTCTGGCTCTGAGACTTGGGCTGATTTCTTAACCTTTCTGTGCCTGAGTGTATCTCGGAAGTGGAGATTAAACAGGGTCTTCATGATGGGCAAAGGCAAAGCACAGTGGAAATCTTACATTCAGATACGGGCAAATTATGTCCTGCTACGTGCCCTTTCCTAGTTCCCCACAGGAACCTCCTTCGTGAGGATTTAATGATGTCTGGGAGGAGGCAGGTAAGACCAGGGATGCATTAGGTGCTGGTTTCCGTGCCACCCTTCTCACCCTACTCCTTAAAACCTGGGTCATACAACCTGGTTGAGCTCGTGCAATGCCACACCTGCAGATGTAGGCATCCAGCATCCTCTCTTCCAGGGCTCCAAGGAAATATTGGATGGTCAGCTGTTACTGCCAAGAGATCTTGCCTGCACACAAATTATGGAGCAGATTCTCTGCTGCTAAACCCCAAAGTCAGCAGAGACTTTGTCAGCCTTCAGCGGTGAATCCTGTTCGGCTGGGAAGTGGCCATCACTTTATCCTGTAATCTCTCATTCATCTCATCTTTTTCTATCTTTCCAGTTCGCTTTCCAGAGGGAGTGCTCGTATGCAGTCACAAACCCTGCTACTGGGGAGAAAGTAGGATTTGAATCAAATTTATTGCTGTTAATTTCTTTCAAATGAATCAGAGGGGGCAGCTAGCGGTGGTGAAACGTATGTTCATCTGCAGCGTAAAAGCAGGTTCTGACACCGGTGATCAGGGAAGAGGCCAAGAGCAGAGCTGCTCCCAGATAGGGTTTAGGGACTGGGAGCACAGGAGGGCAAAGGGGAGAGGTGGAAAAGTCCCCTGGACCATATTGCTATCCCTTGTGGTTTTCCTGAGCATATCCTCCATTCTCCGTCACGCAGAGGTGACCTGAGCAGAATCAATATCCTTCCTTCAATACAAAAAAAGGAATAAAAGAGAGAATTGAGTGAATTACAACATTTTCAGCCGATGCCTGGTTTGGGCTGATATTTACGTCCTTCAAAACCAGCGGTGCCAATTGCCACAGCCCCATTGACTCCAGAGAACTAGTGCTGATTTTAAGAACAGTAACTGCTCATTTTGAGGAGAAAACAAGTGGCCAGATTATGGTCCCCCGGTGGGAACACAGCAACAGACTTTCTTCAGCCTCTTTTTCTAGATATACGAGGGCTGAGAAGTAAAGAGGGAAACGCTGAGTCTGCTAAAAACTGTTGAGATTCTTGTGGGTGCTTTGGAGGAGCTGGTATACAATTATGAGGCCATTCTCTCCGCTGGCAAATTAACAGCTTAGAAAAATTACAATGGGGGGGAAAGAAAAGAAAAGAGACATGGAAATTCTGTTAATGAAACAGAACAATGAAAATCAAAGCTAAAGATGGAAGGAACTGAGTGGGCCCCATCCAGTTCATTGCCTGCTAGGCTGGATTTCTGCCGATAGTAATTTATGCCATAGCCTTGGAAGTGAAAACAGATTTCATTTACTACCGAACAGTACTACTCTGTGTAGACAGAGTTCATGGCCTCGCAGCATTTCTGAGAAGGTATTGTGGGATTATTGCTCCCACTTTGCAGATGGGCACGGTAATGCTGCCTGAATTCTTAAATTTAGGCTCTGGCAATGGGGAATCTGAATTAGGACTCGGGTGTCTGAGGGCTGTCCCTTGTCTCCTGCTGTCACACTCTCTGGCCACCGTAGGAAGTCAAAAAACTGTCAAAACTCTCAAGGTCCCAGTGAAAACTGGCATTTGTGTGTGCAAGGCTCTGGACAAAGAGCTTCCCTTGCCCAGGGGTTTGTCCCTCAAGGGTTTGATGGCAGAGTTGGACATAAAATGCTCCACCGATAGGCAAAAATCAACTTTCAGCTTGAACTGTATCTAAAGGGAGAGAAGTAATCTGAAACTTTTGGCTCACTTTTTTTTTTTCCACTAGTGTGAGTTCGTACCAAGGAGAGCCTGAAGCCACAGCTTGCCTGCCCAGTTAGCATCAAGATGGTGGATGGTGGATCCCTGCTTGCTCACATCGCCATCACTGCCCCGGGTACCACCTTCCTCAGAGAGCTTTGGCTGTGAAAAATGCACGCGTTCTGTTGCAGAAAGCAGGTAAAATTAGCATTTGGAGAGAAGTTCTTATGGAAAAAAACTATAGGTTCCCCAAGAGCCAAATGAAAAAAAAAAAAAAATAATAACCCTCAAACCCAAGCTTGCAGAGTCTGCTGTAATTTATGATATACCATATGAATCTAACTATAGAACTTCGTTTAAAAATTTTATAAAGACTGTAAATCTACAGTGAAATGTTCTAGGGACAATCTGCTGGCAGAAACCCAGGCTCTGCGGACTGACCTACGGGAGAACCAGTTTGTCAAGGGCTTGATCCGAAGCCCACTGAAGACAATGGAAATACTCTCATTGACGTCAGTGGCCTTTAGATCAAAAAGCCCCCAAAGCCTAGCATGGAAAAACGAGTAGTAAGGAGAAGCAAACCCCTCTAATCAATAGATCATTAATCAGTACATACGCTGCTGTATGAAGGTCTTTAACAATAGCTTAATGGGCCATGATGAGCTGCTTTGGACACTTTTATTTTGTATTGTATGTATCTTATAATCTTTTTCCTGAAACTTTTAATGGAATTTATCTCACTGGAGAATTTGGGAGAACATCTGCTGCAAATGATGGGTAAAGACATAAGCTGTTGTGGGTGGGGTGAGCCTCAGGAGGTTCACAGTTTGGGTTTGGCTTCTGCTTCAGATTCTTATCTGAACTACGCAGATCTCCTGTGGCTGCAAAAATTGGACTGGAAATCACAAGAGTACGAGACTTCTTGTGAGATTTCCAGCACTTTTCTTATGGTTTTGACTGAACACCAGATGTGGAAAAAATATTTAGCAAAACTGGATGCAGTTTTTTTCATGTCTGGTTCTAAAAAGGGAGGGAGGTTCAGGAATCTAATTTTATCCTTTCCAGTTTCGCTCCTTGGTAAGATTCAGTTGTAGTTCGAAAAAAAAAAATGCAATTTAAACCCAAAATGTAGCTATTGCAACCAGTCCCTGAAGAATCATTCAAGTAGATGAAACTCTAAACATTACATTGACCATGAACAAAATTAAAACCTTATGCCTTTGGCAAGTGGAGTGCAAAAAATGAACAGGGTGAATGGTGACCATTAGGAAACATCCACTGATATTCTTTCCCTTCAAAGATTATTTTTATTTGCTTTCCATTCAAGCGTATTTGCATTTTTGACCCTTTCCTGCCTGCTTCCACCAAACAACCAAGCTCTTGGGCTTTGCTTAGGGCAGATATTTTTAACAAGATTAGGGCGACTGTGCTTGCCACGTGGAAATTTTAAATTTTACATGTGACTGCAAAATTTCCTATTCATCAAATAGAATTTGCGGGCTCCTTACACAAGACTACATCATCTTTTGCATGCAACATCAGTACCCGGGTGCTGAGTCACTTACCAATGGCAAGTTCTGCCGATCCATATGTTCTATACATTCTTTGTGGACAACTCACAGCTAGAAAGGAAGGTCACTTCATTAGGTGGTTTACTCTAATTGTATCACCTATTCACGCTTACTTTTAAACTGGTGGTCTTTCCCCAGGAAGGGAAATAAAAGGTTTTTTTGAAGGCAAATAGTAAAGATAGGTTAGCTGAGGAGTCACAGGAAGGTTTCACAACGTATGTAGGCATGTATAGGTGACTCAGAGTGCCCTGAAGTGAAGTGAATGATGTATCTCAAAGGATTTGGGTCACAAATGTTGGGAGCAAAGCTGACTAACAGAAAATCAAATAAATCGAGTGAGGGGAAAAAGTTTAAAGTGGTCAGGCTGGCGATGACCTCACTCACTCAAATATTTTATCAGTCGCGATTGCCTCTGAAATTTTGGTTTCAGTTTGGGACAAAAAATGTGTCCCTGTGCAGTACGTAAAGGCCAGGCTGGCTGGAAACAGAGCTGGCATATCTTTTAAACTCCTCATTTGATGTGTAGTCTCACATACTATTCAAACGTGACTGATGAAAAGCCAGGATATTATCCCATCCAGAAGCTGTGGAGCAGTGAACCATAGCTTCAGCGCCTGGGGAGACTGTCTAGAACTCACCATGTCTTGTCATTTCACTGAATTTTTGGCAATATTAGGGTGTTTTCTTCAAAGATCTAGACCCAACCCCCCTGTGAACCTCCACTGTCATTTAACAAACAGCAAATAAACCAATTAATAATGGCAAGAAACAGCTCCAAAGTGTGGACACCACTACTGGAGAAGGATGGGGAAGAAAAACTCTGGGGTTTGTTTTTAATCCTATTAATTTGGGAGGAAGGAGGGGCTCTGGTGAGCCTTGAAGGATTTTATAGTTGCCTCTTTGGGCCCAGGGAAGGAGTGGTTTGCTGAGCGAGATGTGCCAAGACCCTGTCATTGCCTCTGCTCCTGCCAGAGATGGGGCTCCCAGCCTCGACTTTGGGCAGGTTTCGTGCTGGGGGAGGCAGCTTCCTCAGGAGCTAGTTCCTGCGTGTGCATGGGGAGGTGAAATCACGCTCCTTCTTCCTCGAGGTCTAGGAAATGTCCACCGGGATGGACCCTCCAAGAAACATGCTGGTTTTTCGAAAACGCAGCTTGGGAGAGCACTAAAAAAGGCTGAAGAAAAGGGGAAGGAGAGGAGGGGAGAGCCCTCCCACCGCTCTCCCCATGCTCTGCTCACAGAGCCGTCCCTCCAGCCCATGTGGAAATAGTTACCTCCAAATAACACATCCTGGGGGACTATTTCTAGTCATTTCACAGAAGCCTTATTAAAAAATAGAGACTTTATTAACCTGAGATTCAGGGACTTGAATTCATGATAGAAGCTGTAAACTCTCAGCCTATGGTTCAGTTTTACAAGGACAATTTGAGGGCTGGAAAAGGAAATCTTGTGGAGAGAGGCTTAAGCAGCTCAATTTGGTGAATTTAGCAAAAAAGCAGATCACGCAGAGACCTGACTCTGTGCAGTAAATGCCTTTGGAGGAAAAAATACTGAGTACAAAAGGGCTTTATAGTCCAATGGAGGAAAACATAACGAGATGCAATGGCTGGAAATTTAAGACAGGCAAAATAGAGAGGTCGGGAAGGGAGAGGGGGCTGACTGCTGGGACAGGCTGTTGAAGGGGGCAGGGGATTTGTCATCCTTTTGCATCTTGAAATCAGAACTGGAGGCCAGCCCAGATGACTTTGGTGAAACGTATAGTAGTAGGCTCAATTAGCGAGTGAATGTGTGAAATTATTTTCTTGGGGATTTATATTGAGCGTTAAACTAGATGATCTGAATTGTCCCTTTTAGCCTTAAAAATGGAGGAAAGATGCCAGAAAAGGAGCTAGATACCCGGATTCTACAAAATTGCAATTGCTGGGGCCTCTGGGCCCCTTTGGAAATGCTGTAAGTGAAAGGAGAAGTGCTCTATTCTGGGCGCTGGGCTGATGGAGGGACAGACAGAATGATGCATGCCATCACATGCTGCTAGCACAAACCCATTTGTAGCTGGTTTTCCTTCTTGGTCCCTCCAAGCACGCTTTTCTTTTTAATATTTATTTTTTGGAAACTAAAAATATATCCTCAGAGGCATTAGTCACTCTGCCCACATATTAATAAATTGCATAATGATGCCACCAAGCATCCAAAAACCTTTCAAACTGTTATATATTATTTCTTTCAATAATATTCTAAAAGGCCAGTGAGGCTTAATGGAGCCACATGGTATTGTATTTAATCCAGAAATCTGGAGCTGTCTAAAGTCTCATATATAAATTAAGATAATATACAATATGTTTTTTCATTTAACTTGGTTCTCCCTGTTTGGGTCGGCTGTAACTCCGTAGGACTGTGTCATTTGCAAGAGATTTTTGTGTACCGAATCTTAGATTTCTAACGTTGCTCTCACTTTTTATTGCTCAGGGCTGTTCTCCGTAGTAACTTAGCCACTCCTTTGCCAGCCAAAGGAAAGTTTAATGGAACCACAGTTTAACTGGGCAAAGTTTAAAAATTGTGCAAGTTACAAGAGGTTTCCTGGGACTTTTCCTTACGGCCTTTCCCACACGGCTCTTTGTGTTGCTGCTGAGCATCTCACTGCCATGCAATGGAGATGGAGCATTTAACGCCGGTTTGCAGGTGTCTCCTCCTTGACTCTCCATGGACTCAGCTGGGTATATGGCCATTTACACTCAGAAATTTTTTGGAGATCAGGAGCTATTGAGTGAAGAAACCCAAATCCAAATGTTTTCCAGTCTGGAAAAACATGAGGGCTTTAGATCTGGGATTTGGGCATGAGGCTTGTTTTGATAAGTAGGACCTCTGAACAGGTCCACCTCTGCTTTACAGCATCT
Organism: Rhinoptilus africanus; assembly: GCA_013400135.1. Classification (NCBI taxonomy): domain Eukaryota; kingdom Metazoa; phylum Chordata; class Aves; order Charadriiformes; family Glareolidae; genus Rhinoptilus; species Rhinoptilus africanus. Next base: position 310,897 of record VXBO01014102.1, read on the forward strand.
GCAGGTTTTCACATAGTCTGGCAAGTCATGGCAAATGTCACAGGCTATGAGATATAGAGGGGTCAATAAACGCTACCTCTTCCTCCTCCTTTCTTTTCATCCCAAGTTCCCTTCATGCTTTCAGAAGCCCTGGCTATCGCTGTGCCAGGGGGAACTAAGGCTGTGGAACAGGAACTGTGTAGGGCAGGACCACAATTCATGGTTTCAACTCTTATAATTTGTAAACCCAGTGATCCACAGAAATGCACACCCATTTGCTGGGTTTAGAGGTAAAGTGCCTCAAAATATGGAGGGAGAGAAGTATTTGTTCTTGGGTATATTCTACTCTGCAGATTGACGTCCTGCAGGAGAAGAAAGCCAGGTGTGGAAACAGACTGAGTGAGATGATGGCTTGTGGGGTCAGTGGAGTAGACACAATGGAGGTGCTGAAATCTGGGACATACCTTTCGTTTGAGAGAATGTGTAGGAGAACTACACACATTGTGGAAAGTAAGAGGCCTGTGCATTATGAGCGAACAGCTTTGAATCATATGAACCCAGGTTTTGGTTGAACATATGAATAAAATCTCGTTCAGGCTTAAATACTTCTGTTCGTTATTTCTGGGGTTCTTTTCAGTTGACTTTGAATTTTCCTTGGCTTCATCAAGAACTAGACCTGACCTTGGACAGAAATATTCTCAGGGCTATAATCTGGTTTTGGCAAACTTTTGGTACGAGCAGGGTGCGTGGAGGTCCCTTGCTCTCCCCATGTCTACAGAACTGTGCCGGTTTGGGAAAGCTGTGGGATAGATGCTAATTATATTTACAACCCTTCTAATTTTCTTTCTTTCCTTTCCTGATGCCCTGGTCACCAGAAATGCAATCTACAACCTTCTCATCCCTCAGTGGAGTATGGGCAGAGTTTCTTGGCTTGTGCATCCTAATGCCTCTCCAAACTGGGCTCTGCATCACTGCTGCTACACAGATATCAAACTGCAATAGCGATAAGCATCCCTAGGGGCTTTATTTAATACCAGAATTTTTAGACTGAGACTTTTCCCTCCTATAAATATCTGGGTGATATAACCAGACCTCTGTTGGTCTTCTTACCTTAGGGTGGAAGGCAGCTCAGTTCACAGAAGGATGCATTGCATGGAAAGATTATCCATGACACCATGAAACTTCATAAGCAGCAGCCGTAAAGAGAAAAACAGAAGTTTTTCCCTCGAGGCCATTGCAGCTCCATAGCCTCTGCCCAGGAGGCACCAAGCTGTATTCCACGCCTTCCTCACCACCTCTGTCCTCTCCTGGGTCCTTCAGGACCTACACTGAAAGCCCAAGTTTGCTCTTGGGGCACTGGTCCAGCACTTGTAAAATGTTATTGTAGGGGGCAAGTGAAAATTTACTCATTTTTGAGCAGGAGGGCAAGGTAATTTTCTTGCAGTCCAGTAATTCCCTCTATTTTTATTGGTGGTGTTATAGATCAGCTTCTCCAAGGTGCTGGGACTTTGCCTATATTGCATCCTTCTTCCCATCCGGTTCCAACAATAAAACCCTCGTGTTTTTTGATCTCTGGCTTTCATGCTTGCTGACACACTCTGGAAAATTTAAGAAAGGCGCAAGGAATGGGTTAGTCACACTTGTTAATATTTATCCCATTGTAGAAGGAGCGGGGCTGACCTCAGAGCTCAGGCTTTGGAGAACAGTTATGAGACTGATTCCACCCAGCTGAAACGAAATCTGCATGCAAAGCTCGTTTGGTGCCTGGAAAGAGCTAGAAGGAAATAAAGGCCTTAAATGATATATTTCCGCAGTTAACGTTTTGTCCTGTTTACAGAATCTCACCAGAATACTGGGGGTTTTGTTTTGTTCATGTGTTTTTCATAAGGATAAATATCCATGCAGTTTAAATGTTTTCATTAGATTCAGACAAGGAGGAGGATGTAGAGCTGTTTTTTTTTTTCTTTAATTGTTGATCTCTCTCTATTTTTTTTAATGGTTATTTCTTAAAAACACTCTTCAGAAATAAAAAGTCAGGTAAATCCAAGAGGCAGGGGAAAGTGAGTCTCTTTAATTATTCTTCGAGCAATTCTGAGTGATGTAGGCTAAATTAAAAAAAATATACAAGCAAGATATTTTGGCTGGGAAGTATGTGTAATGTATGAACAGCAGGAAAAAAAAAAAAAGCCTTCCTTTCTAAATAGAAAATCTTTGAAAGTAACAGGGGGAAACTGATGGGAAGGGCTGAAGTCCATATATTCCCACCTCCTCCGCCTTGTGCTCTCTTAAAGGTGAGCTGCAAAATGCAAAAGAGAAATGTGTTAAATTCAGATGACTCGCTCGGGTGTCAGGAAGTGGCTCGAACAACCACACGAAGTTAACTGACACATTTCCAGGTTTTTTTGTTCATCATTCCCCTCCCCTCCCCTGCTCTTCCCGTGAAATCTGTTTTTTTGCTGCTGTGGTTTCTGCCTCCGGGCGGGAGCGCAGCCACTTGTCCACCCGAGCAGCACCCCGAGACCCCCCCCGGGGCTTGCAGGGAGCCAAGACTTTCTGGGAGGATTTTCCAGAAAGTAAGAAAGGAGGAGAATTTTAGAAAATGTATTCCCAACCTAAACACCCTTTCTACCGGAGAAACGAGACAAGCTGTGAGGAATTGTGTGGTGAGCTTGCGTTGCTTTGCTGTTCATCTTTTGTCCGGTCAATCCATCTTATTATCATTCACTTGCTCTGCTCTAGGTCTTTCTTCAACATCGTGGTTCCTGGCATCTCTGGTGTTGAGTGCCATGGCCACGGTACCCCAAAATGTGCGTAATGCCGTGTTTGCCAACGACTGCTTTCAGTTGTGGGCACGGAGAGAAGCAGTTGGATGTGGGGAAATGCTTTTCGAACTGTAAGTGGCAGGATTTGGTTTGCAATTGACGTGAGAATAAGTCTTGTTTAAGCAAGACTTGGGAAGTGGATTAGGTCACCAAAAAGGAGGTCTGAAAGGCAAGACACCCCGATCCATCAGAAACGGTGCCCCTGCCCGTTGCAATGTGTCCTGTCCCAAGCCCGATGCAGAGCCTCGCACCGTGGCGGCTGGGCCAGGGAGAAAGCAGGGATATGTGGCTGTTTCTCATTAGCTTCCACTGTTCCCTCTGGAAAAGCTCCCCATGCCTTTTTCCCCCTGCTTGGCAGCAGGTGTGCTAGGGAAAGGTTTTAAATCTAAATGGAACGGAGTTATCTGATTTACAGTAAGTAGATTTCTTTCATTTGAAAAGGCAACACACAGAGTCCTGTGCATTACCTTGCACCAATATAATACACACACACACACATGCATTTATGCCTAGGATACAAAAATACTGTATTATTGCAATGCTCTGTGTGTGTCTGCATAGAGCTGATTCATGTACTCCAGCGTGCTTATCAAAGGGCAGTCCTTAATTGTGTGCTAGTATTTTTTAATTACTAAGTTGTAAGACTCTTACAAGTCTCTCTGCTGATTCATGTTCTTATTAGCTACAGTGTGAGTGACTTTGCAGCAATTCCTGATTTTAGTTTTCCATCCTTTAATAATAAACAAGACCTCCAAATTTTGGGATTTTTTTTTTTTTTTTTTTTTTTTTTAAGAATAAACCCAACTACACATCTGAGACTCTTTAACCAAGGAAAGCCAAAAATGGTATATGAAAACAACGGCTGCTCTCTCTTTTTTAGGGCCATTTTGGTACTGTTTTCCCCTCTAGCAAATTTATCAGAACTGTTCGCTCTCTATTATGGCCAGAGAAATAAACTGTGAATTTGGAAATATCTCTGTTGCTTAGTCTCTGGAAGAGAAAGTGAGTAAATTGAAATAAAATGAGAAGGTGAATATTAATTTACATTTCTCCTTTGGGAGAAAGATTTAATGGATTTAAGAAGGAGGTTCTGCTCCTACTTACTGTTGAATTTGATGAAGTTGCCCAACTTATCACGGCTCAGTGGAGGAGGTGCAACATTTGATAAAACAATAACAAGAGAAATTCAAGAAGCAATCCCCTCACAAGGAGGGAGTTTATTTGTGCAGAGGATCGCTACTCCTTACATTCTTTAACTCTATTTTTTTTTTCTTTCTGGTCTAAGCAGTTGTCACTGATGGAGGAGGAGAGAAGTTAATACAACAATGGGGGCACTTTGTGCCAAATGCATGATACGTCTTGGTCTTGAGGGATTTGTGGAGGTGTTGAGGATGCTGCCTGTCTCCATGTCCTCCTCCAGCAGGAGGAGCAGCACAACCCCAGGGCTGAGCAGTGGCTGCTCTCGGCTTCACCCTCGGAGCCACCAGTTGATGACACCAAAAGGCCCCATACGCAGGACACGGTGATGGTGCGGCTGGCTCCAGGCAGGTTTGGCAAAGCAAAGCCAGGAGCCCCGGGGAGTCTGTGCAGTGTGATGTTCACGGTACCTTCAGGATCACAAACCTGCTACCCCGCATTCCCTGGTCCATAAGGTCAGAAAAAAACCAAGAACCTGATTTTTTCCATGCTTCTTTCTTTTTCAACGTGTAGTAACACTTTTGCCCTCACGTCCTGCTCTGGCAGCCCAGAGGAAAGACTCTGATCTTGTATTGCACTATCTTACCCGAACCTGTTGGGTGATAACCAGACGTTGCAGGAGATGAGAAGGATGGGATCCAGTTTAGCTAAGGGAGATGGGGTTTTTATAATGAAATGTTGATGCCAAAATGTATTTCTGCACACAGCAGCACTAGCAGAGCTGGTGCAAGGAAGGGTCAAAGCAGCTGTTTGGGATATTGCATTATCCTGCATCCCTCCCAAAATCCTGCCTCCCCATGAAAATCCTTATCCTCTCACACGGCCACGCTGATGACAAGTTGTTATGACCACAATTGCTGCAACTAGCCTTATTTTCCATCGCCACTAACCTTTTCCGTTCTGCCCACCTTGCTTGTGGGTGTTGCAGGGCTGGTTTCTCTGTTTTTATTTATTCCTCTATTAATACAGCTCAGCCGTGCCATGGTTTCCGTTTGGCAGGAGGCACTGCATGGCAGGACTCATGTTTACAACACATGACGGTGCAACAACCACCTCCAGAATCTCCATTCCGCTCAGACCTGGTTGCCTTCTCTTTGCAGCCTTCCCGGCCCATCCCATTCAACCCCTCAAAATTACCAGTTAATGGAAGTTTTAAAACTTTGTAAACTGCAGGGGCTTCATTTAGGCAGCAAAGCCGTGTATTGAAATATGAATTAGTAGCGTGTGTATCGGCAGGATAGACCATCTGCTGTGCTCAGCACCCGGCTTTGAAGCTGGTTGGCTGGCAGGACAGCATGTGTTTACAGAAAACCCTAACAGTTGTAAAGGAGCCATTTAGGTTTATCGTGTCAATTCCTGTACAACTCCACGAGGAGAGATTCCTTTCACAAACTCGCATAAAAAAGACAGATAGACTAGTTTTGACCTCTCTCAAAACATTTGACGGTTGAGCTTGTTGCGAGGATAAAATATCTAGAACAGGAAAAAAAAAAAAGAATCTCGTCATTTCCCCTTCTTAACCATTAGACTCCTTGAACGCAACATCCATTCATAGCTTAGTTCTTGCATTTTAATTTAACTGCCTTTTATTTTCCTTCTGAGATACAAACGCAGAAGCTGTACATGATTTTCATACCATATTATGTGAGCCGTTGTGAAAAAGCTGTCCGGAGTAATGGCTCCATTTCAACATGATGCGTATGCCAAGGTACAGAGATCATTTATTTTCCTTAAAAATGAAATGAGGATGGGATTAAAAATGTTATGTTTTGCCCATACGAGCAATATTCCTCTAATCAACCGTTCCAAATATATTGCCTCCTTGTAGCTTCTCTGTAATATAAATTGTCCAAGGGAAGGCACGTGGTAGCACACCAAAAGGGTTTGCGCTGCTGCAGCACCATCCCTCTTACCAGGGCTATCACTTCCAACGCACCAGTATACCAAGGACAGGGCAGAATAAAACCAAATTGGCCCTGGGGAAACTTCTGGACTGAGCACTCGGTTACTTTCTCACGCATGGAGGAATTATTAATAAACAACCTCTTCAGTGAATGTGCTGAAGCACTTGCTACTGTTTAACAGGCATCTATATTGTACGTGTAATTCACGTGCGTATGGATGCAGAGTAGAAAGGGAATGTTCTTCTACATAAAGCTGAGGCTGAGACCAAGCCCTTGGTTCCTGGTGGCCCATGCATGATTCCGACCGGCTGTTGGACTGAGAAGATAAATTAAGAAACAGCTGGATTTGGCGCATCTCAGAGATGCCTCATTCCAATGCGCAAAAGAGAGAGAAAAAAAAAGTATATTAATATATAGATCTTAAGACTTTAATTAATTTAAAAAAAAAAAAAAAGCTTGTTCCTTTTGATGGAAAAACCCATGAAGCAAAGTGAAAGCCGGCAAGATGAGAGATGGCAGGCTGGGGGAGAAAGCTTCCTCTTGCAAACATGCCCCAGGCAGCCAGCGCTGTTGTTAAGGCCCCACGTATGGATGCTTTAGGACTGGTAGCACACAGGGGATCATAAGCTCCATAAAAAGTATAATTGGTATCCTAAATATGAACACAGTATGTTGGTAGTACACAGAAAGCCTTATGGCTTATATGAGGTAGTCAAGCTTGGGTAAGGATGGGAGACTGGTGGGACAAAGAGAAGATTGTTGTGTTCAAGGTGTTGTGTGAAGGTGTTGTGCTCATTAATCTGATCTGTCTGGGTCATGTCTTGGGTGCTTAGATGTGAAATACTGATGAGGAACTGCTTTTTGGTATCACAGAAGTTTAGATAACAATCTTACCACCTTGTGTATCTATATGTACATATGTATGTGTGTGTGTACGCATATGTGTGTACATACATATAAGTTTAAATTTCCTTTTATTTGACCAACAGCTGCCAATGCTGGTGAGAGGCAGGGATCTGGTGCTCAGTAGTGGCAGATTCAAACAGAGTGACCCAGGACTGTCAGACTCCATCTCCAGGAAAGCAGCAGATCAATACAAAACTGTGAGGGCAGGCTCTCTCCTGGGGTTTGCATTTCATAGTTAGGGATGTCAGAGAGTAGAGGGGTGTCTCCAGCCAGGTTGCATGGGGTCACTGTAGAAGAGTTAAGTGCCCAGGACCCGATTTTGGGGAGCAGTGCATCACCTGCCATACCCCTCATTGCTCATAGGATGCCATGAGCGCTCCTGCCCCCCGCTAAAAGCATCTTGTTAAAGCAGGTGGGAGAGCAGAACCCTGGAATGTCATCTGGAAGAGGCTGGTGACCCAGCTGTTGGGTCCACCTCTCTGTCTTTAGGTGGCCACCTTGGTCATTCGCATTAAGACACTTTCTGTGCAGACCACAGCAACCTTGCTTCAGAAGAAATGGCTTGACCCTGGAAGTCTGCTAGAAAAGAGCTGGTTTTGGGGGAGTGGGTAAGTAAATGATTCAGTTGGCGCAAGATGTCATGGACGGGTCATCTGTAAACAAGCCTAAAGCTGACCATCCTCTTTTACATTTGCAAATGTTACAATCTGAAATTTCATTTTCATATTTAATGCATGTGCCTCCAGTTCCTTGTTTTAATTTTGTTCTTCATTCAGTGTGTAATCCAAGGTAACACATGGCTGCTTTACCCATGGGCTAGAAAAGCAGTGACTTTGGGCGTTGCGTTTTTATGTGCCATTGGTCTTTTTATTATCATTATCATTATCATCACTTCTTTTGAGGGTTATTCTTCTAATCTGCTTATTTCTGTTAGGTGGTGGAATCAGGCTGAAAGAAAAGCATGACGACGCCTGCGATGCAGCAGCAGTTCTCAGACTTGTTCTGAGCATCCCTCAGGAACGCCTGCGGATGGGATGGGTGCCCTTCCCTGCGGGGAGCAGAGCGCTGCAGCCGCGCCACGTCATCTCGCTGCCTGTTCTCAGGCTCTGTGCTGTGCCCTCCCGGGTCAAAGCGAAAGTGGGAGAGGATGGCAAGCCAAAGCGTGTGGAAGATGACTCACCGGATTATTTTCTACATTTCAAATATAGCCCTTGCATTCTTGCCAACATATCGATACAGTCAGGCTCTCCCTCCTGTAGCAAGCCTCACATATTTATATTTATATATACTTCATAATGCCTATACTACACAATGATAAATATCAATACATTTACCCATTTTTTAATATTTTGTTTATTTTGGTTTTTCATGTTTTTTTTCTCTCAAACAGGCACTGAAAGACCAAATCTGCAACCCACCCAAGGCAATTCCTGTAACCACAACGGACCAAGGGTCTGACTGGCAACGTCTTTGGTCACCGTGATCCTTCCCATTTCAGGACTTGCTGAAACTAGTCAAAATGGCCTTGGAGTACTGGGCAGCCCATGACCTGTCTGGCTTTGAGGAAGGAAAAAGCAGCTCAGATGAGGTACATTTTTGCACTGATTGAGGGCAAGCGGGTGACAAAAGCGATGCAGCTGTGGCTGGGAAGGAAGGTGTCTTTGCTCCTCTCCCTTTTGTACTGATGATGCTCTGCAAATCCCAGCCTAGCTCCGATATGCGTGTCCTGCTGTCTGTTTTGGGAAGGAGGAAGGGAACAGGCTCACATCTGGGCGGGAAGAGTTGAGACAGTTGTTACTGGGGAAAATGCGAACATAGAGCTCACAGTAAGGAAACAGGGAGTTGCCACCCCAATGACCAACTTCACCATCAAAGCACCTTGTCTCAGGGATCATTTTATTCTCAGAAAGTGGGACATAAATATAGAGTTAATTGTGACCGGAACTCGTAGGAATAACCTGTTTATGGGAAGACTAGTCCTAGTCTAGAAAAGCTGTAATCTTGCCCTTCCATCTGAAATTTGTTGCTTTATTAAGATTACATTCTCGGCTGAAAAAAAAGAAGTGAGTTAGTTGGAGATGTTTATTGCCCTTTGTCAGGATGGCAGTATTTTTTTCTGCTTTGAAAATAGATGTTCCTGCTTATATGGCTGTGTATTTATCCTTTCTTCTAGCTTTTTCATTACTGTTCCCTTTAATCATTTAATGAGGAGTGTTCAGGTTCCTGATGATTTAAAATCATGACTCGCAGAGACACTGGCAATATCTTTGCTGGAGTAACGCCGATCCTCTAACTTTAAGACTTTAAATTCAAACCACATGGTTTTGCCACTAACTCCAAAATCAACCCCTGGAGTTGTGTGACTGTCACTAGAATATAAACCATAGCTACTCTGCAAACAAAAGCCGCGGTATTCAAATTGCGGTTATGGTCAGAAAAGTGACTATTTTAATCGTTGCTCTGCTTTACTCGGGAGATCTGCTCCCTCTGCACATTCCAAATATCTCTGCAGATTTTTATAGACTGAAAGGAGATTTTACTGCTTTCCACTCCTCTTAGCCCTACGGAGGCCAGCCAACGCGGGGCGAGTGAGCCAGATTTGTTCCAGACTCACACATCAGCGGGAGTGTGAGCTGAATTCCCGCGGCAGGACCTGTCGGATGGGTGATGTGCCCGCCGGGACGAGCTGCCACGCTTTCATGCCCCCCGAGAGCTCACGGGGCACGGGGCAGTTAGGAGAGGGGGGGCAGAAATAGAAAACCAAAACCATGGCATTTTTCCTATAAACCGTATTGTTTTGAAAAGAAAAAAAAAAAATCTGAGAGGCTTCTTGGGCTGGAAGGGGTTTTTTGAGTGTAGTTACCTGGGTGCCAGCCCGCTCCAGGGATGGGGGCTCCGAGCAAAGGAGTAAACATATTTTTTAGAAATGGCGTTAGCTGCAGAACTGGTAAATTGAAAAAAAAGAGGATGCAAAAGTCTGAAAGGGATTTTCTTTTCCTGCTGGGTTTGAGGAGATAATTCAGTTCCTTTGACATCTCCCTTACGTGGACACTTTCTCACAGCCTTCTAAGTGCTGAGCTTCAGCCTCTTTGGACTCCTATAAACTCAATCCCTGCCTCTCAGACCCCTTTTTTGTGTCTTTGCTACATTAAGTATCAAATCCCATTTGGAGGGTGGCTGCTTCGACTCACTATCTGCCCTTATGAAAAGTAATATATGTATTCTGTTTCTGCTAAAATCTCCTATTACAGTATTGGGAATGTTCCTCTGATATATGTGTATTCAGAATAAATGTTGGTAGGAGAAGACCTAATTCATTTTAGATGGTTTTATTAGGCGTCTCTTAACAAATCCCAGAGTATGTAAATGAAATATAACTATATGTACATATTCATCAGTCTGTTCTTAGAATTAAATATGAGCGCTGTGACATTTGGTTTTAAGGAATGACTAATTAACATGTGTGCAGGATGTTCTCATCTTCCTGCTTTGGAGTCCTGGAGTCAGGGAAAAGCAGACAAAACATATTTCCACTCTTTTTATCATAGTTTGCAAAGCAGAAAGCTGTTCATGACAGCCAAGAACTTCTCAGGCTTTTTTGTACCTGTTGGGTGCTGACACAAGGGCCCCTTCTCGAGCGTTTTGTGTTGTTAAATGTCATCTTGTCTGTGCTGGGGCCAGGATCGCGTTAAAAAAAAACCCAGCTTTGCATCTGACCTGGCTTTTAACAATTGCATCAACAAGTTGCAGAGCAGGATAAAGAGCAGGACAACTTTTGGAGTACAGCCACTGTTGCTGGTGATTTACCTCCACAACGGGATGTTGTAAAACTGGACTGAGGTCTAAGATGCTCCCCATCCCCAGCATCCTGGAGATGCTCTCTAGGAAAACCTGGGCTGGATCCTGCCGGGGATGTTTGGGGCTTGGCTGCCTCAACGCCACGCTTGGGAACACTGGGCTTAACTGCACTGCTGGTGAAAACCCAGAATAAAACCCACTTTTGTTTTTGGCGGGGCTGGCTCGAGTCGCTTTTGTGCGAGAGCAACGTGTGTGCAGGGCGCACACTTTTTGTAGCAGAAAAAAAAAATAAAAAATAAAAAAACCCCCCAACCCCGACCATAATTTCTTTCCGAGGGCGCTGGAGGAGGGCGGGCACAGCACACCGCCCCGTCTGAGCACCCCGGAGAAGTTGACCAGAACAAATCTCAGCAGGAACACACAAACCTCTATTATACCTTTTAAAAAGCTCCCCATTGAATGCAGCCGGGCAGATGGGAAGGGCCCTTTTATTTCCTTTTTTCTTTCTCCGCCTGAGTTCATTCTCTCCCTTTGGGGGAGCCAGGTTCAAAGACATGCCAAATGCATCAAAACCTTCCCAATAAAGTCCCTTTCACCGCCCGGCGGAGTGGGGCCGGGCCGGGAGCGTGCTGGGAGCGCTGGGACCGCCGGTGACTTTCAGGACTGTGTGTGGCAAATCGTGTGCACAGCTCCCAAAACAATACCCTGAATCGGACGTCTAATTCCCTGGAAATTAAATCCCTCAGCTGGTCAGGGAAAACAGGAGCCAAAGAGATTAAACAGTGCGGAAGGGCGAATCTTTGGGGGTCGGTAGGGGGACTTTCTTGTGGGTTTGTTGGGTTGTATTTTTCAGCAGGGGGGGTAACAAAGTAGTGGTTTAGTGTTGCTTCCGTCCCCATTTTAGTTTGAACCGTGCATCCCTCCCTTCCCCTCCCAATAATCCTCCATCCTGGCTGCCACAGGGCAAAAATACTGCTTGTCCCAGCTCTGTGCTAATCACCCAACAGGTGAGCTCAGTCCCGGCAAGCACAGCCCTGTATTGGGCTGCAGAATTAATTTTGGTGGCCCTGGGGTGAGCAAAGGGGATGCCGGGGGTGCGAACCCCCTCCCCATGGCCCTGAGCATCCCACATCCCGCTCAGGTCCCCGCCAGCGCCCGCAGCTCTCAGCATCTCCCAGGGGCTGCACCAGCCGCCGCAGCCTTTGCTGGGTCCCAGGTTATTTATCCCGGCTGGGGCTGGAGCCGTTTGGGTGTGAGGGAGGCCAGAAATGGGGCTGAAACATTCCCATTGACTTTTTTGGTTTATTGGTTTATTAAATAGGAGAAGGTCCAGCCATGGATGGCCTGGTGAGGCACAGCGAGGGGCTGGATGCTGGATGAAAGCACAGTCTCTGCTCCTTAGGAAGTGATCTTTTCCCGCAGGGCTGCTTTTTCACTGCTACAAGTCAAAACGTAGCGGGCCTAGCAGTGGCAATTTTTTTTTTTCCCTTGGAAAAAAAAAAAAAAGCAGTTTCCTATGTATTTTTACTGACAAAAGCCTGAAGCTTCCTTTATATGCTTTATTTTCTTTCTCCTCCGAAACGATCGTTAGACAAAAGCAGTTTTGCTGCTGGTTAATCAAGAGAGTGATGTGGCCCTGCATTTTAATCCTAAACCAATTAGCAGGATTTGACATCATGCCATTAGACTGCTTGAAACAAAAATCAAGGACAGCGTAATGCAGCTAGAAAAGAACAATAACCATCAGCGCTGCCCTGTCAAAGGGGAAGGAAGAAATTTGGCTGCGTGTGTAATTTCCAAGCAATCCCCCTTCCCTCAAACCTGAGCATTCAAATGAGGGAGCTAAATAATAATGAGAGGGGGAAATGTTGAAGCTCTAATCACATTACCCTAAACTGCGCCGGTTTTAGAAGCAGAAATCGCTGTTCTTTGCCTCGCTCCTGAGCTGAGGCAAACTGGTTGCGGTTTTTGATCCCGAGTTCTGGTTTATGGTCTCTGTAGCGGGTGTTCGGCACTTGGCTTTGCCAGGCGGGTTGCGGGCACACCAGGAACGCCGGCGTCTCCCATGTGGATGTACGGCGAGGGACCACGGGGTGAACACATCAGCATCCCTAAGAAACAACTTCCTGGTCTTCCTTGTTTCGTCCAAACCACCCTAAGATAATTAATAAGCGAAGCACCTTTTAGCAGCTGTACTTTTCGCTGGCAGAAATGCACCTTACGGCTGATCCCGCAGCGGCGGCAGGGGCTGGAGCCAGGCTGGCAAGCGTTAGCCCGGCCAGGGCTGCTGCCCGCGGGCAGAAATAAGCCTGGCAAAGATGTGTGGTGAGAACAAAAAGCGCCGGCAGGCCCCGGGGTGCGGTATTTGAGGGATGAATGCCTAAAGCACATCGGGGACTCCACGCCTTGCTGCGCTCTCCAGGCTGGCAGCGGAGAGCCGGAGCAGGAGTGAAACCCAGCGTCTCATAAAGCAGCATATGGATAGAGCGCAAATGGATGGGGTTTTATGTCCTGTGCAATATTTTCATTGATATTTATTTTGATTTAATTTGGCTAATGTGCAGGAAAAATGAAAACGCGCCATGCTCCTCAACATCTGATGAGGAGCTGAATGCTTTTTAAAATTAGTATTCCCACATAGGCGGCAGATCTTTAAGGTCTGCCCAGCAACTGTGCTGGAAAATCATGAGTCATTCCATGTAAATCACGGGATGACCCTCGGAGCAGCAGGTTTTTTTTAAGAAATGTTGAATTGTTTCTGCTAGCATTACAGTTTCTAGTCTTTCTGCTTCAGCCTTTTGTCTGTAACTTAATTTTCCTTTTAATGAAAGTGGAGTTTCCCACACCCTCAAACCACTTCAAAGAGAGGGAGTTTAGAAAAAAAATAAAAAGCCTAATAAAATATCATGAGATCCGTGACAAAATGGCGAAAGATGGCAATGGTCCTCCTTCCTGCTTTGAGAGAGGCTGAAGCAGAGCCAGGGGCAGACAGGAGCGATGGTCCCTAATTGTAGCGTGAGGTTGGAGACCAGGGTGCAAAATCTCTGCCAGAGACTTCCAGGGCAAACTTGGGCAAGCGACATAAATCTTCCTCTCTTGTAGCTGCTGCCTGCAATATGGGATGAAAAGAGCCTGTTTACTCCACGGGGATCTGTAGAAATAAATGTCTTAAAACTGGTGAGAGGCAGCAGCGATGGCAGGGCCATGCGCAGGCTGGAGAGGAACAAAAAATAATTCCCCAAAGATGTTAATGGCAGATAAATCCTCTGCTTTCCTGCTGCAGCAGCACTCCCAAAGCTTCATGACTCTCAATTTTGGGGGAAATAAATTTATGAGAGGAGGTTAAGGTGGGTAAGCTGAGCAGGGACCGAGGGGTACACAGGGCATCCCACCCAAACCCCCCATTCGCCCCGTGGAGCATCCCCCAGGGCTGCTTCCCCCTGCAAAACTGAGATTTTAACATCCCAGTTCCCCCGCCTGTTAATAAAGGAACAAAAAGTGCATTTGCCTTCTCAAGGGTGTTGTGAGACAAAGTCAGTAAGTGTTGAAAAGAAACCCAAACCAGAAGAGAAAGCTGGCTTTGTTGCCTTCGGACACAGATCACCGCAGACCTTGCTCAAATTTTGCTGTAACATCTCTTGAATGGAAACGTATTCTCCCAAAAAAACCCCCATCGAACATGCCCTGACTTGAAATGGGTGCCAGGGGAGTGAAAGGAGCCGCAGATTACAGATCCTCGGGGCTCTTGGGGCAGCAAAATGTTTGTCCTGTGGATTTGGGCTGGATCCAACAAATCCAAAAAGTGCTCAGAGCAAATGTTTAACCCATCCACTAGGAAAAAAGAAAAGAAAGAAAGAAAGAGCTAAACAAACCAAAAAAGCAAAACAAGAAACAACAGCAAGTAAACCCTTTTATATTAAAATAATTATAATATTGAGACACTGAGCAGGAAAAATGAAACTCAAAAGGTCAAAGGCTAAACCTCAGCCTGAATCTTAAACTGGATTGGAAAGAAAAGAAAATTAAATTCAGTTGGTCAGACCTTGTAAACTGGGTTTGAGGGTTAAAAAGCACGAGGAAAACAGTAGCACCAAACCTCCAAATTGTCAAAGTCGGCAAAGGCACCTTGAGCTGAAGTGAATTTAAGGTATGCAAAAAGATAAGGTGTCATCTAAAAGATTACTGATCCTGGTTTTCTTCTACCCTATATCTCACTGAGATCTACAAAAGTAAAAGCTGTATTTGCCTTTTTAAAATGTTTATTGCTACCACAATGTATGTTTGTGATCACAGCCTCTGGGGGAAAATAATGATTTTTTTAATGGGAAAAATTTTATAAAGCTGTTCTAATCTAGAGAAAATCTGAGAACACTAAAAAAAAAATTCTCTAAACCCAGACTAGGACAAAATTATCACAAAAGGAGCAGAGTAAGGAGTGTACCCACAGCCTGATACAACTGAAGAGTTAATTACTGAAAATAATGAAAGAAACGGCAGCTTTAACAGACTGGTGGTTTTCTGCTATATTCTGGGCAAGCAAATATATTGGTCAGTGTCTGAGCTGGTAATAGGATGCAGAGAAAACACTGCAACTGCTAGGTGGTTTCCAGCTGCATATTATATATATACAGACAGAGTTTTTATTCTTAGTGAAAACCAAGAGTTGCCTCTTTGAGATCTTTGTTTTCACTTGTTTAATTCCTAGCCTCAGAAAACACAACTTTTTTTTTTAATTATTCCTTTTTTGGTTTTCAGCGACAAAGTCAGTCTCCTTAGGTTTGCATTAATTTGATGTGCGTCGATCCTAATTCAAGTTGATCCTTTTCAATCTTGGCAGTATATCGACAGCAAACGGGAGTGAAACGCCATTCGGCCAACTCTGCCGTACCAGCAAAACCAGGGACAAAACAGAAAACCTGGGGTCGTCTCCCGGAATTGATTCCTGGGCTGCAGCACGGTCTTTGTATGTATATGATTTTCTCTTATTTTTCATAGACAAGCAGTTATCACCATAACTGTATTTGTAATTTCAAGGGTGCTTTATCATACTAATGGATGATGACCACTCAACAGTTACAAGAAACATTAATTAAAAAAGAAGTTCTCCTGTCCTAGCAGGGAGAGTGTTCCCTAATCCCCATTATGGAAATTGGTTAAGCCAGGAGAATATTTCCTTTATAGTTTCAGCCCTTCAGAAAGCCTTTGATGTCCTAAGCCAAAGCAACTACCCATCAGGAACTGAGAGACGTACTTTGGTCCCTCATGCCAGCTTTTTACTTACGTCTGTCATTTAATTTCCCCCATAATATGGGGGAAAAGTCTTAGCCAACATCTTCATTTTTATTCATTAGTGAAATCATGATAATAATACCACTTTACACTTAGCTCGCTCCTAGACAATTTGGAGATGTCTGTCCCTGTGGTGTGTATTATAGAGCCTTCCATCCAAAAATGACCGGTCAGTAAAGTTGCTGAATATTAAAAAGGTCGAAGCACTACAAGACTCTATCAGTATCACTTAAAACTTTGTGAAGCATTAAAATTATGAGTGTGGGAAAGTGTAAAATGTATCTGGCTCCCTTGTTATCGCCAGGGCTGTCGGTGAGCTCTGCTCTCCGTCTCTGCCCCGGGTTTAGCAGTCGTTCTTCTCACTCGCTCTTGCTTTTTTTTCCCCTCAAATAAGAGGTCATTTTGTGCCGTGCCAGAAGGTGCCCTGCACATCCACTGTTATGCTGTCCTTTGCAGCTTTATCTGCATAGGTAAGCTGCATCCCTAAATAGTTTTGAAGGCAATAAAATAAGCGCACAAAAAAATTACCGCAGCTTCTATGTTCTGGAAGGGGGGGGGAATGTCCTGAAGAGCTCTCTTTATTAATATGAGATGGCAAATATTTTTTCCTGTTTATTAAATCATATGAAAGGTTAATTATGGTTAGCGACTGTGGGTAGAAAACAATTCTTGGAAGATGCTTTTGTAACAACAGGTTGGCAGTATGCAGAAGCCATCTGCTTCCTGCAAATGTTAAGGTACAATCTCAAACTTGTGAGGTTAAAAATTACAGATTGCAGAGTAGTTTGGTAGAAGGAAAATCCATGTTGTGTTGATGTAGAGTTGCTCAGTCTCCTTGACACACAGCCTGGAAGGAATGCCAAGTTCCCTAAAGGACGGTATTTGGCTGGAGAGGACCCTTGCTCAGGGTATTCTGTACTCGCACTGGCTGTCTACAAAGCTAATTAAGCCATTTTTGTGCAGTGATTCATTTTTTATTTTAATACAGAAATTGGTTTCAAATCCTGACCCACGAAGAGGAGTGGATTGTGGATGTAGTATTCTGCTTTCAAGCTGGGAATTCAGCTCCTTCCACAACGGAGAATAAAACATTGCCATCATTATCAAGGTGATGCGCTCCTGAAACTTGTTGCTTCAATCCGCAACGTGTAGATTTAGCTGCGACTGCAAACCCTTCAAGGTAAGGACTGTCTGTTTGAAAAGGATGGGCTGTCGCCCTCATTTTATATACCGGGCTGGGCAGAAAGATAAGGAGTGATTTGTCCAAGAGCACACAGGGAGGCTTTGGCTGATGGAATTAAACCCAGATTTTTCACATCACAGTGAAGTGCCTTAACCACAAAACCATTCTTCCTCTCTGTGGATCAGCTACTGTAACTTCAGCATTTGGGCTGGTTTTTCAAACATGTTTATCTTCTGAATTTTCTACTTCCATGGAAAACACCATCCAGTTTATCCTTCCCCAATACAGGTAATGTCGCCCGACTTTACCTGCTCCCCACCAAGGAAACACAGGTTCAACCAGCTGTAGGAGCAGGGACTGTCACCACTAGGTCTGACCCCTTCACTTTTCAGCCAAACAGGGACAAACTCTTGGGTTTTTTCAGACACGATCTGGAGTGATGTCATGCAACCTTCAGCCTCTTTCCTCCTCTCCTAATTTACACTCAAGCCCTCCCCGTGCTCGTCCCCAGGAGCCAGAGCTGGCTGGCTGCTGTGTAAAAGGGCTGGTTTCCAAGCCTTGCAGGCGACAGAGATACCGAATTGTTTACTGTGCACTAAAATGATCCAGTGCCTCTTTTCTAGTGCAGTTTTGTCAAAGCTATGCCTGTGCACGGGGGTCTCTCCTCCAACGCTGCCTTATATTTTAACAGATACGTTCCATCTAAGACGACTTCTTTTTATTAAAGTACCTTGTAAAATGGTTTTATCTTCTCCCTTTGCGCTGGAGCTGGTGATCCACTCCATTATCAACACCTCCTGCCGAGAACGGCGGCCTGCCGTTAAAAGCCCCGCAGATGGAGGAGAAAGGGGCTGACCCCTCGGGCAATGCTGCAGATCACCTTGCCATTAACTCCCCCTCATTTATCACAGCCTTGCTCCCCGGTGCCCACAGCATCACTGCCCTTACCAGGATCGTCAGTGGCAGGACCTGCACTAATCTGCATCACCCCCTTCTGCAGCCATCAGTGCTGCAGTCTTCTTGCATGCACGGTCCTGAGCACGGCCCTTCTGCTGGGCTGCAGTTGATGGGACCTTCTATCTCTGGGCTGAAACCACTGATAGGGAGGAAGGAGCCAGCTCTATTCATCTGCCTGTCATTTTCTCAACAGGCCTTGGACCTTCCTTTCTCTTTTTCCTACTCTGATCTCTTCAAGGAAATGGGAGATCGTTACGGGTAATACCAGTAACACTTTTATCTGGCTTCCCGGAGCACCCTGTGAGAGTTGGCTGCGTGTGAGGGACTGAGGCACATTGAAATTAGGGATGAGATTTTTCAGTCCTACCAAGGGGATTTGGATGCCCAGCATCCATTAAAATGAGTAACAATTCCTATCCCGCCCTAAATGGCCAGAGCCCAAATTGCTCCATGAGATGGAAACCATCTTGGTTAATGCATGGACACTTAAGCCCTCAGCATCTGACTTCACTTATATTTTATTTCCAGCAAACTTAGTTGATCATATCCAATGAAACACTTGTACAACACACCCCCCCTCCCCTGCACCCATTACCCACTCCCCGACAGCTCATCGGGCCATCGCTTGCCAGCTCCGCTATCAGGGGAAGGTGATGAAGGTAGCTAATTTGTTTGCAAGTTGGTGAATGATGTAAAAGGTTCCTCGTCCATCATAATAAAGGCTCTCGAAAAAAAACGAGACAAATGGCCCTTCCTCTCATTTCGCCTGCGCTATATGGGGACATTTGAAACTGAGGGAAAGTTCAGCGTAGCCATATGTACAGAGGGATGCACACAAATCACAGCTGCTGCTTAATTGGATCCAGAAATATAATTGGTCCCTCATGGTTGGCTGGTGTTACATATAGGGTCATCGCGGTGGTAATGTGGGCTCCGCCGGGGCTCGATCGGCTCAACTTGGCAACCCAGTGGCAGGGGGCTGTGCCGGCACCGTGGCCCGGGCCATGCCGGGGTGCTGCTCTGCGGAGCTGGGGGTGCAGAGCCCCCCAAGCAGCGCAGGCTGCTTTTGCTTTCCTTGACCTGCCACGGGGGCGAAGCTGCTCTGAGCATCGGCTGTGGTGAGGCAAGGGTCGCTGGCTAAGCAGAGCGGGCACCCAGGGCCCTGCCCAACTCCAGGAGGTGATAAAATAACATAAAAAAATATAAAATAACATAAAATAATGTAAAATAACTCCAGGTGGTTGCTCCTATTAATGCTCTCTCCAGAAAGAATCCCTACACCAAAGTATTGAGAAACACCTCTTAAACTACCAGAAATAAAGGATGTTTCCCACAACTCCTTCCTACGCAAAGTGAATCGCAACCTTTTTGTCTGTGTCAAGGACTATTGGTATTTTTTAACCCTTCTTAGGACCACTGCCCACCTCCACGCGTGAGCCAAACCAGCCACTCTGGACTGGGATGCTCTCAAGCTACGTGGGGCCAAGGGGCCTGTAAAAGTGGGAAGGAAAGTCCCAAAGTTTGGTCTCAGGTCCATTTTAGTCCTGGAGGAGGCTCTGAGTCTTCTTATATTATGCAAATCTCCTCAGCCAATCCTAATTTTAATAAAGTTGATTAATCATTGTGCTGCGGACAAGGACAGTTATTCCCTGACTTATGCCATGGCGTTTATTGAAGCTGTATCCTTAAATGAATTACTGCAGGGATCATTAAATTTTGACTTAAATTGGACATAGTAAGCTCATTTAAAAAATAAAAAGCTTAGCAAGTTATATACAAACTAGAGGAAAAATGAATCTCCACAAACTGTCTCCCGTCCCCTTTTTGAGTAGGAACCTAAAGGGCAGATTTGCAAAGGGGAGTTTTAATTTGCAGGGCAAATTTTCATGAGGGCACTTTGAAGCTGCGTTTGTGCAAATTCTGATTGAATTGTGGGCTAAAATTTGGTGCTTTATCCTCATTCAGCTCAACGGGTGCCGTAGAATGGAGAGAAACGTCCCTGCGGAGCCATCCATCCCCAAATTTGGGGCTGACAGCAGAAATATTGCTCCCCTGGAGAGGGAAGGTGAAAACTGCCGCCCTGTCCCTGCGCAGTGCCAAAGGGTTTGGTGGGAAGCAGGCATTTCTTCATGAGCAGGTAAGGGTTTATTTTGAGGGCAAACGGGGTAAATTGGAGGAGCCTGTGCCCACCACCTTTGCAGCAGCATCGTCCAGAGCTGTGCCTCGCACTGTGGGAGCCGGGGGGAGCAGAGACCTAGAGAAGAAATAGGCAATTTTTTTTTCTATGGGATTGTGCTAGAAGTCACAGAAAAAATTTGGCGTTGGTTGATGGCTTTAGGGTTTGAGTATTTGTTCCCTGAGGGTTTTTAGAGGGAGGATGGAGGTGTTGAGCGTGTGTCTTCCATCTCGCAAACATTTGAAAACAGCGCAATATTTGTTGTTTTGGTTCTCCTTGTATAAAACTGTTGACATTAGTCTTCGGTGCCGAGAATAATCACAAGAACAACAACAGGGCCTTGTTGGACCAGAGGGCAGGTGGGAAGGAGGTTTCCAAGCCCCTGTCCCGTGTCCTGCTCTTTGACATCCCATCCCAGACAGCAGAGTTGCCAGGATATAAACCGCTCAAATTGGGGTTACAGGAGAGCAGGTACGACCCTATTGAGTCCTTCAGGGTGGGATAGTGCCATGTAAAACCCCAAACCCTGAGGCCTGTCCATAGTGACACTCAATATTCATTTATTAAATAGAAGAGGACTGCACCTCTGCCCATGGATATATGTTGCCAGTAAGAGGGAAAGGCTATAAGCAAAAATAAGGTGATAAAGCAGGGTTTTTTAAAGTAGCAATATTCAGATCTATCTTTGCATCCAACTTGTAAATTCAAGTCACATTTTTTCATCCCACCTTACACATCCCAGTCACACCATCCCGGCGGAAGGGGTGAGCTCAGAGGTTAAAGGGATTGCAACTACATGCACTGCATCGGCCAGCTCTCCATTTTCCATGCCTCCCTGTATTTTAATTAAAAACCTTAATTAATTTTTCTCTTCTTGACAAAATTCCTCTCAGCGCGACTGTCGCTAATGGACGTATCTCTTGGGAAATGGGGCAGTTTTCCTGAGGAAGGGAAGAGCCCTTAAATGACCATTGCGCAGCAAACTCCGAAGGGCTGCAGTTTCCTGCCCCTTCCTGCAGACTTGCTTGGTCACGGCAGGATGGAGCTGCTGCTCGAACAGGAGGTTTCAAGGCAGCTACTAATATTTAAAAAAAACGCAAACCGTGCTATGCTTCAGACCTTTAAAAATACACAATAAATGCAGAGCAAACATATGCATGCCCAAAAAAAAAGAAAGAAGGAAAAGAATGTAAAATCTCCACTCCTCCGGACAGGCTTTGTGCTTTCTGCTGGTGGGCTCAGCAGCCGGGGGGTTTGGGCATCCCTCTGTAACCCCAAACTGCCTTTTTCCCGATGGAAATTTTTCTATTGCGTCGCCATCTCGTGGCTTTTTGCAAAAATTGCTGGCACTGCAGGATGCCTGCCTCGCGCCGCCGGTGCTTGATTGCACGATGACACCTATTAAAACGTAGTATGGACATGAGGTACGTGGGTAATTGCAAATAATAGGGCGATGGGGGGAGTTCGGTTACAATTCGTGCAGTGGCGGGGCTCAGCGCTGTCTTTCGCGTTGCCGTACACGTGTGGGCCCTCGTCCACGGCTCTGGTGCTCGCTCCTCTGCGTTACGTGGACCCTGGAGATGGTTATCCGGTGGGTTTTGCTTTTGTAAATGCAGACATGGTGGTGGGCTTGATCCTGATCCATGGGAAGGACCAGGAGCACACTCTCTCTAAATGGTGAAAGACATCAGGGCCGTTATTTAAGGTAGGACATACAGCAGGCTCATGCCTATGCAATTGCTTTTTCTGTAGATTGGGTTGATTTTCACATCTTTTTACTTCTTTGATTAGTTTGAGCTGCACTGAAACTGTGATGGGCAAAAACCAGATTTATGTCGTTTATTACATTATTATCATGGTACTGGTTTGGGAACGGTCACTGACTTAGGCCTACGTTATTTTTTCTAGTTACACAAAGGCGCGGTTTTCATGAAGCCTACAATGATGTTTAGTCCAGGGGACACGCCTTGCACCTACAGTTTATAAAAGTCTGCCAAAAGCTCTGCTCTTGAGTTCATTTTAAGGTATCCCAGCAGCGTTCATCCCCAGGTAATAAAACTTCCAGGCCTAAAATCACGTCGGTGCTGTGCAGGAGCCCCACTGAGCAAGGAGGCGAGCACGGGGCTGCAGTTGCAGGGAGGGATGGCTGGGAGGTTGTGAGCCTGGGGCTGTGATTGCAAGGAGGAATTGTGAGGTTGTGAGCATGGGGCTGAGGCTGCAAGGAGGGATGGTGGCAAGGCTGCGAGCACAGAACTCCCCATCTGCGCTGGGTGCTCTCTGCATCCCACCCACTGCTCCTCCTGCCTTGGGGACAGGCTCCCTGGGGGCTGCGTGAGCCACCCCAGACCAGGGGGACCCACAACAACCCCTCTCTTGCAGTCGCAGCATCTTTTCTGCCTGGAGAAGCATCACGTAGGAGGTGAAAAACTCCATACCGCTACGGAGGACGGGCTGCAAATCATCGGGCTGAAAGTCTCAACGCCAAGCATGCCAGTGACAGCTCTCCAGTCCAACCTGCTCTGTTCCTCTGGTTGAAATTTCCCCACCTCGGTCTCATCCCGCTGAAAAGGGAGAAAGTCTTTGCAGGAGGCTGCATGTGTGCCCCTGCTTTTCCTCAGCAAGGCAAGGAGAGCGGGAATGTTGAAACTCAGCCGGCGGTTGGGAAATTGCCCCCCTCTAATACAAGCCAGACCCATGGAAACCCTCCAGGTCTCAAAAGCCCTCGTCGGCCCAATCAGGACTTTGATGACGAAAAGCAGAATAAAAGTGAACAGGAAGAAAGCGAGTTTAAACAAGCCCAAACAAGAAACAGCAGATATTGAGGAAGCAAAGTGAGCAGCTACAGGCGTCCCCAGCTGTTTGAGCTGCCCTGGAAAAAGCCAAGGAACCACAGAAAATGCCATGTGGTGGTGAATGGCATGGAGATCCCCAGGTCTCTCCGTAGCCGTATGCATGTGACCATGAGCACTATGGACAAGGGAGGACAACGCATAAATCAGTGAACAATTCTGCCAGGGAAGAGTCCCTGTGAAGCCAGTGTTTTGCTCAGCTTTGGGGCTTCCTGATGACAGTAGTCCAATTTTCCTGGGAAAAATCCCCCTGAGGATGTTGGCTGGTGGCCTCCCACTTCACACCTCCAGGGCACATGGCTCTGCTGCCTCATCCCTCCTCCACACCCCCCCATTTACAACCAGTTGGAGCAACACACATGATCCTTTCCCCTCTTGTCTCCCCTCATCCTACTAAGCCTCAAACAAGGCTTTCCTTCGCTCCCGGCATGGTGCCGTGGACTTCATGCTCCTTCCTTCCAGACCAAGGAGCATAAGGTACAAAGCACTGCAGAGGTTGTTTGGGCAGGCTGCTGAGAGGGACATTGCTGTCACATCTGGGACCAGATCTTAGGGCAGAGCAGAGGCTGTTTTTAGTAACGGCAGGGATCTGTGGGTGCCGGGAGGACAGCCTACAGCGGGACCTGGAGAGGAAGGAGTGGTGTTTGGCACATAGCACTTTTGGAGGTAGCTAATCCATATTATTAGTAGTCATTTTAAGACATTTGCAAGAGGCAGTTCCCAGCTTACGTTTCATTCCACCACGGAGCAAGTTTAGAAACAAATGAGAAACTTGTTAATTTGGATCTCACTGAAATGAATGGCTTCCTTTACACAGGTTGCCTCTCAGAAATGTTAAGGTTTAATTAATCCCTTGCTGGAAATAATGTACGGTATTACCCTAATCTCTAATGCAGGATATCATTGCTAATGCTCAGCAGAAAGAATGAGGCTTATTAAACCTACAGCTGGAAACATGACCATGCCCCCACCGGTCGGAGTGAGCAGCTCTGCTGTCTGCTGACCAGCCTCAGCTGCTTGGGTAGATGAAATATTTACTGCAGGTTGTTACTCGGGACTGTATTTTTGTGCTGCAGCTTTGCTACGAGCCAAGAGAGCTGTACAGCAGTGTGAGTCCCGGCTTTCCCATTCTCTGTTTCAGTCCTGGCCGTGTAGCCAGTCCAGCTCTTGGTGCCACATTACCCATCGAAGGGGAGCAAAGCCACCCGAGGAGGACAAGTCTTTCCAGGCAATCAACTCTGTCTCTTGGGTCGGTTTGGTAGCATTGAGTATTCCTGACATAGCCCATCCCCGGCACCCCCTGAGCTCCTGCTGCCAGCTCTCCCCTCCGCTCTCACACACGTACAGGCGCCTGCTTCCAAGATCTGCCCTGGCCCCATCTGCTCCGCTCTTCATCCCCATCTCCTGGAAACCACTCTTCTTCCTCACCCTTTGCCCTAGGCTATATATAAAGGGCTAATCCCAAAGCTAGTGGTGTCAAAGCTGCCATTGACTTGAGGAGACTGCAAGGACCTTAGCTGCTCAATTCAGGGTGGATTTTTAATAGATTATTAAATAACCACAGGAGAACAGTTCAGGTTCATCCTTGAGACACTGAAAATTTCTAAGTGAGCCCAGTTGTGATTTCTTTCCCCCAGGAGAATGCAAAATGTGAGGGGTTGGGACAGGTTGATGCTCACCAGTGTCCTTTGACACAGCTTGTCTTCATTTGCATTTTCATAGATGAGATGTGAAGCGCTGGTTGGGTTTTGAGTGAAAACTGCAGCAGTTTCAGTGCAGAATATCAAGACGTGCTCTAGGTCGTCACGCACAGAATCCGACTGGAGAGGATCAAAGGCAAAGGGTCTATTTTTGGTTTTACATCTACTAATTACTCTGAACAAATGAGCAATGCATCTGAGAAGTAATCTTTTTTTCAGGTTTCCATCTGGTAGAAGTCTTGTAGGTGCTGTAACTTCAGAATAATTTCAAGCCTGTACTTTTCACTGAAGACTCTGAAGTTGGAGTCAACCAGTGAGTGGAAGAACGCAGATTTGCTTGTGTGTCACTCATGCCCATTCAGAAAACTACTAAAGCAACACGTCTCAGGGCTGTGAACACCTACACCTGGTAATGCTGGATGAGGTGAGTTTTACAGTTGATACAGAATCCCTTTTGCATAGATTTCATAAGGAAAAATATTTCAGAGGATCGGTCCTCTGTTGCTCATTTAGCTTCTAGCTGCACTGGTAGGTGACCTTCCTTTGCACGCTCACATCGGGAGAAGGTTTGTCTCGGCATGTTGAGGTCAAATGTGTATTTCCATGCAGGAACACCAGAGCTGGCTCCTACTCCAGGGCTTTCCGCTATGCTTTCCCCAGGGGTATACTGACTATACACCAGAGAAGCGTAGAGAGGTCACGTCTCTGTTGGAGTTCTCCTAGGGATAGTCAGGATGACTGACTGCAGCCTGGAGATGCTGTTTTCCAAGCCCTGTCTCTATAGTTGGTGGAGGGAGGTGGGTGCCCTCAGTAGGTGCTTGGACCTTCACCTTCCCTGTTCTGATGGGTGTTTTGCCATTGCAGTGCGCCACACCACCACCTTGTAGGTGAGTCACAACCCACCGAACATCAGACCAGGGCTGGTCTTTCTTTCTGTTACCTGCGTCCTGCTGCCTGGGCAGCACCACGCATGGGAGCAATGTCCATACAGGCAAGCCAAGGATCAGGCCCGGGACATCCACAGGGCTTCTGAAACTGGTACCTTGAGATTGTGTGTCCTGGGACCCAGTGGCTTCTTTGCAGCTCTTCTCAATGTGCGGTGAACTGGTGCTACCTACACTGCACCTTTGTAGGTCTTTGTCTTTTGAAGCCCTGGTAAAGACCTTGAAGTCAATTTTGAAGGGGCATAGGGAGGAACTGGAAATAGACAAGCTGACCTTGACTTCTCAGAAAGAAGTAGAGTATTCCTCAGTGTTTCGCTTGGTTTTGAGAGGTACGAATTTGCACGGCCAGGGCACGGTCTGATCACATCGCCACACACACCAGCTTTGCAACCCTCAATGCCATTGCAGATAATGACATGTCAAGTAATCTGGATAAGGCAGACCCTCTTGCTTTTGCAGAATAAATGAAAAAAAAGAACGAAAGAAAAAAGATTAAAGCGGCCCAACTCAAAGAGGTGTTTCCTTTTTATAACCTGTGAAGTTATACCAAGGTGAGAGTTCCCTTTGCTTCTAAATCCTGTTCTGCAGTGATAATAAAATAGCACAGAGGGGAATGGAGAGGGATGTGGGGAAGCAGGA
The DNA here is from genome assembly GCA_013400135.1 of Rhinoptilus africanus. Taxonomy (NCBI): domain Eukaryota; kingdom Metazoa; phylum Chordata; class Aves; order Charadriiformes; family Glareolidae; genus Rhinoptilus; species Rhinoptilus africanus. Next base: position 337,240 of record VXBO01014102.1, read on the forward strand.
AGGAGTCAGAATTACACATTGGATTTACTATTACTTGAGTCCTGCATGAAGGACAGATTCTTGCTATATTATATCCAAGGAATGCAACAGTACTTAAAGACTAAAAATCTCCGCTGCTTCCCAGTGATAGATGAATTAGCACAGGGTCACAGGCGGGTTCCCTGGGAGGCCAGTGGTGATTCTGGAGTGAATTTCCCAGCTTTCTGTGAAAATGAGGTTTCACATCATTCGTGAGCAAGTTCTACCCACTGTATCGTAGTGTCACGGACCCGCAGAAAGGAGTGGGAGCAGAAAGGGAGACTTCAGAGCTGTTGCTTTCTAGGCTCCAGTTATTGCAGAGTATTCTGTGCATCATTCTGAATTCGGGCTTGTTTTTGTCTAACAGCAATTGGCTGGCAAGATTGCTGTAAGTATTCCTAGTAGAGCTGTGTTGGGTAAAAAAAAAATTGCTTTTTTTTTTCCAAATGGAAAATTTTTACTTTAAAACTCAAAACTTGAAAATTTTAACTGAAAACTGCGGGAGCCTTCCACAGTGTGGCTTCTTGTTTTCTAAGAAAAATAAAATAGCATAAATGGAAGTAGAAAGTTTCTGTTTTAATTTAGAAGGAAAGTTTTCTGCCAGTTCAGATAGTTGGTAGTCTCAAGCCTGGCTTGTCTGCTGGCCTCTGGCTTCCCTGTTTTTCATGGATCATTGTTTTCAAGGAAGCAGTGGGAGATTTGCAGAGCCAAGAAATGATCCGTGCTTGGCCACAGCTGGTTCTGAGCATGGAAAATGTCAGTGGAGTGTTTGCAGTCACTTTGCCACCGATCTCCAGCCTAGACACTGATGGAGAGGAGACACTTGTGGCTACTAAAAAATAGAAATGAGCTAGCAGGTTATGATCAGTAATAATCTGATAAATAATCGGATAAAAAAGGTGGGGTTTACATTGAGAAATATGAAAATATAAACTCTTCAATCCCCTGTTGTTGAAAGACTTGTTCAGGAGTGGTGACGTGGCTGAATTCAGCTGTGGTGGTTTTGCACTGTGGGAACATCTCAGGGATGGGGTCCCCTTGCCTTAACGAACCATTAACCCCAAACCAAGGAGGGATTGCATCTGGGAATAGGGCTAGTGTATCAGAAGAGCTCACCCTGAGTCCAGGGCAGAAGTGCTGGATTCAGTATAGGGCCCTGACCTTGCGAAGTGCATCGCGCCCATCAGTACTGTCCCCCAGGAACATCAGCCCTGTCCTGCGTGGGGATGCCAAAGGGGCCCCACGCAGCAGCTTCCCACCTCCCGGTGATGCCACAACCACCCATGCGTGGTGTCACCATGGGCAAGGCACCTCCACTGACCTTCAGAGAAAGAATTGCATTTGCAGGGGGTAAACTGCCCCCCACATATCCCATCGCTGGCTAAAGCCTAGCCTGTTAAATTAAGCCCATTTTGTTAAGGGTTTTAAATGCTGCTTGCCCATATGCAGAATTATGTCTTTAAAGATTAAAAAATCCAATATAAACAAAATAAATCCAGGGAGCTGAATGCATGAATCATTATTTTAGTACATATTGTCCATTCTAATCTGCAGTCCAATTGTGAAATCATTCAAAATGCTGCTTCTCAGTAATTAGCAGGAATCTAACTCAGAGCCAATTTCTGATTAAATGTGCTTAAAATCAATAAAACATCATGAGTGATTAGAGTCACGTGTGATTAGCCCTGTCGAACAAAGCAGAGTAAGTTATGGCCTCAGTTTAACTTGTCAAAAAACAGAACTGGGGGTGGGAATGAGGAGGAACAGCTGATATTTCTATAAAGGGTTTTTCCAGTTCTCTGTCTTTCTCTTCGCTCCTTTGGAAAAGTGAAAGAATTGGTTTGTTGTCTGAAAATTACAGGCTGAAGGGGAAAGTTTGGGGTGGCTTTGGCTCCTCTCGCGGGTTTGTTTAAGGATATGCTAGGAATGGCATTTTTTTAATCCTGCGTCTCAGCTGCAGGAGGGTTACCTGCTTCTCCTGGCACCACTTTTTCTGCATCTCGGTCCTGACTATTTGTGGAAGGAAATACCTGTAAGATTGTTTTGGGTTTGTTTTTTTTTTTTTCTGGAAGAGGCACAAAGATCTCTTCTCCTCCCTCCCTGTGAAAGGGGGCCATGCAGTCTCATATCCCCTATCAGTAACAGAAATAAAGAGCAGCAGCAACTCAAACTCAGGCACTGATTGAAAAGCAAAAGAGGGTAAAGCAGGTGGTGAGATGGTTTCTCTCCATCATGCTGCCGTGCATCGGGGCAGCGTGCGACACTCCTGCCCTGGGGTCCCCAGGACACACACCACCCCCTCCATCTATTTGGGGTCAGGCATGAGGTGCTGCCGATGGAAAGTGGCTTTTTGGGCAAGCAACTATTGGCAGCATCCCCCCCCATCCCCGGCAGCTCAGGGCCAGGAGGCGGAGGTGTGCCAGCACCCGGCTGGGAGGGAGACGGCTGCGATCTCACGTTGGGTGTGTGGGGGCTGCGTGGGGTAGGAGAGCTTCTCCAGAGCTCCGTGCTTGGCAGGGTTCACCAGCAAAGCTTCCCTTGACGTCAGGAGATGGAGAACAACACTCATTTATAGCTACAGCTTCTTCACACACAGCTGTGTGACCGCATCCCCACCGGTTGGACCCTTGGAGGAAAATCCAGCTGCATTGCTCAGTGCTTCCTCCTGATCCAGCCCTAACAGTGATGCCGCTGGGGCTGCTTTCTTCGTATCTCAGTAACCAGAACAAAAAAACCCACATCCACAACATGCACATGGTAGTGGGTGAAGAGGGGAGGCTTGGGAAGCATTGTCCCACGCGTATTTCCGTTGGCAGACTGTGTTTAATTGTATTGTTTTGTGGCCTATTTGAGAGGACATTGTTTATTTCAAGAATAGATCCACATCCTCATTTCCTGCTCTCGGCAAGGTTCTGGCCTTCCACCCAGTGAATCTCAGGAATTTTTGTCAAAATGTGATTATTTTTTTTCCTTGTGTTTATAATCCTGACATGTTCCCTCCTACAGACAGAAGTTGAACATGGAGTTGCTCGGAACAACTCATTCCCATGAGGCTCCTCATTTGTCTGTCCTCTGGGATAAGAGCTTATCATACCGTGTCACACCTGGGAGATGCAATGAGCCATCTGGGAAGGCTGCATTTCACTTGGGCAAAGGACCCAGAGTCACGGGGAGCCTTCTGCTAAGAGGAAGCCTGCTATGGGCAACCCCACCATCTCCAAGCACCACACTGAGCTTTGGGTTGGCGTTTCTTCTAAATGAAAAGGTCTTGCAAGCCTCCAGCTGGAAGAAAAAGGCAAAGAAAGCTCGTTAAATGGTGTTCTTGAGTCAAAATTAGCAGTCTAGAGTCAGCAAGGGCAGATTGTGCATCATAACATGTCATTGGTGGCTCAGTGCTGCCAAAGCAGGAATGTCACTTCTCATCGAAAAGCAGTGCACACCAGTGGGGACGACACACCTGGTGCACTCTATAGAAATGTTCTCTCTTTTATAGGTTTTCTTACTGCTGGTCTTGCAAGCTGCTGGTATTTAATGGTAAAAATAGTGCAGGAACAGAGGAGCAGATCCTCAGCAGATGTCCATGGCAGTAGCTGGGTTGCCCCCAAATTACAGCAGCTGAGCCCCAGGGTCTGCTGTGCTCTGGGAGATAAATCACCCTGCACTGACCTCCTGGATCCAACAGCGATGTGGGACCATCTGTGCTCATCCTCGGTGCCACGGTACGCATGGGGAGATCTGCTGCTCCCTTCGCCAGGCAGGAGGAGGGCTCAAGGTGGTCAGAGACAGGACCATCCGAAACAGGGTGCTGGTCGGCGCTCTGCATCTCTGGAAATAAAACCCAGAGCTGAATGTGGGAATTACATAAATTAGCTAATTACTCCTTTCCCTGTGCTCCCTGTGCATAGTTTGGTGTCTGGGTTGGGGTTTTCTGCTTTTCTCCAAAGCAGCTGGAGATGGGATGTTGAACATGGTGTGTTATTGCTCCTAATGGTATTAAAGAAAAACATCTCAAGCGCTGGTTGGCATGTTTTGATTATATGTGAGAGTAAAATGAGTGCCAGATTTGGAGTGGGGAAGATTTTTTCCTCCAGATTAGATTAGCAAGAGCTGTTGGGGGAGCGAAGCGGAGAAGCAAGGGGTTGGAGGGGCCAGGGGGGCACTGGATATAGTCTCTCTCTTAGAATTAAGTTGGCGTTTTCACTGAACAAATCCCTGCTACAGAAGACCAGAGCCCTTGATGGTTCCTTTTCTCTCTTCCTTTGGTGTTACTGTTTGTGGCTTTATTTATTTGTACTAAAAGCTTTAAGCTCGTTATGGCATTTTTCCGAAGTGTTTTTGTGGCTTGTGTTGAGTGAGTGTATGCAGAGCAGTTGTTCCCTGGACCCTTTTGGGTTAATGTTTGTCATATGATTGCCTGTGATTTCATGACCTCTGTGGCTGAAGTGAGCCCTGTGGGGTTTTTTTATGTATGTGCAATTTGGCTTTTAATTAAGGCCTTGTTATCCAGGGAGTTGCAGCTCAGTTGGCTTGCATGCCCCAAGGTTCTGCTGGCTTGATACTGGAGTAAGGTAGCCCATATTTGGAAATATTCAGCTCGTTTCTCTTGTTTCAGTTACCCAAGCTGTTTGAATTAATCTTCAGTCTTCTTTTCCAATGTTTACTGAAGAACAGCAGTTTTTTCTAACACTCCCTTTTATCGCACAGTGTGATCAGCCGAGCTCAGACAATGCGTATTCATGCTGGGGTCTGTTGCTCATTTAGCAGTCTACAAACTACTAACGAAGTGCAGATGCGTTGAGGAAGATCCTCCCTCCGTGGATGAACTCCGGTCCGGGGTGCATCGACGAGCCGTGTCGTGCGATTGGCAGCAGCCGGTTGCAGGCGTCCCGGGCCGGAGAAGTTGCACTGGTTGTTAGTAGAACTACTCATCCCTAAGAGGTTTTTTTATATCTCGGTCACCCTCATAGCTTGCCATGTCAGCACAATTAATTCAGATGGGGTTTACTTTTATTTATCTTCCTATTTTCTCCTTTTTTTCTGTGCCAGCATGGCTCATCCTTGTGTTTAGCTCTTAAAATACATATCATACACAGACATAAGGTCTGCATTTTTGCACGAAAGTGAGCATTTTCTGTTGCCATGGTTTTTTGGTGCACAGGATCAATTTCAGAGCTGACTTCCTTTTCATGCATGATCTCTTCTGTTCGTCTCTAGGATACCCCAAGATTTTGGGAGCTTTGACAGACACCTGGCTGCAGATTAATACCAGACGACCAGAGCAGATAGGTATCAGATCTTTACCCTACCCCTTCGGATAGACCTGGTTCTCCCCTTCCTCCTGCCCCTCCCCAAAACAGGGATTTACTTGACAGCAAGTTCCCAAGATGCCACCACACTCATCTGTCTTACTAAAGTAGCCTAAAGGTTACTACTGCTAACAGGTTTTGATGCATCTGCTTTGGAGACTTTTAGCATAAGGGGAACTCAAGTTGAATTTAATGGCAGTCGATTGGGATGTAGTTCTGGATAATCATATGCCATCTCTATGAGTAATTAATAGAGATGGCTCAAAAATCATAATTTCACTACCAGGCCATCTATGGAGAACCAGAAGGTCTTGAGATGTTTTTTGATAAAATACTTTTGTGATAAAATGCACATTTGTAAAATCAGGATCCAGATCTGAGCTCAAATTTGGTCCATTTTAAAAGTTCTTTGTATGTTAGGTGAGCTCCAGCATCTCCATCTCATCCAGTTTGAAGGGTTCAGTGTTTCATTCTTAGCACTTCTTATAACCGCCTTTGTTTTAAAGCTATTGATTTCTGTTTCCCATTTTTCCAAGCTCACTGGTGAGATGTCAAGCTGGGTGCTACACTAATCTAATAATCTTTAGAAATCGTTCTGGGGTGTTTAATATTCGCGCTGTGGCCAAACTCTGAGTTCAGTCAGTCGTAATCATTACACTGGAGCACGGTCAAGATGCGAAGTTTGGCCTGGACCCTGTGGCCATCTGGACAGAAAGAAACCAGCTGCCTCCCAAGCTAAAAATGCCCTTCATCCATCATGATAAATCCCCTTTTCTACCAAAAAACCTTCACTCTGCAGCTTACCTCCCTGTGTGTAAGTGACCATACTCCTCAACTAGGGTCGTTGATGGTTATTTAGGTTTCATGTGGCCTCTTGGGGAAAACTCACACCAGCCACCCTGGCAATAACAGTGGGTAGATTTGCCAGACCTCGCAGAAATCCACCACCAGGTACAGGCACCTTGGTTGCATCACCTGAGAAGGCGAGTGCCTGTAAATCGTTTGAGCCAAGGGGTATAGAAAGGCATCCATGGAGAGACAAGATCCTCACAAAGGAAAGACACATTCAGAGAATTTTTAAAACTAATTTCAGTGATACAGGGTAGGAGTCATCTCTCCTGACACTGACTTCTCCGTTGCTTGCTAATTGAGGAAAAGAGATGCTTGTGATGCAGGAATTACCTCCTGCTAAGTTCAGAGGCCTCAAGTAGGTCAGATAAATCATGTTTTAGCCATTCATTTCTCTCAATTGATGCTAAAGGGAATCTAGACCACTAGATCCAACGTAGCTATCAACCCCAGAGACATCCAACATCCACAGAGATGGGAATCTCAGACAGGTTGTCTCTGCCTCTAAGCTTGAATATGAGAAAAGGGGAGCCGGGCTGGATGTAAAGGCAGCAGTTAGAGACAAAAAAAAACAGATGCAAAATGTCGAGAAAGATAAAAGCTATGAGATGGCCTATAGCCCTGGGAAGCTAAGGGCACCTATCTAAAAATGAGGTAGCACAAGAGAACAGCAGAGAAAAAGGCAGAGTTGGACCAGTGCAGGAAGATGAAAATTTCCTTCCAACACTAAAAGTAACAGCTTCTAAAATCCACCTTCTCTGTCCCTCCCAAAATGTAAATGCTGGTAGTTACCTCTGTGAAAATCTGGAGCAGTTTTGTGGTAGTAAGTAGCAGATTCTTGGCTACTGGAACCTCAATGTGGCAGATGGGTTTTTTGGAAAATGACACTTGCGGAGCCCAGCTGGTAACCACAGCTGAGATCTCACTATCGGAGATCTTAGAAGTCAACGGCTGCATCGGCTTCAATTTCACTGGAAGCAGCGGCTGGGCCGCTGGAAATTACCCCCAGGTGTTAGGTGGAGAGGTCAGGCTTGGCCAGCGGTTCCCAGAGGGCAATAACTGACCCACTTCAGGCAATTCCACGTATTTACCAGCAGAAAAGTCTGCAGTAACTGTGATACTGCTGGAACATTTGGCTAATAATTTTTGCCTTTTTAGGTGAGCTATTAAAAAATTTCCTCCCCTGGTTCTGGGTGATATTTAGGTCTATTTTGGCTGAATGTTGGGCACCTCTTTCTGTCACTGCCCAAGGCACCTTGCTTTGGAAAGGCCAATCTGCCGCCAGCCTGCCGCTAAAGCAAGCCAGAAACAGGCATTTTCCACCCCCCAGCAGGAAAGGCTGGCATTTAGAAACAGTTCCCTTCTGAATCACACGAGAAACTTAGAATATTAAAAGATTTTCTTGAATTAAAGGGTAGTAGAGTGTTTTATCTCACATGTGGCAAAATGAAAATCAGTCAACAATTTCCCCGCAAAAAGTAAACAACGCGGCATATGGGGAACTCTGTTGGTGCTGTTGTTGTTGATGAAATCTTCGTGCTCCCAGAAAATTTTGAAGAAGTGTTATTTTCAGATGGAGCGGGGAGGGAAAGCGTGTGGTGTGTTTGACCAGTTGCACTCGCTTCCAACTCGGAAACATCAGCTGGGTTTTATCTCTGTTGAGGGCTGGATATTGTTCCCCTAGTACAAATGACTAGGTATTTTATATTTTTTTTCTTGCACCACATCTCCCTATAGCCAATAATAAATGAAGGGAACTCCAAGTGTTTTCAGTGTCACCTGCAAACTGGCTTTTGTATTTTAACTTCCCCTGAGATCAAGGAAATACAACTTTCTTTGTACGGTCTGATCTGAATGCTACTTAACCCTCCTTTTCCAATAGTTTCTGTGTCCTCAAACTTTGTCTCTAAAACTTACTTTTTGCGCCCATGCCATATGCACACCCACCTGGATGTGTTATGTGCTATGTTATGTTTTATGCTGTGTTAAGTGCTATGCACACACACCTAACCATGATGTGTTACAAGTAGAGATAGCTGTGGATTTTCCATCCTGTCATTTTCCAACAGCAAAAGTAGATTCAAAAACATCAAATTTCGATGTTGAAAAATAGATGTCCTTTCTCCCTGTATGTACAGCCCCCAGATAAAGCCATCATTTAACTAGTGTGTATATACACTAGTTGTATATACACACTATTGTATATACAATATACATTATTGTAACTAGTGTGTATATACTANGGGAAAATTGAAATGAAATATTTCATTTGGGGATGGATTGATTGTAACTAGTGTGTATATACTATTTCAACGAAATGTTTTATTATCCATCGTTGCAACCAAGCGTTGAACTGCTTTTGCCAGTGGTGAAACCAGGGAACATGACAGCCATGGTTCAGTTCTGTACCTGCTTATGGGGGATGACGTCTCCCTTCATGGGGCGTGCAGTGGTCATCACACTGGTACGAGTGATAGGAAGTGACATTTGGCTGAGGCCACAGGCCTATGGAAAAGGAGAAAGCCATTATTTAAAACTGGGATTTACTATTTTACATCATTGCTCCCAGAGAAAGCGTTAGTGCTGGGCTGCTCCTCAAGGTATGTTTGGGTCCATGAGATACTTCCCATTGCCTGCAGGGAGCACTGGAGAAGGTCTTCAGTTTGCCAAACTTGTCTTTCTGAGTGTTTTTAAGGATGGAAGTGGTTGCAAGGGCCTTCCTATTGCCATTTCTGCTTTAGGAAAGACCAAAGGAGGACTCGCAGTGACTTTGGTACCAATCGGGCAGGGTCAGGGGAATGGATGGAGTCAAGCAGCCGATGAAGAGTTTGTTGGTGTTGATCTCTACAAACAAGGGAGGCATGTGCTTGTTCTTTTAAGAAAATAATTATAGAAACCATTGCTATCCGTTCAGCAAGTAGAGATGGACAGGACTGATGATTTTGCTTTGCTTTCAAAGCCCTAAACTCCATCTAAACACAGAGTGACCCTAATGCTGCCTGTAAGAGTTTGCAGTCATCCTCTGATCAGTTCTCCTCTCATCTCCCCAAAAATGATTCGTGGTTTGATTAGAAATCATTTCCTTTGCAGCAGCCCAGGAGAGTGGAAGATTCCTGCTCACAAGGCTCCAAGTGCAAAATGATGTGGCCAGGAGGGAGAAAAGGCGAAGTAACTCTGGCTGTACTTTAGTCAGACTAATGGGTGGGATACCAGGAGACATTAGAGCAGAAAGTTGGAGAGAACACTCTATTTGTGCAACATTTAAGAAAAAGACAAAAAAAAAAGTAAAATACAAGGAACAGACAGGCTATACTCGGGGGTCTGCTAACATGATGTAGGGTTTGGGAATTAGATCTATGCTATGAAAATAGAATAGTGGTTAAACATGTTTTATGTAGCTGCGTGTACATGTGGCTCCTAAAACCATGGGATCTGTGCTCTCTTCTGGGATTGTGCAACTCTCCTTGTTTGCTACATCTTGGTTTTTTGGCAAATCAGAGTGCGTGCTAAGTACGTGCTAATACACAGACTGAATGACAACACACCATCAGAGATTATTTCACTCCTTTTTCACCCTTCATTTTATGGGATTTAGACACTGTACACACTAACCAAGGCAGGAGTTATTTAGATTATTTCATTTTCAAAAAGGAGATCAGTTGATGGGTGGGATGAGTGTTTGTTTTGTTGGTTTTTTCCTATAAATAATTTTCTTTTTGCATCTGGGCATGCCGGAAAACGAAAATTATCTTTTCCAAAACGATAGCCTTAGCTATGATCTAGTTATGTCCTCTGAAAATTGTCTCAGCTTTCAGAAGCATATGTTGTGGAGAAAATACACCATTACAGCTGTTCTGCAGTATTTAAAGGGCAGAAGTACCTAAGCTATTGCTCCCCTGACTTCTGTTTCCAATGAGTGAAAAATATCTTACAGACAGAATATTGCTGATCACCAAACACAGTGCAGAATTGTTGCTTGTTTCCTATTCTCTAACAGGGATGCACCAAAAATAGAAACAGCTGCATCTTTCAATTGGGTGAAATTTGAATAATGTTGCTGTGCTTGAAATAAAATGGAAAAGCCATGTGGAGTGAGGGTTGATCTGGTAGGTGCAAATGAGACCATATTTCAGAATTCTGTGGCAGATATAATTCTAGGTTTTTCCATGACCCCAAACTCAAGAACATTTGAATCTGGGGTTCTAGTTTCTTCTCATAAAGACAGCAACATCGACACAAAAAGTTTACAGTAGACTGCTCAGGGAGTGGTGTCATCAGAAGATGCTGATGATGGACAGACGTAGCAGATCAGTGATTGCCAGATGACCTCAATGAGAGTTTAGACCAAGAAAGTAAAAGAGATGCTTTTCTTCCTTAACTCTGTTCATTTGAATGATTTTACAGGTTTCGAATTTACTGAAATTGGTAGAATTTTTCCTGGGGGATTATACATCTCTCATCTACAGGAATATACAGGAAAGTAGCCCTGGAATTCAGATCTTTCATGATGCTGTCTCCTGTTGTCCTTGCCTATAAGGCTGAACCTGCAGGTGTTACTTTGCATGGGTGTTGGACCAGCGACATGTCTCCAGCACACAGCAAAGCTGTTATTTAGCAGACAAATACAAACTGAAAGCAATTTCTGGATAAACTAAGTGGTTTAGGTCTTGCAGTAGCTAAGTATCTAAGTATCGTCAAAGATCCAGGTCCTGATGTAGCACCAATCACCGTGATCACCCAACATGGGGTCATTACACTGGTGCTCGTTGCTGCGCTCCACAGTTGCAGTCCTATTTCAGTGTTGTGTCGGGGTCAGTCTGTTCCTCCAGGTCTGTCTAGGACTGTCTGAAAGGCTTTGGACGATCCTTCTTACTTGGTTTGTTGTCAAGTCATGGGATCACACCTCTGTTGCTCCCATCCTCCTGTTCCTCTTGGTCTCAGTGGGTCCCCGAGGCCTCCCAAAGGCTGTCCCTCTGAAACATTTACATCCTTCACACAGTTGGGCTCATTTGCCGCGTCCCCTGGTTTACTCATTGCACGGTGATGCATATTTACTAATTCTAACATTTCCTCGTTAGTCATTCCCTCCAGGCCCATTAATCACTATAAATTCCCAAACGAGAGGCTGCAGTACATCGTTCCTTCCAACAGACAGATGACACGTAGTAATTAGGCAGCTGAACATAAAAATAATGAGGCTGAGGCTCCCGCAGATCTCCTTCCCCCTCTCAGCACCTCAGGGGCAGCCTCTCTGCAGCACACGCGGCCCCGTACACCACCACTTGCACCGTGGTTACACAAGCTGCTCCCCAACACGATTGTGCCCATTTCCCTCTCTTTACTCTCAAAAACCTGTTCTCTGATCCATTGAAGAGGTACCCAAACATTTAGCTTCATGACTTCTGGCGGTATTTTTCCGTGCATCACATCAACCTAGACGCTGAATTATTTAATCTCCCTGCCTCCCCTGTTTCCCCGTCATGTGGGGACTGGTCCAGCTCCTGTTGTTCATCTCTACCTGCTGCTCCAGAAAATCCCTGTGCCAAGCTGCCCTGCCAGTTCGCCGCAGACTCTCTAACTCAGAGCACACTCTTGGAAATAATGCATCTTTTCACAATGGCTTTACACCCTGAAATAAATAGCATGATTCAGGCATTGGTTTGACTGCCATGTACAATGCAGAAATGGTCTGAGAGACCAAAAAGCTCTTTGTGTCCGGCCTAATTTCCCTATTTTCTTGTATTATCCCTCCTCTGCAGAGTTAGGGAGCAGTTCTGCAGTCTTTTTTCTCTCTTTTTCTTTTTCTTTCTTTGGCCAGAATGGTTTGCATTGATCTTTTTTTTTTTTTTCCGCAGAAATACCCTGGAAACGGAGTGCCCACGGAGAGGGACACAGCACCATCCACTCCAAATTACACTGTCATATCCGGCGTCACTGGCCAAACTGGAGTTAATGGGAGGTAGGAAGAAACTTCCCCCATAACTCTTTTTTTCTCCTCTCCCTTCTGAAGCAATGTGTCTTGGCTGCATTTGGCTTAAATAGACCCTTGATCTGCTTTGTTTATGGTAATTTCTTTATTCCTGTGAGAGAGAGGGGGAAGCCAGCACTGAACTGATATTGTCGTGGGACTGCAGATGGGCAGATGGTTTGAAAAAATGATTGCAAGATTTCACTTGCACTCTGGGCCTGTCTTTCACATTTGGGTGCAAAGACCAAGGTTTGTCTTCTGTCACAGGGAGCCTAATTTAGATTGCCTAAAACTTGAAATCAGTTTGAAGACAAATCCCCAAGGTCAACGACTCCACAGATTTGGAGGTTAAGGAATTGAGGTTAAGAACTGACAAACGAGGATGTCGAGGCAAGATTATGGAAATGAGGATCTGTAGCAAATTCTCTCTTGTTTCCCCCTTGTAACCTGCTAATGACATTAGCGCCCGTCTTTGACAGTCCCTCCTCAAAGGGGAACTTACTTGAGCACTAAAGACGCTTTTCTGAGTCCCAGAAACACGCACAGGAAAACAAGTGGGCAAATCTGCTAAGACCCAGATATGGGACACAGTCCTTAAAAGCCCTGTACCGACTTAAATGACGTGAAATAAGGAAGAGAGCAAAACGCAGTTGGCAGGTGGGTCCCTGGCACCTTATCCCCATCCCGGTCCCTGTGCTGAAAGCAAATGTCCTTTTTTACCCTCTTGCTGCTAAATGCACTCAGTTAAAATTTCAATCTTTGCATCTCCCCAGTGAGCTGGAGCACTTCTACTGTCCCTTCTCGCAGCTGTGAAGCTGTGATTCAGAGGGATTAAAGCCAAGATCATAAACCAGTGGCTATTAACACTGCCTGCCCAGCTCAAACCACCCATCTCTTGAGTCCTCAGAGTAAGTTAGCATTTTGTGCATTGCATTTTTGTTATTGCTAATGCAGAGGTTGCTGAAGTCATTTACTCCAGGGAGAGTTTCTGGATACCTGGTCCATGGCCCGAACTTTTTGCTGTAAGTATTTTACCCATCTTCACCTAGGAACACTATGCGAAGCAAGGGCTGGATTTATTTCTGCAGGGCGGTGGTTCTTTGACTAAAGCACAAGACCCACATTTTCCTACGAGGTTGTGTCTCATCTCGTGCATTGCAGCTTGGTTGTTGGAAGTGAGGTTTTGTCCTGAAGTTGGTGTAGTGCCAGACCTTTCCTCCCTCTTTTTCTCTGGATCTTCCCCACTGTAACTACACGGATTGCTGACCAAGGACAGCCGGATGGATAGAAGGCATTTAATGGAGATGGCTTTAGTTCCCCGTGAAGTCGGTGGATAGAGCCACGGGGCTCACTCCTTATCCCCTTATTGTCTGTAGGACTTTTCTACCAGTGTTGGTGAGATCAAGCCCACTTCTTTCCTGTGATTAGATGACAGAAAGCAACGTGAAGATGCTCCTTTTCCTTTACCATATTAGCCAGTGATGGCTAATGAAAAGTTGAAAGACATGTTTTTATCTGTAAAGTGACTAAGATATAGCCTACACAGACAACACAGTATCCATGTGGATGGAGGGATTAGGTATGGATAAATAATGTACATGGCTGTTTGAGAAGCACCTTATTCACCTGTCTAAAGGACCTGCCATCCTACTGATCTCAGATGTATGGGTTTACAGCCTTGTTATGAATTTTCTGATGCCTCAGCTCCCTAACATTGAAGCATTCATTCAAAGTAGCTATAGCTTTACAAATAGAATATTTTTTTTCAGAAATAGAGTTTTTCCATCTGTTTGTTCCATTTCCCCATCTGTTCCTCCAGCCTCATAGTCTTGTTCAACCTGTTTGAGAAGATTGCCTTTAAGTTAATTTTTTTTTTTTTTTTTTTTTCCGTTTCAGGACAATTGTTTCTTTCACAGTGGTTTGATTTGTTCTTAAACTGCCTCTCCGAACTACTCTGGACATTTTTTCTGCTGATCCATTTACTTTTCCAATATGCACTTTAATCTATTGATGTGACCAGATGCTTTAAGGCCTTGAGGAGTACTTGTCCGATGCACGGTGATCACTGCAGCAGAGCTAGACTGTGACCTGCAGCTAGATCCTGATGAGAAACCCAATATGCCCCATGGATAGCATTATGGTGTCCACCTGGATACCACAACAGTGGATGACACCAGGACATTTCCAGTAGTGCTGCTCTTGGTCAACGGGATGAGTCAATTTAGGCATGTTGCTCTTTTGTTGCACCAAAATAGGACTTGCTGCTACCAGAAGAAGCAGGGCAGTAGACAGCCCAACTATCGCTCTACCATGGTATGTGCTCTCCACCACAACATCATTCAGTCATCCACTCAGGGGCATTTTCTGCACTCATCTAGTGTGATCCAGGTGTTGTTCAATGGCCAAACATCTTTTAAAAAAGAGTCATCAGGCAATCCAGATGCACAAGCAGCTTGTGATACAAAGCAGATAAATTTAAAATTAAGAATAAATTACCATGAAATAAACTGCCTGTTCTCAGTAGAGGCCTCCACTGAAGATGGTCTTGCAGCACCTCCCAACAGTTCCTTTCACTGGAGGAACTCTAGTAGTTTCGAAGTAGTTAACAGATAGAGATTAAGGCACCCAAGGCAGTCACCAGCCCAGGTTTGACCAATCTGGAAAAAAATTCTTAGGAATCGAAGACAGTATTTTATTGCAGCTAGATCAGAAGCTGGACTGGATTTGTCTCTCTGTAATTGCAGAGAGAGACAAGTAAGGACTCTTCAAGGAGCTATCATTTCTCCTACAAAGAGAGCACAAATTTGCATCTCTCCAGGCCACCCAAAAAGTGATCTTTGATTTGTCAAAATAGTCCTTTGTGCTGAGGAATCGAGAGCTTGGAAGATATCCAAAAATGTGTTAATCTACACTTTTTAAATTTCTCTTTTTATGTAAGGAGAGGGAGAACTAATAATAAGCTTGTAAATCATGTGGTTTAAGTTTAAAGAAAAATGCTTTGGGAAAGTTTTCTAGCCTTCTGCAAGACATTTTGGTTTTATTCCTTCCGTCTCCACAAGACTTTCACCTTCTACTCTTTGCCAGCAGGAGGAAGATTGGAAAAATTCTACTGGTCCTGTCATCGCAAGGGACAATTGTGGAGTGCTTTTATTGTTATCCTTCTCCTTCTGGTAGAATTAGATCAGCCCCTCCATTTAGCTAAAAACAAGGCATCTTCTTTTTTGTTCCAGATGTGCTGAGCGACTTGTAAACAATGGGGGCTTTTGTCATATTCAACATGAAATCAAGCACTTCACTGCATGTCCATGAAACTTTGAAGACTGCTGTGCTCCACCTTACAGGTAAAAGGGCTTACAGAAAGCGTTTGGGGCAAAGGAGACCCCACTTCCAGGTTTCCATGCAGGAGGACGTCCCTAGAAGGACTCATACCAAGCACTGGCCTTCCAGACTAAACGCAACATCTACTTCTAAAGGTTTAGAGAATGTTGCTAAGACATGTGCATGAAGAGGGGGAGCAGCCTCTTGCAGCAGCCCCTTCTCCTTGTCTCAGTGGTGGCTTTATTTTAGGAGGTCTTGTGGCCACTTGGAGCTAAGTAGAAATGAGCTATAAATTTACTTCCAAGGGCAACTATTTGGGCCACGGGATTTTAGGTACAAGAGGCCAGTCCCACATGTTTGATAGCAAGCCCAAAGCTTTACTTTCGAGCTCAGTATATTTTGATAAAAAGTTTATCCATTATTAAGCTTGGTTTGGTTCTCTTTCTTACCAGAAAACAAAGACCCTGTGTTCACAGCTAAATCCCCCCATACAAGAGTTTTCTTTAACTAAACAAAAGCCCGCTAAATAAGAACGGTTCTCCCTTTGGGTTATGATGCATTCCCCCATGCTCATGCTATGCAATATTCCCTTAGTTCACTTATTTTGCTACTTTTTACACTTCGATTTCCATACACCGCTGCTCATGTGCGGTGCCAGTGCTGTTGGTGATGAATCTCTTGCAGAGCTGACTTGAGCGACGTCTCTCTGAAATAATCATTTTCTGTCTGCCCAGCGTTTAGCTGAATACATAGTCTCCAAGATCTTTCACCAAGCATCCATCAGCAACGAGTTCAAGCTAAGCAAGGCACTATCCTGTTCCAGAGGCTGAGCAAATCACATGCCTACGTTGTAACTAATTATTTCTATTGGCTGATTGTTTTTTAATATGTCTGCTTTACAGGTAAACAGATTTATCTTAGGAAAGCAAAGGTAATAATTATGCTGGGTTTTATTCATTGCCTTCCTTCAGAGACTGAAAGGCTGAACACTGAAATGGGTGTAATTTAACTGTACAGAGAAGTCACTTGATTGTCATACTGAGGCAGGATTGCTGGAAAAGATTGGGAAAGCCCAAAAAAAAACGTGGAGCCTCCTAACAGGACTCCATAAATGGATGGCATTAGCCATGTGGTCTCCAGCCTCCAACTCTTCATGAACCTCCCCACTTAAAATGGAACATTTCCTAATTGGCAGACTCCCTGGAGAAGCCAATTTCTGGTGCAAGGAGCCCACCACATAGATCCCACATTCAGGCAGTTCAAGAACATCAGTGATTTGTGATGTTCAACTCAACCTTATGATCCCAGATGCAAATCTCAGCATGGGCATCTCACAGACGTCTCAGCAACTGCTCTGGCAACTGTGATGCTGTTTGTGCATCCGTTTTATTGCAGAAGTACTCGGAGCTGTCTGAGAGCAGACAATCCATGGATCAAGGAGATGCAAAAAACAGTGCTTGACCCAAAATGCTAATGACAGAAATACCAGAAGGGTGGATGGAAGCAAAGGAGACAGAAAAGCACTGCTCGCTGGTACAATTTAGCTGCAGTCAAGGGATTGCAGGAATGAGAACCCTGAAAAAGGCAAACCTTTCAGTCTTGCAAATTAAGAAAAGGGAAGAAATTCACCAAGTTAAAATTCTTGGAGGGAGATGTCATACGTGTATGGTGTAAGGTAAAGCCATGGGCAGATAGCACTGTCTGGGTGATGTCCTCACTCACATCACTCCTGCATGTTTTTGAATTTGTTTTTAAAGAAATCTGGGCCTCAAAACCAAAAAGCTATGGCTAGAGGTATTCAAGAGTGGCAGTGGCTGCCCTTAATTTAGCATGGCCAGCCTTGGAGAGCTGAACCAGTGCAACAACTATCAAGCTCTCAAAACTGTTCATATGTAACGGCCCTGCACAGGCTGAAAGCCTGGGTTCCCCCTTCCTGGAGTTTTCTGGTTTGCAAGGACCCTTCTCCTTCTTCTTTCCACCACTGCAAAAAAGCTGGTTTCAGCGGCAATTTTACCACGGCCAGGTTTTCCTGCCTGCCCTCCCTGGGCTGGGAGAGGGAGGAAGACCTTTACCTGCTGTTCGCTGCCGGGCAGGGGGCACCACGAAGGGAACAGGACTCGGGCATCTGGCAGAGGCTTTTTCGGCTGGATTTCAGTTTGCCTGCTGGGCTGGGGCTGCAGCTGGCTGGCCTGATCTCCTTCCCTCCCACCGGCTCTCACCGAGAGCAGAACATGCCTTCTCCTGCTGATTTCTGCTTGCCATATTGATTGCAGCAGGGTATAATGGAGACAAGTCAGGCAGAAAGCCAGCCACCCTTGGGAATGATTAAAGAGCAAGCAGGAAAGGATAGAAGTGAAGAAAAACAGGCTGACACCTAGGACGTGGTGGATTTGGAGCAAATTATGTGCCTTTCTCCACCTCACCCCAGTCCGGTGCCCAGAACAGTGCGGCAGCACCTCTTTTTCAACTCTGCCCAAAAGAAGCATCATATCGACCCCCATGTACGCGGGGAACAAAATCTCCAGAATGTGTACAATATCCCCATTGTGCATGGATTTGCAGACTGATTATTCAGAGCGTAGCCAAGGAAAGGTAAGGCTATGACCCATTGTTTTCGTGCGATCAATTGAATACTGTCATTTGCATTTAAAACGCTCCGAATTCGCACTGTCAATATGCCAAACAGCTGCTCGGGCTTTTCAGCATTCCATGGTGACAATCACACTATCGTACATCATTGGCACCAGGATTTGCAATACTCTCAGTGTCAAAATTTTGTGGGGTTTTTTTTTTTTTAAAGGAAAAAAAAAAAATCTCCCCCCTCGCCCCCCCAAATACCCAAACCTGTGAAAAATCCGCTTTTAAAATGATGGCGTTCGATGCTGCTAAGCAGGCCTTCACAGATGCCAACATATCAAAATTCATCTCTTTTCTTCCTCTCCTACAATTAAAAGGTAGTTAAGAAAGAGGCTGTTCCTGATAGATCCACCTTCTGTTTTCTCCTTTGTATGCGTATTATTCATTAGCAGTCTAATAAGAGTTTCAAAATGCTCTGTGCCTCTGCCAGCAGGGCATATGTATGTAGACATGTGCTTGTGACAGATAAGTACATAAACAGCATATTGGCACCAGAAAGACATCTGTGCCTAGAAAAACGCTTGTGATATGTACATAAATGACATTTTAGCTCTAGTCAAGTCCTTGTGGCTTTGAGAGGAATATGTGACTGTACTCTTCTCTGTGAATACTGAAAAGGTGCATCTTAGAAAGGAGAGTATTTTAGAGGTTTTGGGAGAGCTGGGGGAAGAGCTCGGATGCGGGAAGCCGCCCCGTGCGAACAGCCGGGGTTGCAGCCCAGGCTCTGCCAGGTTGCGGCAGACGGCGGCTGAGTCTTGCTGGGGGGATCGTGGGCGGCAGCCGCCGGCAGCGCCGGGAGCGTGGCCTCCCTCGGGGGGAAGCACCCGGCACCCCTGAAATCTTATTCGACACGTCGGTATGGGGCTGCCGTGTGGGGCGGCGCAGAGCTGGCAAAGGCAATCCAGCGTCGGGATGTGTAGGGAATATATTCTTGGCCCAAAGACCAAAAAGTCAGGGGTGATTCAGGGTCTGGAGGCACAAGACATGCTCCCTGAAGCTCATAATGCCCCCGTTTACCCATTCATGGTGACAGTTGCCTGCCTTGTAGCTTTAATTAGGGCTGGAAATGTTGTTGGGGCCAGGAGACTACAGTTGAGAGATCCACGATAGTCCCAGGAAACGATGGAGAATATTTGCATCTAGTCTTAGGTAGGATATAGAGAGAAGATGAAAAATTGGAGGCACTTTAGTATTTGCCATGCATGCACAGCAGTAAATATGGACTTGGCTCCCTGATTTCGGGGCTTGGAGTCAAACTCCCAGAGATATTTGAGCCCATATCTCCTATGGGAGCACTTATGTCCCAATGAAATCACCCCAAGCGGGGAACTGATACTTAAGGACTGGGTTTAACTATGTCTTTCCTGAGCTTGCTGCGGGAGGTACAGGTACCCCAGCACTCTCTGTTCCTCTCCTTCTGCAATTGCAAATCTCCTGTAGATTTCATTTGATCCAGTAAAGCAAATCCTGAAAGGAAATGAGTGTCCAAAACTGCCGTTGCCTCCAGGTCTGTGGGGACTCACCTGGGCTGGATCATGAAATAGTAGCTGCACCTGCCTGAAAACCCTCTGGGACGTGGCCTTAACACGCACATCGGGGTGGTCGCTGCTGTTCACCGTCTTGCCCATGGTGAAAATGGCATCGCTCATTTGGGTCTGACATAAGGAGGAAAGAAGCAGGAAAATATTCCTCCACGTAAATCAGGATGGATCCTTGGACTTCGTTGGAGCCTGTCGGCTGACGAGACCTGAGCGCATGGCTCGGCGGGTGGGCGGGGGTCTCACACCTCCAACGTGGTGGATGGAACCACAGTGGTGGGTGAGCTGTTACTTGCTTGGGAAAAAAAAAGTGTTCAGGGGGAAAATTGTCTCCAGTATTCTCATTTTGCATGTGATTTTTCCTACATATGTTTCTAATCATTAAGAAATTCTGTAGCTTAAATAATGCTCTGAAAGTACGGTAACTGTTGGACTACATTCTGTTGTAACCTTATTGAATTTCACTTCTCTGGAAAAAATAATGGGATACTATATCTTGAAAAACAAATGG
Source organism: Rhinoptilus africanus (assembly GCA_013400135.1). NCBI lineage: Eukaryota > Metazoa > Chordata > Aves > Charadriiformes > Glareolidae > Rhinoptilus > Rhinoptilus africanus. The sequence goes on from VXBO01014102.1 coordinate 357,385, forward strand.
TAATTGCGTTTTTAACAGAATGTTTCTCTTTGTGTTTCAAAACCTTCTGCACACAGTTAGACATCTAGCCAGGGAAGAAGGTACAAAGCATATGGGCCAATTTCTGTCTGTTGGCTGTTCAAGATGCCTTAATATTCAAGCAGTGATGTGTGTGTGTCCATGCAATATGGCACAATTTATCTACCCAGTACCCATGAGCTCAGGTGAGTTGATCAAAAAGTTGTGTACTGTGGTACACAGAAGAGGTATTCAAGGAGGAACTGGGGAAGGTGGGTTTACATCCCGCTCCCTATTAGACGTGTGGGTGTACATCGTATCTCTCATTAATTCACATTTTGATATTTGGACCACAGAAAACCGATGTTCCTGTGTTTGTGGTGATGGCCAGAGGCAGAGGTACATCTTCCAGGAGACCAGGATCTTACAGCTAAGGGTCTTGTCGAGACTGCAGAAATAGGAATTGTCCAACACTTGTGCTGCCCGTGCTCCACAGCAATATGACTTCAACGGTGCTTCGGGGATTTGCACATCACCACGTGCTGGGAACTGATTTGATTAAAGCCTGGGACCCAAAACAGCATCATCGCAACGCAGTTTGGTAACGTGCTGGTGTTATTGTCAACCGAGGTTAGGAGAGCCCTGGTAATACTGGAATGCTCTTCCCTAATTTTTAGTAAATCTGGCATGTTAAGGACTTTGTGAAGAGGTACATTTGGACATGTGAAGCTTCAAGGCAAAGTAATAGGCTTGAGGTTTCTGACTGACAAGACACATGTGAGTACATGCAAAATGTGCTTCTCCTGCTAAAAATAACATTTCTCCTGTCAACCACGACGCATCCACCCCCACAACACCACCCAGAAGAACACATTAACACCTTGGCTTTGCACGTAGCCCGATTCACAGCAGCCACAAGTGGTAGAGGGATCTGCACTCTGTGTGCATGCTGACAAATCATATGGCATAGCGAAGAACAGAGGAGTGAAACTGGGCTAGCAGAAGTTGACGCCTTATCATCACAGTCCCTTTGAGCATGCTGTAGGCTGACACCTCCACCAACCGAGTCATCTCCTCGATGCCAGGATGAAGAGCACGAGCCCGCTATCCTGATTTAGCCTCTGGTAAGTGAGGCTTGGCTTGCCGCACCGGGAAGGGTGGAATCGGTGTGTTGATGCAAATCTGTACAGGAGCATCACGGGTGCACCAGCAAAACATGTCCAACCACTGCCGCTCACAGCTGTGCTGTGGTGACACGCAAATTATACTTTATAGACCAGTGATGGGAGATGTTTCTGCCATTACTGCTTCCCATTTAGTGCCTAATACCATCCGGAAACCTGTAAATAATATTTCAAACCAGGAAGCGTTGGGTTGCAGACAGGTATTACCCTTTAAAAGGACTCCAGCAGTAACTAAGGTGCAGGTCTGACATACAGCCTGTGTGTGCTCCTGCTGGCACCGTAGTCACCAAGGTAATGAAAGACATGGACAGAAAAGCTTTTCAAAGTGGTGAAAGACTAGAGAACACCACAACTTTTTCCCAATTATTAATTCCTATGAAAATTTGGGGTGGTTTTCTTTTTTTTTAAATTAAAGTTTTCTGGGAAATGTTGAAGACAATAAAAATTTACCATTCTTCTGAACTTCTCACCACAACTTAAACAAATAATGTGAAAAATCATTATTGACCATTTTGTTTCAGCATAAATTTAGATTGTTTGCAAAGTAAATCTCTTAAAAGAAAAAAACAAAATAAGCTGGATACAAGTTGTAGCTAAAATATGGGCAAGGGACATGAGGTTGATTCATGGTCACAAAGGTCACTGTCAGTCCACTGCAACCTTCCCCCGGGACAGAGCGAAGCTTTATTCGAAGGAGATTTTCAGAAAACGCAGGAGATTTAAATGCCTAAATTCCAATCTCTCCTTTAGCTGGCGGGCGCATGAGCCTACGTTCTCACTCTCAAAATTAAGCTCCTTTAACTCTCATTTAAGTGGGCTCTCGCAGTGCTTCCCTTGCCTGAACTTCACCTGAGGACTCTGGCAAAGCTGGGCAGGCTTTGATGGGCACTGAAGGCATCCAGCCCTTTGCAGACGGTGCTTAGCGCTTAACAGGATCAGCCCCTGACCGGCTCGTATGGTGCCCATCACCTCAGGCGCCTTAGTGTTTTTTAAATTATGCAACGCCCACTGTATGTAATTAGCCAAGTAAGCTGCTTTCACCTAACCTCAGATGTTTGTAATGCTTGTAATCCCAGCTGGGTGTCTGTATAAAGGAGCTCCTTGTTAAGGGCAGAAGGGGAAAATATTCTTCCATAAGAAAATTAGGGAGTTGGCAGAGATGAAAAGCTAAAGGATTGCAAGATTGCTTTTGTTTGGACAAACGTTTGAGGTTTTGGGGTTTTTTTGGAGATCCCAGTGTTTAAACTGAGTTATTCAGCAGGTGGTTTGGCACTAGCTGTATATGAGAAAGCAGGTCACCCATGGCAAGTCCTGCCCCCAGTAAGGTATCAGCATCTTAACTTGTTTCGTTTTCTTTCCAGTCCTTTCTTAGTCCTGTTTTAGCAAATGTAACACCACCATCAAGTCCCTTCCGGAGATGAAAATCCGTGAGTTCATCCGCCAAGATGGAGCTTCGGTTTTGGCCTGATTTGGTTTCTTTCTTGGAAAAACTGAATGGGTGGACCGTTTTGGTGGTTCTGGTCATGTTTCTTTTGATTATTGACCTTGTGAAAAAGAGACGTCCCAAGAATTTCCCTCCAGGGCCACGGCTCTTTCCTCTCGTGGGAACCTTTGTGGACTTTAAGCAGCCCCTCCATCTTGCGCTGCAGAAGGTAAGAGCTCCATGGACATTTCTCCTACTAACAATATTTTACCTCTTTGGTGACTTTTGTCACCAAATCTGTGAAGCAAGGGCAGCCTCTGAAGGACTAGCTATATAATAACAACCTTTCTTGGTTTTATCTCTTACTCTTACCTCCTCTTCCGTGGGAGTAGGAAGATTCAATGGGAAAGAAACTTGTAATGGAGGAAGATCTGCATTTTCCTCCTTTCTTCCCACAACAACCATTTTCTGCTGGAGCCCAGGAAGGGTTTGGTGGTGCTGGGCCAGGCTGGGAGAGGGATGGCAAGTGCTGTGTGGCAAATGAACCATTTGGACTCTGAACATCACCCCCGGAAATTGTATTGTCATTATATTTGGTCAGAGGACAATGATTTCCCCTATTACATGTAAAAGAAACATTTAAGACCCTGAGGAAGCATCCCTGTGGCTTCTCCTGCTTCACAGAAGGAGGCAGTGATTGCTCTGGAAAGGTTTCCAGAGCTTTGACTCCCACTAAAGCCAACAAAAGAGTGACATTTTATACATGCTGAGTATGCTTCTCTGAAAAAGTGAAAGGAAAAGTTCTGACTTGCTGGTTCCAAATGCCCTTTCTAGTGACTATTTATCTCATGGATTTACTTAGCAGGCTGACACCAGCCTACCTACCCTGGGTTTTCACAGGCTGCGAGCATGGGTGTCCCCTAGGGAGGAAGGCTGAGGCAGCGTGCTCGCAATTATTAGTAATAAAATCAGTCACATTCATTCACACGCACACAATGACTGAGACACCCATTTGGCCCCAGGCTGGTTTCCTGAGTCACCATGGCAGTTCAGGATGATCCTGTGTGTCCTGTCATGTAGACTCAGACTGAGAGGATGGCCTGGGCTCCTTGGTAGAGTGGGGCCCAAGATATTTTATGATCGCCCTTTGCTCTTATACATCGTGAGCTGAACACTGCACAGGGGACAGTAATGCCAGCAAAGACCATGCAAGGACAAGTGCCTTCAGCTCTTGTACCCTTCCTGTAATGAAAAGAGATGGAGCAGATGCCCACCAGTTGCAAAGCAACTAATGTCCTTTTTACAAGTTAAATTGATGCAACTGCCTGGTGAAACCCAGGTCATACCTGCTAACAAATACAAGCAAACCATCTCCCCCACACCACTTCTCTTCAGCATTTTTTCACACCATCTCCAACCTTCATGGAATAGTTTAGGTTGGATGTGACCTGCAATCTTGGGTTTGGGTTTTTCTTAAGTCCCCTTGCTCCAAGCAGGACTAAATTCAAAGTTTTATACCATTTCTTGAGGTCTTGTCCAGGTGAGTTTTGAAAAATCTCTATCTTCTTGCTCTCAGAGGGCGATGAACTCTCTTTCAGCTTACTGCTCGGTACGGGAACATCTTCAGCGTGCAGTTTGGAAGTCTGACTTTTGTGGTAGTCAACGGGTACCAAATGGTGAGAGAAGCTCTTGTCCACCAGGCTGAAATATTTGTAGATCGCCCAAATATTCCACTTCTCCAAGAAATATTTAGAGGCTTTGGTAAGCACAGCTATGAGGGTTTTGTTACTTTTTTTTTTTCATCTATTTGCAATGATAAGAATTAGAGTGAAAGAGGCTGAATTCAGGCCGTGGTAACTGCACCCATAAAAGCTTGCAGAGAGGAAGACAAGTACTGAATCGAGTCTAATAATCTCACAGATGTACATTTCAATCTGGGACTTAGGGATGATGATGGGATCAAAGTCAGGTCTTGATGAAAGAGGAGAAATAAGCGCAAGCTGCCCAGCGATCGATACGCTTGAAGAGTTTTCCCCTTGGTTTTAATTTCTCTTTTACTTTTTCTCCCCTGGGTTGCATATAGCTCCAGAGACGGGGTATGGTGCTCCTGCCTGCAGCTCTGCCAACAGCGTGATAGTACTTATAGTATTTTGGCTTACACCTTTTTTTTCCCACGCAAAGTGACAAAGTAGCAGATTAAAGCAAATCCATAAAGCTAGATCTTTAGCATAAGCCAATTACTCTCAAATTTTAATTCCCAGGCAAAGCCATAGTTTTTCAATGTCTGCGGGGTTTGTTTGCTTTGGTTTGGGGTTTTTGTTCAAGATGAAGGGCCGTTTCTGAATCCTATCGCTCATACGTGACCCAGAGCAAGGTTTGTTCACTTGTTTTTCCCACCTGCAGGGCTCATATCGTCAAATGGGCATATCTGGAGGCAACAGAGGAAGTTTGCTGCAGCAACGCTGAAAAGCATTGCCGTAAGTTTTGAGGAAAAAGTGCAAGAGGAGAGCCGGTACCTTGTGGAGACGATCGAGGAGGAGAAAGGTGGGCGGTGAAGGTACAGCACCGTACCCAAAGCTTCCAGCTAAATTAATGATGAGTAGTAAAACCCTTACTCTGATGCAGCTTCTAATGTGCAAAATATTTCTTCAGTAGCTCAAATCTCTATCATACACTTCCAGACTGTGCGTTTAGCACTTTTAGACCTCAGGCCTACTATTATAGTTCTTCCTTATTAATATTAAGCGAATATATACCAGGTGTTTGTTAAAACTCATGTTTATATAGCTAAGAGACTCTCCTGTATTCTGCGCAGGAATAAGTGCATCTCTCCTGCTCTCAGACACATATGCTCAGAGGCTTAGTTAACCTCTGCTTGTCCTTGGTTTCGCAAAGTATTTTAAAACTTGTTTAGTCAGGCTTTCCTTTTGTATCGTGCACAGATGAAGCGTGTGCCTTGCTCTTTTATGGTCCAGCTTTTAAGAACTGCCAGAGGGATATTAGTAAGAATAATTTGTATGTTGGTACATGGGTGATGTTGCACTTCAGCTTTAAATAGAAGCAGATGGGGTTTAGCTAATTCTATGGAGCTATATATAGTAAACAAGAAAGATCTAAATAGGAATTGTGAAATTATATACTGAACTTGCTCCATTTTAATTGCCGTTGCACTGAACAGGCCAAATACCTCATGTAGCCAACTGATTATAGTCCTTTATAGTCCTAATCAATAAACTAATTAAGCTGCTGGTTTGTGCCTTTCTTCCCATTAGTAATGACAAATAGTGATCATGTCCATCACTCTAATATCTGAGCACCAGCCCGGTTTAATTACTTTCTTGAAGAGCGGAGAGATGAGCAGCCCTGCGCACAGTGCCTCGCATTCCAAAGCGATGCTCCCGCGCGTAGCGGCAGCAGCTCAGGGATGGGCTGGGTCACTTACTGGTATGAGTCTCTTGTACCATGGAAAGTAGCTCTCCAGGCTGCCTAAACATGCCCTAGGAGATGGTGGTCCCTGGTCGGTAGTTCTCCCAAGAAATGCAGATTTGACAAGCATCACACCACACTGAGATTTTAGGAGTTACATGCTTCTTACCTATGGACCATATGAGGTAGTGCTGGACTTTATAGGCAGCACTTTCCCCTCTCCCCTCTCTCCCATCCCACTTGATTGTGATGGACATTTAGAGGCCAGTGCAATGGCATTTTTGCAGTGTGGTTAGTCCTAGGCTCCCTGCCCCAGGCTAAGCTTTGAGGGACCCTCTCTTGGCATTTAAAACTGGCACCAAAGCCATGTTGGAGCATGCAAACCCGACAGCCATCGCATGGCATCCTAGGGGTTGTTTTCCCTGGAAAACCAACCCTGCTTCCGCAGCTCTGTGCTAACGTTGGTGTGTGCCAGTAGAGATTTAGAGGGGATGTCCTCGGAGAGAGGATGTTGTGGCACACATCCAACCTCCAATGGACACTGGAGGTGATGGGGGTGGTGGGGACCCCAAGAGAGGGGGTGAAGCCTTAGCATCACCATAGGTGAAAAATAAGTGAGGTCTCACCCCAGCTTCCCAACGGTTGATGTGGTAGAGCTTGTGGGTTTGACTGAGACTTTAGAGAAAGAAAAAAAAAAGCAAGCTGTCTTTCATTTTGTTTCCTCCAGGACAACCATTTGACCCTCATTACAAAATTAATAGCGCTGTTTCGAACATCATCTGTTCCATAACTTTTGGGAACCGCTTTGACTACCATGACAACCGTTTCCAGGAATTACTGCATTCACTGGCTGAAAAGCTGCTGCTCATGGGAAGTTTCTGGGGCCAGGTAAAACTGTTCGGAGGCTTTTCTAGTTTCAGCTGCATGTAAGAGCTCAGAAACTGGAGTTTCTAAGCAGCTGTAATCTGCTTTTCCCTGTAGAAAAAGAGTCATGTTGTAAGGGAAATGACCGCAAGGATTGTTTTACCTTAGACTGTGTTTATACACAAAATCTATCAGGAAAGCAAGGAAGCAAGTTAAAATAATTGAGGGTCATAGAGAAAAAAACACTGCAGGGTTGTGAAACCAATCTTATGCCTGACATAACTGAAAAACAACAGAAAAACCTTAAAATTATCTATGTTTCTACAAAAAGAAGAGTCAATTTGTAGTGCACTCAGTGAAAATTCCCTTCTTTCCCCCACCCCTTCCCGACCAGTTTCTCAAATAGCTTTTATTTAGGACAAAACCATCTGAGAGTCCAGGTTTCTAACCCAAGTCGGTGGATTTGGGGACAGACTGCACCTAGCCATTCTGCAGGGCCACACACCATGGGCCACGTGTCCCCTCCGCGGATCCCAGCACCCACGGCCCCTCTTCATCCACGCTGATCTATGACTCTGGTGGCCACCTTACATTAGGTGACAGCTTGGCCAGCAGAAAACATCGGGTCAATTCTTATCTCCTTTGTACTTGTTTATATCTGTGTAACTAAACTGACCTTTGCAGCAAAACTGATTTTTTTTCCTGGTAGCAAGCGGAGCTAAAAAATTGTACTGTCATCTCAACTGTGATACCTGCTTTTTTTTTTTCATCTCCAGAAATGCTCTTTTGCTCTGTTTGATTTCTCACCAGCTGTATAATGCTTTTCCTTTGGTCATGAGATGGCTACCAGGACCCTTTAGGAAAATCTTCAGGCACTGGGAGAAACTTCAATATTTTGTGAAGGGAATGATCGCAAAGCACAAGGAGGATTTGGACCAGTCCGAGGCGGGAGATTTTATTGACTGTTACCTGAAGGAAATAGAAAAAGTAAGAGAGAAATACCTAAATCTTAACCCAAGAAATAAGCAGACGGGCCTCAAAGCTGTTTTGTCACAGGAGCCCATGCCTCCCGCATTGCCTTCTCCTCCCTACCTCTTCCACGTCAAAGTTTTTAGCAACAGCAGGAGCCTGATCACTTTGAAAACATACAGATTTTTTTTTTTTCATTTGAAAGTATTTACACTTTGTCTTCTTCCATTTTTCATTCTGTCATGTGGCGTAGGAGGACTCTCAGGGAACATGTTCACATTTCTATGAGAGCTCACAGGCCTGTGTTTGCTATTGTGAAACTTCACATTTGAAAACTCTACCTGCTTTCAAAAGTCACTCTACAGCAAATAGGGAGTCTTTCTGTTCACAGGGTTTGAAATTCAATGAAAATAAGGGGTAGAAATTTCCAAGTCTGGGGGGATGGATAATAAAATAGCAGCAGGACTTAACTTATGTATTGGATTGGGTTCGTGAAAGCATCGCCTCCCTAGTTAGAGTTTTCACTGCCATGCTTTTCCTCAAGTTTAAGGGTGACACCAGCTCATATTTCCATGAGGAAAACCTGCTGTGCTGCACTCTGGATCTCTTCTTAACTGGGACTGAGACGACGGCAACCGCCATCCGCTGGGCACTGCTCTACATGGCTGCGAACCCCCATATTCAAGGTAGGGCCACTGATGGGTCCTTCATGAAGCCCAAAATCAGAGAAGTGAAACTCAGAAAATGGAGCTATGTCCATCTTTATCCAAGTTGGATACCCCTATGCCCCTGGTTTCTTATTGGGAACCTTTTGAGCACAGATTTTTTCTTTTTTTTCTCTTTTTTTTTTTTGCTTTCCGTAGAGAAAGTGCAGCTCGAAATCGAGACGGTGATCGGCCAGTCCCGCCAGCCCACCGTGGCCGACAAGGAGAACATGCCATACACCAGCGCGGTGCTGAGCGAGGTCCTGCGGATGGGCAATGTCGTGCCGCTGGGGGTGCCCAAGATGTCCACCAGCGACACCACCCTGGCAGGCTTCCACCTGCCCAAAGTATGTGGGGACCACCAGCCTCCCATTGCCCCACCAGAGAGAGGTCTTCCTGGCCCAAGTCCCAAATCTCACCTGAAGGGGAACCAACCAGCAGGATCGCATAGAAATATCATAACTATATAGAAAATAGAAGCCTTCCTGGTGAATGCTATAGGGCTCTCACGGGTCTCACCTCCTTATGGAGGAGAACTGTGAAATCCTACAGTGCTGGTCATAATTTTCATTTTTACAAGGTTTATCCCTTAAATTTTATCCAAGACGTCCTCCAGGCATTATGGGAATAGAGGGCCAAGAAACATACAGAAGCAAACAGTTTGGGTATTAAAAATTATCTATTAAAAGTAGCACTTGATAAAAAATGGTAATAGATATTGATGTGAACACACTGTTCTGGCATTATGAAAGCAAACATGCAATTTAGATAGAGCTAGTCTCTTCCACGTATATGATTGCTTGCATCAAGGAAAATTAAAAATAAAAAAATCTGGGCAATTCGCTCCATACCAATTAAAATATTTTTCTTTTTCTGACGGAAGATGTGGAGATAAAACAGATCAGCTTTTTTTTAAAAAAGCACGATACAGCAGACTGATTGAAAATTATTTGGTTAAATTGCTTCAAATTCGTACGGGAACACAACATCGTCAATTTAAAGGTGGTTTATATTAACATCACCGGTGACAGCAGCACAAGGTACAGATCAACACTACGGTGATACATAGAGGAGCACCGAAGTGAACAATCCTGTAGGCTTTCACCCTAATTTAATTATATAGCTTACGAAAAAAACATTTTGCCCTCAAAAAAAAATGTAGTTTACATTGTATGTGGAACAGAGCTAATAATAAACTAGTCTGACAACATGTCGGCGCTTCTCCTTCGCATAATCACCCGTTTTCTCCACCTCTTGCAGGGCACCACCCTGATGACCAGCCTGACTTCGATAATGTTCGACAAAAACGTGTGGGAGACTCCAGACACCTTTAATCCTGAACATTTCCTGGAAAAGGGCCAGTACAGGAGGCGGGAGGCTTTTCTGCCCTTCTCTGCAGGTAGGATGATGGATGGGGAGATGGTTTTTCCTTTTTGCAACGCTTATTTTTTTCCCCAAGACACCCCCTCCAGAGTAGGGGGTACTGCTCCTTGTCCGGCTTTCAGCCCATTCCCATGGTGAAAATCCCAGTAACGGTTAATGCCGACTGCTCGGAGCAGGAGGGAAATCAATTTGTTATTGTAGGATGAAAAAATAAGCCTTTTTCCTCTTGCGCAAGCTGCACAAATGGGGGGGTTTTGCCTACTTTCTGCTCCGAGTCTATCCGAACAGCCGTCGCAGTTTGCTCAGCAGTAAACTTCTGGGGAAGGTTTCTGCAAAATGTGTGGGTGAACATTGCCACCTAACCTTTCGAGGAAGAAAAGCTCCCACAGCCTGTGCAATGCGGCGTGTGTGAGAGGAGCCCAAGAGGCGGTTGAAGCTCGCTGGGGACTCGGTGGGCTTATTTTTGCTCCTTTTCCAGGCAAACGGGCTTGTCCCGGGGAGCAGCTCGCCAGGACCGAGCTCTTCATCTTCTTCACAGCCCTCCTGCAGAAGTTCACCTTCCAGGTGCCGGCGGCTGCCACGCTGACCTTCGCCTTCACGCTCAGCCTCACGCGCTGCCCAAAGCCCTTCCAGATCCAAGCGCTGCCTCGCGACTGAGGCTGGTGTAGGGCCACCCCGCACCCCCCGGCTTCAGCCCTCTGCAAGCCGGAAAGTGTCCCTTCTCCCATCTGCCCCATAGATTTGGGGCTAAAATGATGGGGCAGCTAGCACCCACCAACACGCAGGTGTCAGTGGAAAGGGCAGGAGGGCCACATCCTGCACACTGCAATGAGGACAACCCCTGGGGCTCTTCCCTTTCACCTCATGCCTCCTCCCCTCTATCAGTTTGACAAAATGCATGAATTTAAAAGCCTTATTACTTCATTTCCGCCATTAGCACCTCCCAGTAAGGTATCTACCAGTAAGGTGTCTAAGGTATCTATCTATAGATACTAAGGTATCTATAGATACTATATATAGATACTATATATAGATACTAAGGTATCTATAGGCATAGTTGGGTCCACGGTGGTTCTTCCATAGGGGAGACAATTTCGCAACCCTTAAATCCCAACGCTGCAGCACCCTGAGTGGCCAGGGGCTGGTGTTTTCTGAGGTCTCCCTGGTCAGTGGGGGCAGTTGGCCTTGGACAAAGAAGCTCTGGGTTCATGCTTCAGTGTCAGTTTAGACTTCCAGGTGGCCAAGGACTATCCTGAGGCTCAGGTGGCCTTGGCCGGGGTTTGGTATCCGTACCCTGTGTTACCCCACACCACTGTGTTGCTGTTTTGCAACGGAAATAGCGATCCTCGCCGCATGACCATGCAGGCTTTTTAATCTCATACACGTATAGAATCATGTATTAGTTGTTTGGGTTGGAAGGGAATCTTTAAAGGTCATCTAATCCCACTCTCCTGCCATGGGCAGGGACATCTTCAACTACATCAGGTTGCTCAGAGCCCCATCCAAACTGAATTTGACTGTTTCCAGCTATGGGCCATCCACCCGCTCTCTGGGCAACCTGGGCCAGTGTTTCACCACCTTCATTGTAAAAAATATCTTCCTTATTTCTAGTCTAAATCTGCCCTCCTTTAGTTTAAAGCCATTAGATGGAATTTTTGGTTAGGAGGCTACAGCGTAATAGAAGAGGGTTCTACCACAGGCTGGCCCAAGTGGGATGGCACAAGGAGCCACAGCATCCATGCCATGGCTATAAAAATGCATTATTGCCATTGTAGGAGCAGGGAATGTTTATCAGAAAAGATCTGCGGTAGTAAAATACACAATGGGAAAGAAAAGTTGCAAAAAAAATAATTGCATGGGGTTGCGGGCCAGCTGAAGCCCAACAGAATGAGAAGAGCAGAGGGTGTTGGAAGGGTCACTGCTGGCCGTCAGGAAGGGAACGCCGGCACGGAGGCTTTGCGGTGGGAAGTCACGAGCTCGCCCGCTTCCCTTCCGCTTCTGCTAAAGATCGGTGGCCGTGCGCAAGGGGCACGTCCATAGCGTGGGGCCGAGGTGGGCTGGGGGCACAGCTCCGCCTGCGATGGAGATACTGCTTCTGCCCACGCCAGGGTCTCTTTGGAAAAGAGTTAATTAAATCTGAAACTTGCAGAGATGTTTTTTGATTTAAGTGACCAAGCATTAACGCTTAGAAATGCTGTCTCCCATGTGGTTTTGTTTGGAATATAGTCACAGCAAAGATGATTATTTTTGTTTCTTCTCACTTTTAAGTCAGTCACAAGTGACTTTTTTTTTCTGTGCGCACGCATGTAGGATACTGAACAGTTAACAGGAAAACAGGATTAAATCAAGCTTCATTTCCATCGTCTTTAGCTCCATCTCTGGCATTAACCGCCTTTGCTGCGCTACAAAGCAATCGCTGTGCAGTGGCAGATTTATGCCACATGGGAGAGTCCTTTGCACATCACATCCCTGCCACGCCGGGCACGCAGGGATTTTGTCAATGAGCCGCCCTTCTAACGGATCGTTTTAATCCTATTGCATTTTTAATTAATGTTTCGCAGTTATAGGCTCCCGTGGTGTTGGTTTTTTTCTTTCTAAAAGAGAAAACATAAAAGATCTGTGGACTTTTTTTTCACCTATGAAGTTTTCAAAGCCGTTCAGGACTAAACACTGGTTTCTCTCCATTTTTTATTTTTTTTTTTTGCTTTGCTGTAGGTCTGACCCCTGGCACGTGGGTACAGTTTGTACTATTTGCACCAGCTTAGCACAGAAATGTTGATCTCGTCCACCGTCCTTTTCAAACTTGCCTTTCCCTGTTACTTTAGCGTTCCCTTCCCTACTCACAGAGAGAATAAATGATGGAAATAATCTTATTTTTTCTTCTTTTTTTTTTAAATCTGTTGGGAACCTCCACCGCTGCTTCCCTCATTTTTAAATGTAATGATCCCATACCGTAAAGGAAGGAGGCATTAATTTATTTATTTTTTGAGTGGGACATCTCGTGTGAGTGAAAGGGAACGAACACGTGCGTCTCCACAGGCTCATGCTTAGGTGTGCCTGAAAAACAAAGAGAAAAAGAGAGATTCTCCCGAAAGCAGTTTTATCCCCTTTAATAACATCCCCTTCCACAATAAAATGTGATTTAGCTTTTTCAAGTTTCTGAAGCGTAACGGTTATGCAGTGGCTTCACTCTCACAGATACAGTATTGCTCCAGCAGCGCTGCAGCATCTCTGTGCTTGGGGAGGGGACGGGACAAGCCCTACAGCCCCAAAAGACAGCAAACGAACCCAAATTGTGCCCCGGAGCATGAGGTGGGAGCTGATGACCGCCAACAGCGGCGGCAGAGCTGTATGGTGCAATGGCAAAGTGCTGCTGGGAGTGCCCCTGTTACTTCTACAATAAAACTCAACACATACGTCAAAAATCAAATGTGGTGTACGAGCATGACCAACTACCTGTCTCAGGGACCCTCTTAGATGGGAAAATTTGGCACAGTCTGTCACCAGCTGCCACCAAACGGCCACAGCCTACAGAGCTGGGCATCTGCTTTGGCTTTCCAGCACCTGCCTCGGCTTTGCTGGGCTTTGGGGACGGCTTCAGCGCGGGCCACGGAGGCAAAGGTGGGACGGGATGGCTGGAGGGCTCGGGGCAGGGCCAGCCCCATGGCCGCAGCAGGGTGCTCTGCTTGCACTCCTCCGGCGGAGCGAGATCAGGAAATGACAGCGCTGCGAAACGGCTGCGGATCCTGGATGGCTCTTTGCTTCCTGCCCACATGGCCCTGACGCACTGAAACCTCAACCCGGGAGTCAGGTGGTTCCTGAAAGGTTTATGCAACCTTATCGCGGATGGCCCCGCCGCCCCGGGGCTCCCGCCGTGACACTCTGTGCCAGCCAAGGAGCTTCTGCAAACGAGGAAAGCGCAAGGTGCTCGGAGCAGCTGGAGCCTCCCTGGCACCAAGAAGCGGAGGCCAGGACACGGCACGGTGAGGGCACCACGGGGAGGGGAGAGCGGGAATGGCACGACCAGGCTGCCGGGAGGCTTAAATCCCAGCTCTGCAAAGCTCGTTTCTGTCCTTTAGACAAGGACGTGGAGCGCTGGGGTTTTGCAAAGCTGCAGTGGGAAGAGGGAAGGAGAAAGGGCGGGGGGGGTTGTTCTGTGGTTGGTTTTTTTTTTCAATGAGATCAGAGGAAATGCATGAGCTTAATCAAGAAGGGGTTTAACCAAAGGGTCCTTGCTGAGACCTGGGAAAGCCGGAGTCTGAACATAGCCTCCATGCCAGGCCAGCAGAAGCCACTCCATGCTGTCTTCTCTTTGTGCCCACAGCTGCGCCAGCACGTCGTCCCTCTCCCCCTGTCCCTGGGGGGTTTGGTGGTGCACCGTGAGCTTGACCTACCCTGACCTATTGCGGGACACGTCCCCACGGAGACCCACCATCCACCCATGCTGCGCTTCCTCTGGGAGAGCATCTCCTTCCAGATGCTCCTCATCTTCCTCGTTGTCTTCCTGCTCGTCGCTGACTACATGAAGAACAGAAAGCCGAAGAACTTCCCTCCCAGCCCCTTCCGCCTCCCCTTCGTGGGGCACATCTACGTGGCAAACTTCAGCAACCCCCACATCATGGTGGAGAAGGTACAGGGGTGGTGGGGACCATGGAGAAGGGGACAGAGGGAATTGTAGCTACGCAACCTTTGCAGCGTGGGGAGGGGGTTAACACAAGTCCCACGGCCCGTGAGGACGCGGTAGAGCTCACCCAAGGGGGTAGTCAGGAGGTTCGCCCTCAGTCGGCAGCAACGTGGATGAAGTTTGCCCCAGGTACAAGGAATGGGACAAGCGTGGAGCAATCCTTTGGGCAAAGGGTGCCACAAGTGCAGTCACGGCTGTCAGAGCCCCGTAGGTCTGACCAGGGACTGGAAGGGTGTGAAGCAAAAGCTGGAAAAACATAGGACAGAAAAATCAAACCTGGAGAATTTCACTTGATTTATGGCCGATTAACACCAGCTCCTGAGCAGTGATTCAGGAAAAAAGGAAAAAAAAATGCATGCAGACAAGCAGACGCTTGTGCAAACACCCCACCCCCTCGCCCTCTTTTCACTTCCCTTATTTTCACCCGTGTCCCCTGTCAGGGCTATCCCCATGCCAACGGACACATTCATCGCAAACGAAACATCTTTTATTTATTTTGCCCTTCTCTCCCAGTTAACTGAAAAATATGGGGACATCTTCCACATTCAGATGGGCAGAACATTGTTTGTGTGCGTAAATGGGCTGCGGCTGATTAAAGAAGTTCTTGTAAACCAAGCGGAAAACTTCATGGATCGACCTGAATTTCCTCTCGACACTGAGGTCTTCAACAAAAGGGGTGAGTTATCCCTCAGATCAGCTGTAAGGTGAAAACACTGACCCCACAGAGGTCCAAGACGGCTGGAGATAAGGGAGAGCTCTGGAGCTTTTCCCCCTCAGTGGAGGGCTCTGCCTTGGCTCATGGTGGCATGTTTCTGCCAGGACTTGTCTCCTCCAGTGGGCACTTGTGGAAGCAGCAGAGAAGGTTTACCTTGACCACCCTCCGAAACTTTGGCTTGGGGAAGAGGAGCCTGGAGGAGCGCATCCAGGAGGAGTCCCAATACCTCGTGGATGCCTTTAGGGATGAGCAGGGTGAGTGCCACGGGCCTCAGAAGCCGTGCTGAAGGCGGGACCAGGATGTCCCGTTACAATTTCGCCCATGATTCACTGCATGCTGAAAGATACCTCTCCTTGCAAAGGATGCCAGCACCCTGCCAGCACCCCAGCTCCCTTCGACAGGTGTTTTGCCCTCACACTGACTGGTGAATGCAGATAGGTAACATCCAAAGTGTTATTTGTAACCCACCTTCAACCTGCTGCTCTCTTGGAGATTGCTGGAAAATCCCATGGGTGTGTAAGCACCAGTGTTTCCAATGAATTCAAATGACGTCCACTCTTCTGCAGACCTTGCTTTCCAAAGTAAACACAAATCTCCATAATCTGATTGAACTGGGAGCGAGGGTGGGATGTTTGCTCCACACTGGGGCTGCCCAGCCAAGCTTGGCCAGCTCATGGAGGGGCGAGGTGGCCCAGGAGAGCAGTGACACAGAAGGGTGCCCATCAGGGGCCACTCATTTCAGTCATATTTGTTGAATATTTTACCTCTGACAACTATGTTTTCTCTCGTTTTCCGTGAAGGATGGAAGAGAACTGATCGTTACCTTTTCCTTCTCCAGGGAACCCTTTCAACCCTCACTTTAAAATTAACAACGCCGTTTCAAACATCATCTGCTCTGTCACCTTTGGCAACCGGTTTGACTACCATGATGAAGGCTTCCAAAAATTACTGCAGCTGATGGAAGAGTCGGTTAGCCTCCACGGAAGCATCACAAGCCAGGTACAGCCCTCCTGCCACCAACACAGACTGTGTGTAGTTTTGCAGTGCCATAATGTCTTCTCTGGAGTCAACCTGGCAACTTGTAGCGTTTTCATCACCAAACTTCACTGTCATTCCCTATTCCTTTGCACAGCGTAGACTTGCCTGTGATTTCTTTCGGCCTTATTTTCAAGCCGTGCGATGTTCTTGTTGCTCTCCCCTGCCCAACGTCACCTTTCCTGTCCATTGACTGACAACCTGCCTGCTCTAACACCGGGTAAAGCACGAGTCACTCCGCAATGGGAATGCCAATCCTTTGTAATCATCTTCTGGAACTGAGCTGTTTCCATCAACTCCAGCAAGTTAGTAAGCTGGGCATTGCAGGCTCCTCAAGGTTTGATAACAGAAGGTTTTTTTCAGTCCTTTATTCAATTTGCCTTTTTTCTTTTGTGTCCAAAGCTGTACAACTCTTTCCCATCTATAATGAAGTTCCTCCCTGGATCCCACCAAACCATTTTTAAAAACTGGAGGCTGTTGAAAAGTTTTGTGAAAGAGAAGATTGACAAACACAAGGAAGACTGGAACCCCGCGGAGAGCCGGGACTTCATCGACAGCTACCTGCAGGAGATAGACAAGGTCAGCAACACAGAGCAAACCCTTCCACCCTTCCCCAGTGGGGCTTAGAAAGTGGGAGGGATGAGAAACAAGCCCAAGTTCTCCATCTGAGTTGCCTGTGTGGCCATTTACGAGATTAGGATGGACATGAGGTTCAGGGCACCCATCATGAGGATGGAGGTGCAGGGAGCCAGCAGCTTCTGCCAAAATCCTGGGTGTTGATTTGGACTAAGCCTGGTGGCAGGGCAGCCCTCGCTGTTCACGCAGCACTAACACACCTTTTTGTGAAGGACAACGGCAGTGGCACCTTCCAGGAGGAAAACCTCGTGGCATGCGCACTCGACCTGCTGTTCGCTGGGACCGAGACCACTTCCACAACCATCCGCTGGGCTCTGCTGTACATGGCCGTGTATCCGGAAATTCAAGGTACAATTAGCAAAAGATCAGTGCTTTCCCCTGCTTTTAGCCCTCACAGCTTTGTAAGAGACACTTTTTTTTGAAAGAAAAACTGAGAAACTCCCTGCGCTCAGAGAAAAGAGGTGCAAATAGTGGTAGGTGGCCCAGGGCAGTCTTTGGGGGACCCTCACAGCAACCACCCTATGTTGGTCCAAGGGTTTTTTTTTCCTTGGACCTTGGCTGACCCCTGCTTTTCCCCACCAGCCCGCGTGCATGCCGAGATTGACGCGGTCATCGGGCAGGCCCGGCAGCCATGCCTGGAGGACAGGAACAACATGCCCTACACCAATGCTGTCATCCACGAAGTGCAGAGGAAAGGCAACATCATCCCATTCAACGTGCCAAGACTGACGGTGAAGGATACAGTCGTGGACGGCTTCCATATACCAAAGGTAACCGCAGTCCTGAGCACTGAGACTTCAGCAAGAGAGTGTGTTTCCCAGGCACGATTCCCTCCTGCACAGAGAGGAGGGGCAGAGCCACGGCGTCCCTGCCCTGTCCAGAGTTCACTTCTATTTTGCCATCCCAACAACCTTCTGCAGCACATCGAATGGCACAGAGCACTGCAAGGC
>VXBO01014102.1:375418-410850 GCA_013400135.1 Rhinoptilus africanus
CCCCCCCCCGGGCCCCGTTTGCCATCGAGGCACAGATCCCATCTCACACAGCCTTTACATGAACTTTGGCCCAAGATTAGAGCAGATGAAAACAATGCTGAGGAGAAAAAAACATGGGTATATAATCATTGTACCTCTGAACAGACAAGTAGTAGGAAAAACTGGGTGTGCCGGGGAGCACTGGGCAAATAATTGCAGAAGAATTTGACTGTGGATGTTCTTTGTGGAGAGGAGAATGCCCCTCCTGCTGTCAGTGACAGAGAAAGTGCGATTTATTTTTGTTTTTCTCCTCTTAGGGCACTATTTTGGTCACAAATTTAACCTCTGTGATGTTCGACAAGAACGAGTGGGAAACCCCCGACACTTTTAACCCTGGGCATTTCCTGAAGGATGGACAGTTCTGGAAAAAGGAGTCTTTTATGCCATTCTCTGTAGGTAAGATTTGCTGGATTTTGGTGCTTCCATGCTGAGGCACTGGGATGGGATTTCCAACTGTACAGTGGAGACACACAGAAAAACAGCAATGGAAAGGGTAGATGTTTGCTGCAACCCCGGAGGTGCTGCTCAAGCAGTGCTCATGGGGCCACCCCAGAGCACCACAACCACCCACTGAGCCCTTTCTTGTCTCTCTTCGCATGCGCAGAAGAGAGATGAGAATGAACAAAAGACCATAACAACGCCAGAGACCCTAGAAATGCCTTCACCAAGGCAACAGCATTGCTCCGTGCTCCCACTCCCACATGGCTGAGGTCACTAGGGACTTCACAGGGTACCCCAACCAACAGCTTTCCTAGGGAGAATGGCTTTTAGCACCCCTCTTTCCCCTACCAGCATCACACCCCGTCTCCTTGTGTAGCTCAAACCAACCACCTCTCCCTGCATGGGCACTTCCAGACTGTGTGTCAGCACAGCTTATCCAAGGATAATGGCTGCGATGCCTCTGCATGCGATTACACCCAGGTGCCCTCGTGAAGTCAGGCAGTTTGGGGGGCAGCCCATGCTGTTAACCCCAATGCTGTTATTGGGGAGCGCAATTTGGGCTGCTAAATTCATCCTGGGAAGGGGATGGTACAGCTAAACCATGGTCCTAAGGGAAGGCAGAGGCTTTTTTTGGCAGCAAAAGCAGCTGGGCAGCCAGCACATGCTGAAGGTGCCACGGGTGGCTGTCTCCACAGGGAAGCGTGCCTGCCTGGGCGAGTTGCTGGCCCGCTCCGAGCTCTTCCTCTTCTTCACATCTCTGCTCCAGAAATTCACTTTCCAGCCACCCCCAGACACCACACTCACCCTCCAGTTCAAGATGGGCATGACAATGGCCCCACAGCCCTACAAGATATGTGCCGTGCCTCGGTAGGGAAGCCTCGGCCACCATCCTTGCAAGGAAAAAAATCCTTTGGGAAGGCTGCTGAACATGAGCCCTCAGCAGCTCCAAGGGAAAAGAACCACTTGCCTCCAGGGAGCGGTGGGGCGGTCTGTTTGTTTCTTTTAAAGCCATTGCAAAATCATTTTTCACAAGTGGACCTTGCACTCTGTGTCATGTGAGAAAGGTGATCAGCCTGGGCTCTGCCAGGGCACTTCTAGGCTTGGGATGCAGCACTGCAGATGAATGAGGGACTTGGGCCTTTTCTAGTTTAATGATGGACGGCCACGCTCCACAGTGGCAGGAAAACGAGAGACACTTCAGTGATCGCAATGTCCAGGCTGTGGCTACGTACTGTGGAAGAACAGTACCAGCCCTTGTTTTATAACATCCATACAGGTAGTAATTGCAAGCATTTTTTGATCTTGTCATCCTTGACATGTAATCCATTAAAAAAAAGTGACTCTGTAACATCTCTTTCTCATGCTTTAATAAATCCTCATGAAAACATTTTTGTCTCAAAGCGTTCTACAAACTGAAGACTAACACATGCCTTTTCCAGCACTGGTGGGAACCTTCCGCCATGCCTCACATTTCAGGGCAAGGGGTGGCAGGAGGCTGCGAGCCCACCAGGGCAGAGACAGCCCTACACCACCCGACCCACGTCGCCGTGGCATTGCTCTCCGGTAGCAGAGACAGCAGCAGCGTAGCAGCAAAGGCAATTCCTACAGAGCTGATGAAAACAAATGACCCTGACAGTACAAGTAAACTAGCAGGGAAACCCTCAAAGCCTCTGGTCAGGTCCTGTTGTGCCACAGCAATTAAGAGTGAGTGGAACACCCACATGGAGCATGGGAATCCTCTCCACTCTGACAGCTCTCTCTATAAAACATCTATACTTGTAGCTAGGGAAGTTGTGCGTCCTGCCTCCTAGGATATGTTAAATCCTCCCCATTTACCTGCCCAGCATCACCAAGGGGCTGGTATGCTCCAGGGGCAGAGGGGAGAGCTCTGGCAATGCACAGCTAAACCTGCTGCATTCCACAGCCTAACGAATTAAAGGGTCCCTCGGAAAATACCAGCATCAAATTGCTGTGATTTTCAACCATCACACGCAAGGTGAAACAGGTCCAAGGTTTACAACTGATGGTTAACACCAGTAACCACATCGACTCGGCAACAGTTGCACCACGGGACCCCAGCGCGGCTCCCAGGTGTGAGCCGCTGCAGGTCCCGGGAGTGGGACCACACACACCCCTCCAGCTCCGGTTCACCTGAGGAAGCAACCTCTTCCTGTTCAATTTTTCCTGGAGTTCTTTTTCTGTGTTCCTAGAGGAAGTAAGTTTTTTCCCAGCACCTGAGAATTACATCAGCTCCTGAAGGCATTTAAAGCATCTTTTTTTTCCATGCAGCATTAATGCCCAAGTGGGTTTACAGTCCTTTTATTTTAACCTGCATTTTCTTCTCCTCCGAGCGCAGAGGGGAGGACGCATGGAAGCGGGGCTGGCCCTGCAGACCTGCCCAGAAACACCCTACAGCTGCACACCAGCGACAGGCACAGCCTTACACCACGAAGGAAGTATTTCAGCAGGTGAATGTGGCTTCTGGCAAAGCGCCTTCAAGCACGGGGCTGGTGGGGAGAGCTGCCCCCTCCTCTGATTTTTCTGTGCCAGGCAAAGCCAGGTGAAAACAAGAGGGTAGACTAAGATGCTGTTTCTGGCACGTGAGGCTCCTGTTTCACATACCTCTAAGTTGGAGATGTAAGAACACATGGTAGGAACCAAACGAATCTATTTCTAAAATGCAGAAGACTTGACCAGCTTCTCAATATAAGTGGGACGAGACCTCCCCAACCCCACTTCACCCCCCCCACCCCTGCTCCTGGCAAGCGGCTGCCCTTCACAGCAGAAAAAAGGAAGTTCATTTGACTTTCTGAGACCTTCTGTTCTTCCTTTTCCTTCCGTGGGAGAAGGGGAAGGTTGGAAGTGGGCTGGGTGCTTGGAATTGACTGGAAACAGGAGAGGGGAGCAGCAATGAGTTTCTGTTGTGTGAAGCATTACTCTCAAAGCACTCCTAGTTTGCAGGTGTCATCTGACTTCTCTTTTTTCACTCCTCAGCTGAGTCCCGTTTCCTTTTGGGCGCCTCCCCCCCTCCTGCCCCCGGCTCCTCCTGTGCTCAGGAAGGCAGCGCTGGCTGTCAGTGCGTGTCCCCTGACAGCTCACACATGGGCTGAGAAGATCCTGCCGCTCGGCTCAGGCTTCCTGCACAGCCTGAGCCTCCTCCCTTCCCTTCTCCCTCAAACACACACCTGCAGGTTTTGTTCCTCAGTGTCTGAAAATGCTTTTACATCCAGCCTCAGAAAGGAGAAATGGTTCTTCCATACCTGGCCCTTCACTTCACGCTCACTAGGATGCCTCTGCCAGCCCAACGACCCTTCCTATTCTCAGAGGAGCAGCAGCCTAAGGCAATAAAAATCATTACTTACCGATGTCAGGACAGTCAAGATGAGGATTATTGTTCAGAGAAAGGGAAAACCTGTGGTAAAAACAGGTCTGAAATGGGGATGCTGAAGGAGACTTGTGCCACCTCCTCCCTGCTGGTCTTCATTCACCCTGGAGGGCTGAACGGCTGCTGGCTCATTCCCAGCCTCACTTCTCAGTTCACGCTGGTGCTCAGGGAACGCGAAAGCTGTCAACGAGACTAAGAACTGGGCACATAAATAACCTGCAAAGTGGATTGAAGAGGGCAGTTTTTGTTTCCAAATGCTCAGAAGCATGGTGATTTACAAGTGTGTACCTGTCCTCTACGTCCTCTTAGGTGGGGCTGAGGAGAGCAGGTAGAGAAGCTAACTTATTTCCAAAGCAATATTCAATTACTGAAGTCATTCGACAGCTAATGTGTGGTTGGTTTTAGTCTTTTCACTTCACAAGGTCACTTGCCCAGCATCCAGATGACTGTCAGCAGACTGAGCAGAGGAAACCAGCTTTGGGTGGGAGAACTGTACGCAGGAATGAACTGCAAAGAGATGGGGAAGGAAGCACAACTCTGATTTGTTGTTCACAACAAATGAATTTTGTATGTAGCACAACGCACATACACTCTTTACACAAACATGTTACAGATCTCGTAACATGACATTTTTAGATCGTGTAATGATATCAACATGAAGACCCCGTTCATACGTTGCCCAGAAGTACAGATGCTTACATCAGCTAGGGACCAATAAATACAGTGCTTGGAATAAAGACACCAAAGAATTAATTTTTTAAATCTTTATGTGAATATAAAAGAAGTCTTTCCAAAGAAAAATAAAACCAAAAGTTTAAAAATTAGTGCAATTTTTCAAGTTCTATGCAACACAGTGTTTACATTTGTTTTAAACAGAAGATGTAGACACTGATACACTGAAAATCTTAACTCTAGCTCGACTAGTGGGGGGAAGGGAAAAAAACAAAAAAGTTAGGAAAATTACTTTACTAGACATTACCAACTCTTAAACAATTGTTTTCATTTTCTAATGCCTAAACTACTTATGGCTACCTAAATAAAACATCAGTATTGCTTATATTACTTATTTCCAAGTAAGTGTATATTGTCGAAAATAGAATACATATATATATATATTTAATGAACAAAAAAATCAGTTAGGTGAAAATTTATTTTCAGTGAACGTTTCTTAATCCACTATAATACAGTTGTTGCAAAAGGATCTTCTCAAAACTGCTGCCTGATCCACCTTGAGTAAGAGAACCTACTAGTCCAAAATTTGTATTATTATTGCTACGAAACGCTTCTCTTCAATAGTGGTTATTCTTAATCTCATATAAAAAAATATTAAGAAATGATATGTCAATCAACATATTTTTGTTTCTTTGGATCTCTATTACCCGTTTTACTGGAAACTGGCTAAAGTTACTAATAACGCTGATTAAATTCAGCAATATTCAATGATTTCGTCTCGTAATTTGTATCTGTTCCCAGCTGCGCTGCCCGGGCATGATACGAATTCACCTTGCAGCAGAGACAAGACACTTCTTTCTTCGTCCTGCCTCAGCAGTGGTGCAATTGCATTAGAGAACATTGTCTTGACCTTGTTCTGCTCCTACATGTTGCATACAACTCCGCTGTAACACAGCAACGCTGTTAGTATCTTTTTTTGTCTGACACGAATGAAGTTAACATTAAGATGATACTTACTCTAATGATCCTTTTCTGCAGAGCCAAGATGAGCTGCAGTGAATACAACACCATGGTTTGTAATCAAATATTTATCTCTACAGATCGGTTCCCCATTCACAGGACTTAACCCAAGTTTAACCAGTTATAAAACAGCCACTCTTGAGCAGGTTCTCAATCCCAAAGAAACGCTTCAGTTATATTCACAGACTTAATTTTTACAGTTTGGAAAAGTCACAAATCAGTAAAATTTCATCTAATATCTGAAAACCTGATTCATTTTTGGCAACCTCCATAAGACTAGTGAGGAAAACCTTGCCCTGAAAAAGGCTGATCCCTGTCTGTAGTTCCATATTTAAATTCCTCCATCGCTAGTCACAAGACAAGCTTACAATTAAATTATATGAAGGTTCTTGTTCATTTTTGGTCCCAGGGTCTGCAGTTTTGAGAAGTGTACATCAAAGACATTTGCGCCAAGTTTTTCACAATTCAGCACCCGATACGACTACTGACACAGCTCTACTACTGTGAGGAGTAAAATGCATCAAGCCTACTAACTAGACAAGTATTGGACAGACATCCATGAAAGCTTCCATGCTGTAAAGAACGAGGGTTGAGACCCATTCGACACCACCAGTGACAGGTTCACATTTCACTAGAACACACCAAAGTACCAGGCTTTAGAAATGTAAGCATCTTGCTAAGACTTAAGTCTCCCGTTCCACTGCTCACCACCACCTCCCACACCACTAGCAGATTAAACAAGCAACTGTATCTTAAAAATACAAACCCCCAATAATATCACTGCAGCAATAAAAGACCTCAAAACCCATGAGGTAGTCCAAAGAAGCATAGAGTCCTGAAGAACACAACCTGACAGACAAAACTGTCCAACAGCAGTTTCTCTGGCATATTCTCTGCTCATACCACATTTAGCATGAGACTGGCTTTTAAACAACGCCTTGTGTGGACAGAAGTGTTGAAAGAGGAAATCTCTGTGGAATGCCTAAATGCATAGCACTCTAAAACTATCACCACAACTAAGAAGCAATATTTATTAAATATTAAAAATGAATACTTCCCTTTTCTCTAGCATTGCATGCAATGCCCAATAAAGAATTTAAGATGCTGGGGAAGGAAGAAATCAAAGAACAAGCCATACTAAGGGGCATGCAAAATGGAAGACTACTCAAATTTCACAATTCAAAACTTAAATTCTCCAAAGCTGAATCCTACCCTCAAACCAAACATGGCCTTAGTGCTGAAGACAAACATATGCTTTCATTCACGCATATGGCTGAATTTTATATTAGATCATGGACTGGTACAGCACCCTCAAATACTTAGTTTAAGTGTATTGCAAGGGCTGCTGTAATTTTTTTTTTTAATTATGGGCATAATTAATTTGCTTTACACAGTTTCAAAGAAGAGTGGACATTAACAAGTTTGCTAAAAATACAGTTCACAACAAAAATAAGACATTTGGTAAATACTGACACGAATTTTGAGAAAGATAGCAACTTCCTGCACACAAATTTCAGATATCAAACTCCATATCATCTTCTTTAATCTTATAGTTCATGCACCTTCCTCCCTGCCAGCAATCTTTGCTGCCAACAACTAGCAAAGCTATCTTTCATTCATCTGCCAAGCACAGTTAGTTCAGAATAAAGGAAGGGAAACTCCATTTAAAGAAAGAGGAAAAACAATTTATGTGCACAGGGTTGTATAAATAGCTGGAAATAAATGGGGTTCCTTCCCATCTGAGCCCCTTTCTGCAAATAAATTCAGTGTACCGATATGCCAGACTTTTAAAACATAGCCCAGACTTTTGAATTATTATAATAGCTTTTTTTCTTATACAGGAAAAGACAGCTTATTTGGCTTTAGTGAATTCAACATCTTAAAGACAGGCTTTCCTTAATATATATATATGCACAAACGTAATCTCTTTTAAATAAACTGAGTAATTCTGCTTCTCGCTTGAGATGACAAATCCTGTCTTCTGCTATATAACAAGTCAACAGGTGCTACACTTTTTTTCTTTTTCTATAAATGCAAGTATTTTCTTGCTTTCAAAATTGTTCTTTGTATTCTAAAAAAGTATTTTTTTTTAAAACATGCTACCAATCTTGTAAATTTATTTTTCAGAAGAGCCCAGCAAAAATGCCCAATATTGCCAGTTTCCTGAAGTACATTTTTGCATAACATCTTCCCATTAAAAAAGTCAACTTTCCAGCCCAAACCCATTAAATAAAGTTTTAAATATATAGTGCCAATTTTTATATTTACAATATATTCTGAAGGCAAATATAAATCTTTTCAGTTGTGCTTATAAATACATACTGCAGTTATTAAATCTACCTCTACTTGGAAAACTATGTGCTACCTTCTAGACACACCACTGATCAACTTAATCACTTCTTGATAGGTTCTGATGTTGAATTTGCAGTTGCCTACCATTCTAACCTCCTCTTTCATCAAGCAGTTAAAGTGGAAGTTACAAAACATTTAAGGACACTTTAGCATGTAAGTTTTCCTCATGGTCCTTGTGGTTTACTCAGATGTTGCACCCTGGACTTTAACAGTGAGATTCCTTCTGGTATTGGTGACATGACGTTGTTGAGCTAGGAATGAGCGTCCAGGACCGTCTCTGCAGGCACCACTACTGCCAACTAGTCTTGACTCCATACCTAGCTTCTGAAGAGTCAGGCTCTGCAAATAAGTTAAACAACATTTACATTATAGCAAAAACAGAAGAAAAAAAACAGACAACTTTCATACACGAAACTCAGGCTTACTTTGCAGTCTGCACACAGAACTTATTTGACTGTATTTCTTATATACCTTCTGTATTTTTTCTTATATTTTATATTTTCTTATATACCTACTGTATTCTTATATACCTTTTGCTGCCATAAAAGATATGACGAAAATAAGATTCATTCACATTTGTAAAGAATGTGTTAGTTTTAGCTCACTGTAAAGTTCCTCCTTTCTTAAGTAAGCCATTTAATTTTACTTCTGTTTTTTGATTTCTTATTCCAGTCTTTCTTTATGAAACACTATTTAAACAGCATATGAAGATGAACAACTTTCTCCAGTCCTTTTCGCAACAATCTAACACCAAATGTTCTATCAACCTTTGCAACACTGCTGCAGGATGAGAAGATGTCTCTTGCTTTATTTCACAAATACTGTGCTAAAGACATTGAACATCTTAAAGCAGGAGTCAGGAAAGTTTTTGAACCATGGCCTCCCTTCGTCTCAAGCCCCAAAACTTCCAACAACAAACGCTATTGATCATTCAGGAATTTAGTCTGCTAAATCCAGATGGAAGCTTGTGGCAGCAAAGCGTAGATTACTAACATGGAAGTCAAGGCCTAAGCCAAATTTTAACTCTCCTGTTCCAAAGCACAGAAGACAAGCAGAAAAATAACAAAGTAAGTTTACAAAATAGTTGATTGTTAAAGTAACACCGGAAATACCAGCCTCAACATTATCTCAGTAGGATTGGAAACTCCAGCTAGAACTCACTCAAGTTTGCATTCTGGCTTGAAGTCAGAATCAGCAAGTGGAAGAGTGATCTCATTTTAAACTGGAACCCTCAGGCTTTGTTCTTTTCCTTAGTTCCCAGTTTTAGACATGAGGCCATGCTGACCTGCAAGTTAAGTTTTTCTGCTACAAGTAGCTAAACTATTAGCTTTCCCTCCTATACACCAGTTTATAGTGAATCTAAAAAGAAAAAATAATGGCAATGTAAGATTTAGCTGTCTCATTTAGCAAAATGTGTTTTTCTGATTCCTGAGATACCAACAAACTTTTGACCCACCTTGTTATACCATGCAGTTACAATTAGCTTTTCCTCGTAATCACGTAACTTAGCAAGCTTGAATTCAGCCTGCAAGCAGAAAATAGAAAAGGCAACCTCGATTACCACACTAAAATAATCTGCATAAACTTATGCTCAGATGAGTGGAATGCAGCAGAAATGCTGAAATATGCACAATAACTAGAAGGCTTAGAAGTGTAAACAAAGATACTTCCACAAACGACTATGAGAGAAGTTATAGACTACTCCAAGAAGAGAATATACCTTCCACAAGTTGTAGTTCAACTTAGAAACATACTTTGAGGGTATGTGGAGGGGAAATGCATGAAAGTCTAGGGTGTATCAAAAAGTCCATAAATAACGCAGTATTTTCTTTACCTGAAAGTCCAAGACAAGAATGTACCTCTCGTGGTCGAATTTTATCATGTTACTGAATTGCAATTATTACCTATTATATACACATAGATGAGGCCACAGCATCTATAAAGTCAGACCTTTCAGCCTACTAACTCATGTTGAGGAACTTTGTATTTGCTCAGGTAACTATTCTAACCAGTCCCATCAATACTGCTATAAAACTGAATGCAGCATTTCCCACATGTTTTTTGGTCCTTGGACTGCTGTCAACAATCCTTTCAGGATTTCAGTCAGCAGATTTTACTGAATTAACAGGTTTTACTCTTCTATATAGTTTCAAGAACTCCAGTACATGAAACCACTGATACCAGAGGTCTAGTAATTAAACAAGTCACTGCTCAAATACCTAGTCCCCCATACAGACTAAGTCGCATTACTATTGAAAAAAGGTCAGGCTGCGCACACCTGCGTAAGTTACTACAACACAACAAAACTATTAGTCTTCTGAAGTATTTCACTTACAGCTTTTCAGAGGGTTTAGAAAGAATCCAAATTCGAGTTTCAGTTATACATTGAAACACACTGCTAAAAAGGAAACTGCTCTGACAGATTGATACTAGGATACAAGGTTAAATAAGCCAAACTGAAAATCTCTAGGTTTGATGGTCTGTGCAGTTTCTAACTGAATGCAGCACTGAAGGTACTGGATCATTAGGAAACAGTAACTTGAGCGTCTAGTATCAGAGACAGCAGAACAGACATATTAGAAGCTATTATTAAATATATGTAAATTTTTACCTCTAGTGCATCAATTTTTTTATCTTTCTCCATTAACTGTTTTCTGAGCAACATAATTTCTGCTGATGCTGGATTTAGCTTGGGGTCTAAGGTTTTTATCACCTGTACAAGGCAAAACAAAAGCATTACAAGTCAGGTTTGATTCTCAACAGCTTGAGCACTCGTCAGGCAATAATGATGACAACTAGGCTGTTCCACTGTACAAGAGAAGATCTCAAAGGGTACAAAGGAATCATTAATGCATCTCATGCTTTTAACTTAAATCCCATTCTCTTATACACTTAACTGACTGCAGTTGAGTAATTTG
The DNA here is from genome assembly GCA_013400135.1 of Rhinoptilus africanus. Lineage (NCBI taxonomy): Eukaryota > Metazoa > Chordata > Aves > Charadriiformes > Glareolidae > Rhinoptilus > Rhinoptilus africanus. The sequence goes on from VXBO01014102.1 coordinate 386,246, forward strand.
ACTAAAAATGCGACATGTAGCTACTGATTTTAAGAGGGAGGTGGCGGGGGGGGACTCAAATCATTTTCTTTAACAATTTATGAGGGAGGAATGTATATGTTCAGAAATACATCACTCACATTTCTTGCTTTCTCAAGGTACATTTTATATCTTTCTTCCATTGCCTTCATATCCTCATCTTTTTTTCGCAAAGCTGCTTCCAGTTCTCCAATCTTCTGGGCTGTTTACAGAAATCATCAACAAAGACATGCAAAAAAATAGACACGGTACTTTCAAGGCTCCTGCATTCTCTTGATTTAACCACTCCCCAAATAAACTTTCTAGCTACTACACAACTTCCTCAGTTCCCACTTTTGTTTCAGTTGTACTGTAAGGTCCCACCTGATCCTCAATTCCCATTTTGCAGAGTACTGTTCAACAAGATTAAGCCTAACGAACCTTTCCCTGCCCAACGTGATGTGCAAAAAACCCCTCCTCTCACCCCCGTTTCAGGTTTAAAGCTAAGCTGTAGTAGAAAGCCTTATCCAGACAAGTATTATATTGCCCAGTGGTTATGGAATCGTTTCAGAAGAAACTTAACACAGTCTCATTTAAAAAACCGCAAAAAAAGCCACACAAAACAACTTACGGTTCTGACTAACATCAGGCTGCAGCTCTGCAAGATCAGCCTCTTTCTTCTGTAACTCATCATGAACTTCATTCAGCTTTTCCCTGTCAATGAAAAGCTGGGCTAAGGATTAAGCTCACAAATAATGCCACGCACAGTTTTAAGAGCTGAAAGCCAAAACTTGATGGTGGAAGTGTTTAAACAACTATTTTAAACTCTGGCAAGTCTTTCGTGTTTAAATAGAAATATTAGTATGTATTTTTGGAGAACCATAAAAAGTTGTGATTTCTTAATTGAGTCTCACTTACCTAAAGCCAGAAACAAAAAAGAAAATGAACAATAAATCCCTCCAGCATCTCCTTAGCAGGAACTACGTCTGCTGAAAGGATGGAAGTATTTCAGAGAAATGAAATATGTTTTGAGTCCAGTAAGAGCGATGGTTTTAGCACTCTTGTGGAATCAGAGCAGTTAAAACGCTATAGGTGACAAAGAGGCAGTTAAGTGGGTACTAGTATTACAAGATGATCATGATCAGAGTAGACAAAACTAGAATGCTAATACTTGAACTCGCTACATGCATGATTCTCATCATGATTCTGGCTCATAAAACAAGACATCCCTACAAAGACTTAGGCAGTTTCTGTGCTACAACCTTCAAATTACTTAGCATAAATAAGCTACTGTGTATGCATGTGCCTTACTTACATGTGCGCTGCCAATTTCTGCTTCAGGTTGCTAGACTATGAAAGGAAAGAGTTAAAATTCAGTCATATTTCAGCATTTGGTACCATCTCTTACAAATCACCTAAATAAGTCAAACCAAATTAAATCCTAAGAAAACTGCATTTTTTCATGCATTTCTGTAACTGGATTCATATTTTTTTGCATCACACAGATACCAATTCCAACATCTTTCTTCTTTAAAGCTACCCTCACCATACCACCATTTAACAACAAAACTGCAGATTTTTAAAAGCAAAGTAGAAGGTACAGAAGAGTTACAGTTCCTTAAAGAAGGCAAGGGGAAGGAATAACAAAACATGAGCGTTTCAATTGAAATGCAGTTGCTGTAGGGTTTCACAGGCTCTCATACTACAGACTAAACTCATCTGCTCTGAATACAGTGGAGCCAAGTGTGTGTTACATAAACTGAGGGAGTTGTTTTCAGACACGAGAGTTTTTAGAACACATTGAACTGTCTCAATCATTTACGATCTTTGCTTGTAACATCTTTATGTGTGTGTTCCTTCGGGTTGGAGGGTTAAGTGACCCACAGAGGCTTCAGACCCTGCTTACTTTTACTACTGCATTTCAGACTAATTTTAAAACAAACAAAAATCCCAAACAAAAAAACTCAAACAAACAAAAAAACCCCAAACAACTATCCTGCCTTCTTAGTAGTCACCAGCACCAGACACACTGCAAAGAAGAGACACATCCAAAGGAATGACTCGATGCTACAGTAAAGGCTTTTAAACAAAACTGACAAGATGCCTTCAAGGTCAAAAAGTCTGAACTTTCACTTACTCCTTCAGTCTTGGATCCCTGCTCCTGTAAAGTCTTTTGCAGATCTTCAATCTGCTGTTGTAACTCCCCGATACGCTCTTCATTCAGCCTTTTAGGAGGAAAAGACAGTTATTACCCATCTAACTATATCACAACAGACAACTAGATTTTTCTGTTTCATGTCTGGATGATAATTTTTCAGAGGGTTTACCCAGCAGGACTTAAGACAAAGAAACTGGTTTCAAATGCTTTTCGTTTGACTTGAACTTCTGAAACAAACATCTAAAATCCTTGTAAGTTTTGAGGCAACTTAACTACCCCAAATTCTCTTATCCTAGTAAGATGCCTTCAGCATTCATTGAAAGATAGAGAAATTCAGACTATATCCCAGTGTTACAAGATGATTAGTCTGAAGTTTTAGAAATAGAGTTTACATCCACACTTGGTCTACTAAGAATCATTCAGAGCTAAGCTAGTGTCCTATAAGCAACACCTTCTTCAGAGCACACCACACACCTCTACCGCATTTTACACCACCACATTTAACCTACTTCCCTTCTTGCTTCTTCATAACCCTTTGTTAATGGTAACACCGGTGAAAGAAAAAGGATAATTGGCTTCCTGCATAGTGCTACTCTACAGATGCAAGCCACAAGGCTGCTCTGAAGGTCTAAAAATCACTTTTTGCTATATTTTAAGATGCTGTTTCACCCATCACCTTTTCTCAGTTTGTAGCTCATTCACTGTTCGATGCTTTTGCTCCAGCTGTTCCTGGAGCTCTGTAATACGTTCATTTTCTGATCCTTCCTGTTGTAATAGAAGCATCTTATTTTCATGCTGCAGGCGAATAAACATTTCTCTGAATCAAGAAAAAGAGAAAAAGTCACTGTTAATTAAGAAAAAGGTATGTAAGAGTAGGAGGTATTCCTGTTATTCCCCCAACCTTGAAGTGAGCAAAACAAGTTCTGCTTAAGGATACAGTTGCAGTAATATCGCAATTTTTTATTAAAAGGTAACTTACAATTTTTAAACACCACAATAATTTAAAGGATGGGAACTAAGTCTTAAATTAAGTCACTTCAAATCAAGACTTTGTTGTGCCTTTATGTTTCATTCTGCCAGACTTTAAAAGTAGTATTAGTTGGCCTTCAGCTGGTATGTCTTATTTGCGGTGTATTATTTATTTATTCTGTCTGCCAGTGGCAAGCTAAGATTTGTTTCGCTCCTTAAAGAGGATGTTTACAGCCGAACTTTATATACAGCAATCTGATATGCTTTTAAGAAAGAATGCAAAGTAATTACAGTGTGGGGAAATAATTATTAACAGCTACATGGGGGTCCAGACAAGCATCATGGAGGGAAAGCAAGACATGGGATACAGAGTCACGTGGACAAAAATATTGAACTTTTAGAGGGACAATATAATTCCCCACTCATGAAAATCCCAAAACAGCCTTAACCTTTTTGTCTTACCTGTATTCCACCGGTAGAATTTCAGCAGCAAGATTCTCATGGCTTTTAACACGAGATGCACCTGAAATTGGATGTGAAGTTTGATTTAATAAACTTAAAAGCAATCACTGATATACATAAAAAAGCTTCTGAAGATAAAGCAATACCTGTTTGAGTCAGGTGATCCTGCTGCATCTGTGAGTACCGGAGCTCTTCATTTGTCTCTTTTAGTGCATCACACTGTACTATCAGTCTCTAAGAAGACATATTTGAGATGGAATTAAGTCATACTGCATCACTTCAAGATCAAATAATATTAATGCGGAATAGTACTGACACATACACATTTTAACATGTATTTTATGTTTTACATGCGTATACATACACTCACACACAAGGCGCTAAGCTTTATTTTTACAGCAGCACTACTTCTCTGAAGATTTTCCTCAAGCAGAGAATTTGAGAGAGATTTATTTGGTGTTCAAATAAACTCTCATTCAAGAGACTTACCTCTTTTTCTTTGATTAAAGCTTCATGTTTTTCTTCAAGACGCTTCATTTCGAATGCGAGCTTATCAGCTCTTTTTGATTCTTCAGACAGTTTGTTATGAAGCTCCTGGACCTTTTTATAAAAAGACTGTATTCAGCACATGAATATTGCAAGATACTACCTTTAATAGCTATGGTAAAACCTTCACTCCTGCCCAGTTCAGCCAAAATCAACATCTAGTAGTCCAAGCTTGGGGAAGGGGAGATGGAATGAAGGTGTGTGTTTGAGGCGAGGCAGGAGGCAGTGGAGGCGGGGGGTGTTGTTGGGGGGTTTTTTGTTTGGTTTTGGGGTTTGTTTTGCTTTTTTTTTTTAAACTTTTTAAAATTACTACTGAAATAAGTGAAACTGAAATAAGACTGCTACAGTTTGAAATAAATTTCTGTGCAGAAAGTTGAGAATATTACATACAAGTGATCTCAGTAATAGAACAATCTCTCCCAGGCATACAAATTACCTCAGTTACAGTAAAGAAGTAAAGCCCGCAAAGCATGGGCAACCAATCAGTTGAGGGTGCAACTACAGTTAAACTTGCTAGTTTAATAAACAGGGAAAACCAGAAAGTAAATGGCAGAGTATGAAGGAGTTTTCATGAATAAGAAATCGTAAGGGGACAATACAGGTTAAGTCCATGGGCCGTTAAACTTAACTGTTCAATTTTTTTTCATTGAAACATAATTAAAATAATATTAATTAGATAAGACAACTACCTGAGGAACAAAGTAACATTTTAAGCATAGATGTGGCCTTACCTGTCTCTTGTAAGTTTCTAGTTGGGCACGTGCTGCATTTGCTTTCTTCAGTTCATCCTCCAGACTGACTGTATTGTGCATATACATCATGTTGGTTTCTTGCAAAGATTTGACTTGTCTGCGGAAGTCATTCAGATCCTGTAGCTTTTTACGATACACTTCAACAGTTGATTCCAGCTTACTTGCTTTGTCTGCAGTAGTCCTTAAAGTACAAACCAGAATTTAATCAAAAGATTCAAAAAGTCGAACTCTGCATTCATGCACATTCAAGCAATTTTCAAAGGGAGATGCAATGTGCTTAACTGCAGAGTTAAATCATACTGCTTTATTTTAAAATGTATAATCAATGCAAACTTGCATTATGCAAAGACTGCTTATGAAAACTGAAATCACCACAGGGTTTAAGTGGTGACATTCGTATGCCAGAAGTACAAGCCAGGGTGAGTATATCAAATATCTCTAGGTAATTCTGTGGGGCACAATATAAATGCAACACAACATCCTGTGCTAGGCAGTCATCTCAAAGTACTTGTACCTGGCAAGGAAAAACACACAGACATTCTCATTGCAGGGTTATACCTAACTATACATAATTAGAACTTAACTGCACTATGAAAATGATCATTAGCAGATATGACCAAGAATTACCAGCTGATCATTAACAAAAATCTACGTGGTAAGAAAATATTTGGACCATAAATACACAAATTAGTTTTAATATCTATGCTTAATATCTGCTATCTCATATCACAAGAAGCTAGCACAAGAAAACTATGGAAGAAAATCTACAGTTAAGAATTGTTTCAGATGTTATTTAAGAACCAATATAAGTTTAACACCTGAAACCACTTTTCTTTCCACGTTTTATTCATACTATATTACGAATTGCAGACTGGCTTTTGCAATATGATTTGCTTTGGATATTCCTTGTGTGGTCTGGTATTTAATGTGATTTATCAAAGCTGGAATTTTATTCTCATCAAGGTTATTGTGTATCACATCTTCTTTTTGTTAATCATGTTATTAATCTAAATCTAGCCGTCATGAAATGTCAAAGTTCTAGCTGCATACACGCTTTTCTACATGAGAAAAGGCAACCTCTTCTCAACACAAATGTCCCCTTAATAAGAATGCACACACACATCCCCTGCTTAAAATTTCTTAATTCCTGGAGAACTTCACCTTCCATCCCACGTGAAGAAGAGTAACTTCTGTAACTATTAATCCTGCTTCACAGGAAAATTCCATGTTACTATTCTTATGCAAACAATAGAGGCTATCCCTGAAAGCTTCCACTCCATCTCTGCTTTGTCAAAGGGCCCTTTTCCAACATTTATTTTAGATCTTGTTCAGATAAGATCTATCTGCAGGAATAACACCTTAGAAAAAATCCCATTAAATACAAAGCCTTGGATTTAGTCATTAAATCCTTCTAAAGCGTGTGAGGGGAGTTTTCTCTATTACATACCTAAGAATATCGTTTTCATCTTTCAAAGCTCTAGATTCTTCTGCCAAAGACGTTAGTTCATTGTTTCTATGTTGCAGTTCAATCAATTGTTTTTCTAGGTCTTCACAATGGACACGATAATCATCTTTTGCAGCTTCAAGCCTATCAGATTAAAATCAGGAACTCTATTAAGAACTCACCGTTACTACACGTTTTTCATGTAGTGCTAGAACTATTAAAAATAAATAAGACAAAGGAAACCTATTGCTTTAAGTAGTAAGAAAAACAGTAACGTAAGCGTGTAACGTTTTTGTTTCATTATGTTAAATCACAATGGATTCCATACTACAAATTTACTTTATCAATATCAAGGGATCAAATGAAAAGGTTTTTTTTTTCCCCCCATAGGGAACACAGGGAGCAAGATTAGTATGTAAAAGAAATCAATACAGTAAAGAGATATGGTGGTCTAAGGGAGGTTTAGGGGGTTTTGTTCACACACAAATCACTTCAGCACTCATTTTCTGCTTTCCATCACCTTTTTTGAAGTGTCAAATGGCTACAATACAGCTATTAGAAAATATTATTTTCTGAAAAAAATAACAGTTCCTTTTACCTTTTAAATGTAAGCACAGTCTGTAAAACATGTTTTTACAGTACTAGAAATCTTTTCTAGAAGAACAAATTGAGATGGAAAACCCTGAAAGAGTACCAGGAATTCTCAGGATATATTTGACATGACAAGCAAGGGATTTTTGAGAGAAATCACTTCATACCTGAAGTTTTCTTCTTGCAGTTGCTCAAGCTGCAACTGCGCATGAAAATACTTTTTTGCAACCACAGTATTTGGATCATCAAGAGAGTCGTCTAATTGATCTAGCCTGTCATTCATAATCTCATTTTCTGACATCAAGCTGTTTTTTTCATCCTGGAGGGCAGCCACCTAGTGCAGATAAAACAGCATCAACATTGTAAGACCTGTCCAACCGGAAAGAACTAAAACAAGACAGCAGTACATCACCAAACTAGTTTACGAAAAAGGTTCAGCGTTCAGAAATTTTAGAATGTAAATTCACATAGCATACTGGAGCATACAGATGCTTTAGTGTACGACAGTTATGAAGCACTAAAGGAAAAGTCCTTCTAAAAAAAAGACAAATTTTTGGAGCTGAAACCATGGTAAAGGCAGACAACGTGATATGGAGAGGAACCGTGACTTTCATTAAAAAGGATACCATGGACGCCATAAAAAAAACATCTTTTAAGGACTGGTGTAAAGGTACTCTCCATCTTGCTTGTACGTAACAATAAAAAGCAGGATGGCACTGGCTAGCACACTAACACAGTACTGCCGTGCGCTCAGCAGTGAACGGTTGTGCAAAAAGCAGTTTCAGGCACCGTAAGCTAGTAAGCACACAGGCAAAAGAAAAAACCTACACAGCTTCATATAGAGCATGCATTTTTTGCAACAATCAAACAAGTTTCATATTGAAAGTGTTCACAGCTAAGCAAATGAGAATACAACACTTTATTGAAACAGTAAGTATATTAACAGCCATAAAAACGGGGAAGGATTAAGAACATAGAACCTTTAAAGTTTTTCTAGTGAAAGCTGTTGTGTTAATTTTAACATCCTGTCAAACATAAGAGCATGTAGCAAGTGTTAGTTAACTGGCATTTAAACAGCGACAATATGCTTTTTGGGTTATGTTTTCCTGAATCATAAAGAAAACCTACCTTTCTTATACTCTTGGAAAATATCAAGGAAGACTGAGACCTTACAAGTGAATTTATTAAGAATTAGTTTAAATGAGAAGCGTCAGTCAATATTATGGCTTCAAATTAATAAAATTAAAAAAAACACCCCAACATATCATGGTGACATTATTAGATAAAACATCAGATATAACCTAAAGTATGCAATATTAAGAAACTGTTTGTGATCATAATTTAGAAGTCTACCAGTAAAACAGATGAAAGAAAAAAAACAGCAATTAATCTACTACTTCATTAGATGCTGGCTTTCTAGTTCACTCCTTTATTACACACCAGATTTACTTTATTACACACACTTTACTACAGCCATGCACACACAAACAACTGTGAGCAGAGAGCATACCTGAGCCTTGCTCAGGGTAGTCCTGCCTGTTCAAGGTTCGGACACTCCTTAAACACGCACAACAGCCACACTTTTAGAGTAATGTTAACAGAACACCCGCCTCACACTTTAAAAAAACCCCACACCTTTCACACAACTCAGAGCAAGTTTTCACCTTTTCTATGACTTCAGCGTAACAGAAGTGGTGTCAAAGTCAACACAAATTATGAAGAGATACTTAAAAACATGTCCCAGTATTACAGCTATGGCATTATTAACTTATCTGTTTATACTCAGTGGTACCTTTCCCTTGAACACCTTTCATGCCTCCACCTGGCCCACACCATGTTATGAGCAAATGGCTTTACGTATCCTATCATTAATCACTACTTAGTGAAATCACGAAAGAGAAGTTTGTGAGAAAGGAGAAAGCCTGGGACTTCTCTAGTGAGACATGCCAAGCCCCCTAATGGAAGCAGAAAGTGCAAGTACATTGTTATCCCAGCACCTCGAGAAGAGTTCCTGAACAATGAACACACTTTTTGCAAGTTTGACAACTGTAATCTGTGAGTTCAGCTGTCAAATCTATCCTCCTAACCATTTATAAGAAGTAATTTTTCCCTGCTCACAAGTGTTTTTAGATCTCCGCTTTCACTGGGAAACCTTACTACTGCCTCAAGAAAAAAGGAAGTGAAATATCAATTCAATTCTATCAACAGCTTCCTGGGCACAGTAATTAGCTATGAGCTACTTAGATAAAAGTATTACACTTTTTCAGTCATCATTATCTTTAAGAAATGTAAAACTGGCATCTGGCTTTGTGGTTTTGGGGGTTTTTTGGTTTGTTTTTTTTTTTTTTCCCCAGGGGCACATACGGCAAATATAGCCCTCTGTCTCCTCTAAGAAGATGCCACCCAAATCTTATCTTTGTACAGAATCAAATCTGAGATGAACTGCCTTACCAGAGAAGCCTCCTTCTACTCTCAGATTATAGTGCCGTAAAAGAGGAATCAGACTTAGGGCTAACAAATGGATTTTTTTTCTTTTTTCTTTAAAAAGCTGATTGAAATGCAAGTTCCTCTTCATTGTTATAAAGTCCTCCCTCCTTTTTCTAAAAAGAGACTTAATTAACTTCTATATCAATTAAAAACAAACGTAGGCCTATCATTAGTGTGGTTTGAAAACGTCAGCAAGGATCTATTAGTTTCCATTATTTTTATTTCCCAAAATATCCTCTATGTTGCAACTGCATTAAAAAAAAGGAGTAAATTTTAGATTTCAAATTTTAGTCTTTCATCAACTACTATTGAAAACAGCATGATTTTCCTATGATTAAATCTAATGACTGATTGTTACACGAACTGTATTTTTTGGATACAGTTCAGAAGACCAGAGGAAGCAGTGACTAAAAATGAAGCGGGCAATTTTTAAAGCCATGATAGCATTGTTTTGATGGCTACTTGCTACTGGGGGTAAACATAAAGCTAGGAGACCAAACCACCTCTGAGTTCACAGTTGGTGCAGGACCTCAGGTTATACTTCCATCAGAAAACTATTTCCAGTAACTGCATTTTGAAGTACAGAATGATTGCTTTTCCCACACAAACAGCTAAGAATCCTCATAGATACTTAAATACATGCAAAATTCAACTTCGCCCTTCAAAATTTCTGCATCTTAATAGCAGCACCATTATATATTAAAGAAATAAGCAACTTGCTCTTTCTTACCTGTAAATCTAGCTCTTGACATCTCTGTGCCAACTCTTCTTTTTCTGCTAGTGCTTCCTGAAGATCTTCCAAAGCTTTTTTAAGCTTTTAAAAAATAAGAGAGTCAATTATTAATTTTCGAGTGGAAAACAGACCAAGCAGTTTGTGCAGATAGAAGACAAAAGAGTGCAATTTATTGTTGAGGTTCTTTTATTTTGACTTTTAGAACTGGAGAGGAAAAGCAGCCCTCTTCTTCATTTAAGGGATAGCAAGATACCAACTTATTGTTCAGGCTTGAACTACAAGGACAACAAATATCAGGCAGTTACCTGCTGTTCCATTTCGCTCGAAGCATCAGTTGTGGAAGGACCTGTTATTTCCTTGCTCATGAGCTACAGAAATAGGACACAGGAAAAGGAAGTTAAGTTAGAGGTTTAATATCTGGAAATTCACTGTCTACTGAGTACCAGTTCTATTTTCCACCATGTCCTTATATCCATAGAATATGTCAAAACAGTTTAATAATAAACCCACTTTGTGGTTGACGAAGAATTTAAACAAATCTAGAATAAGTTGACTTTTTTTTACCTCCCCAAATTAACCAAATTAGCAGTAACATCTTATTGGATGAATCTGTGATCTGTTGAAGTTATTGCTACCCCGCAGTGAAGTTAAAAAATGGAGTAAACCAGAGGATGGGATTTCAGGGCGTTTATAGCTTTAAAGACTATTTAGTCAATTTATATCTAAGTTTTAAAGCCTACTACTAACTCCACTGCTACCTTGATGAGGGTGCAATTGCACATTACATTTTCTTTCTGGGCCCTGCTTGGTCCTGATCCTCCCAGATAATTTAGAGACGTACTTACACTCTTCCCTGACCTTTGCTTGGATGAAAGAATTCACGAAGATAGACAAATGGATATTCAGACTTCTCAAATGACAGCATTAGGCTATGAATTATTACTTACCTCTTGAATGGCAGTCATGACAACATGTTGAACAGACTCTTCAAGGGTCATGATATTCTGTATGTGTTCTGTGAAAAAGAATTTGTAGTGACTCATGACAACGTTCATCTTGACAGCTTGAGTTACACAACATACCATTTGCAGAAAGATCCAGAATAAACTATTCTCTATAAAGCTTCTTCAAAACAAGTAGTGCTCTTTTTATACAGAGCATTACTGTTAACCAACATCATTATCCAGTACTATGATAGATAAGCATAAGAGAGTATAAACTCTTCAGAGACCGAATTTATACTATGCATAACACAGCAAGGAGATTTTAGGACATCTGTATTTCCATGGTTCTTTTTTCATACTTACACCTAATGTATGTACATGCATAAGCTTTTGCAAAGAGTCAACAAGCTTGTAACTCGGGTAATAAATAAAACTTAATGAAAAACAGTAATTCCTAGCATCTTCATTCCCAGTGCAGCCTGATGGTTTATGTCCCAAACAACCTTTAATCAGTCATTTCAGACTACCTAGGAATTGCATCTATGCTACTAACAGAATCATGCTGCGGATTCCTTAGCCATCAGAGCATTGGGCATTAGCTCTGGGAAGGGGAGAGAAAACTCAACTAATTCACTCTCAAGCCCCTGCAGATAAACAAAAGCAGTTCCCAACATAAAATTTTTAATTTAATTTGCTTGATTTGCATTTCAGTAGGAAGTTTTAGGTCTTGGTATGCGTTTTAACAAGTATGAATAATCCACACACACTTCAGACTATTTTTTTTTATACCTACCCTGAGCAAAGTTTGAGTTTTAATTGCAGAAGTTTTCCATAGATTTTCTGCTTTTAAGTGAACTCCAGAATAGGTATGCAACACAGTAACAATAAAGACTTTCTGATACATAAGAAAGAAATGTTTCTACATCTTTTACACCTTAACAATCACCCGAGGCCACCTACTGTGGGTTGACCAGATTAAGGTAGCACGTACCTTGTTTCCTTTCACAGTTGACTGCACAACCCAAAATAAGCTGCAGAAGCCTGCCCAGTTCAGTGGGATTCGAGTTCTCAGATATCTGGTTTAGGTCCGGAATAAGATCTTCTGAAATCTGCTGACCCAGGAACTAAAAAAATAAATAAAATGAAGAGCCCACTTTTGTCCAACATGAAAATCCAGTTTCGTGTCAGAAATCTGGACTCAATAACCCATCCAGAGAAAACAATCTAATAATAAGTTTGTTACTATAAAATTTACAGAAGGGAAAGATTTTAAACGTTAAACATGGAGATACACATTAAAAATGCTGGTTTACGAGAGAGTACACAGAAAGCAGTATCAGATTAGGGGATCTGAAGAGGCCTAGACAAAGCAGATGCTCTTAACTCATTTGTTAGAGGGCTTCACACATGAAACCCAGATGTCACACACTGTGCCTTCTCTTGGGCCAGAAAAGACTGTTCCCAAAGGTCTGTCTCTGTCCCTCAGTGTGGATGTGTGTTTGGGGAAAGGGGTACTCAATCCACTGCCAGCCAAGGACCTTTACCATAGTTGGGAGCTCATATTTTTCTCTGAATAGGCCTAAATTTAATTTAAGTAAACAGCATTTTAAAATATATGCAAAACACCTACCAATTATTTAGGGCAATGAAGTTACGCACTTTTAGAAAGAGCTGTATAAAATTATTCCAGCAAAGGCACATGTTTTTAAAGTCTATTAACTGCGGGTTTAGTTAATTGACCACTTACACATGAAGAAGTGACAGTTGTAAAATGTTCTTGGGCTAGACCTCAAATATAAGAGAAATAATTTATTCTACCAACAAAATAAAAAAAAGGAACTTAAAATGCTTCCAAATTCAGTTGCTCTCTAATCCTTCAAAAAGCTCCTCATAAACCTAAAGAAGTTCTACTTCTGGGATTGCCAGAGAGCCTCAGGCAATACAGAAGGGCTTTGAACTCGGTATCACAACTAAGCCCAGGTAGTCATAAGACGATCTAGCAAATTTTTCTATACCATACCCATTATGTAGCTGTAATCAAGCTCCATACAAAATTCAACAATTTTTTTTTTTATAGCACCCTTTTATGGTTACCATACTCATCCTGCATGAGAGAAAACTAACTATAATCCTTACTACATCCAGGAGGATTCGTAACTTATCTCCCAGTTTCCAAGGGAACATTGTAAAACTTAGACTCGAGTTGCTGAGTCTGTTCTGTTGCACAGAAAAGGATTAAAACTTCACTAGACAGGAGAAAATATGAAATGCACACACACAAAAATCAATGGGATTCTGCAGCTCAGGCCTTATGATATTCACCTGGGCAATGACAGAGACATGGTTTCCAGATTATACTCGAAGAGTCTTATCTAGAGTACACCTGCTCAAGTTAATTTTACACTCACTCAGACTGCCCACTTAACCAGGTAATTATCACGTAATTTCTGCCAAAAAAGTCCTTAAAATAAATTACTTTGCCAAGAAAAAAAAAGCTAGGTGAATCAGGACAATAATCATATTGTTTAATGATTAGAATAACAAAAAAATTGCTGCTTTTTCCATACCTCATGATAGTAGTCCATGATTCCTTGAAGTATCTTCTTCAGATTGCTGGACTGATAGTTGTACATGAAAGATAAGGTTACAGACTTATATTACAATTCTTAATTTTTCTGAAATTAAATAATAAATTATAATAAAATGTTTACATAGCTTGCTGCTCTATGAGGGAACCCTATAATGACAGGGGAAGAGAAATATTGCAACAGAAAATCCCCATGCAACAATGCTGGAATGCACTTAAGCTACGACCAGACAGTTCAAATTTAAAATAACCTTAAAAACTCTAAGCTTAATTCTGTAGTTTTTGGACTGCTACTCTCAGGACAGACGCAATATCCAACCCCACAAACTTTCACTAACTTCAGTTTTGAATACCTTTATTCTCCAGTTGTCACCAACATCATCTTTAATGCGATTTAGCCAAGATGCATCAAACCAAGCAACATCTCTGAAACAGAAATTAAATGATGATACCTCAACAAGCACACACTTAAATAAATAAATAAGATACCAGATTCCCAGCATTAAATCATCAGATGTTTGACTACAGTGTATAATAAGGCATGAATTCCTGGAGACTGCAAGTTATACCCATGTCACAGGAAATCTCCATCCTGCTTGCTGAATTAAGACTCTGCCTTCCAAGGCGGAAAGAATTTCTGTACATGCTTGAGCTAGCTATAGTTAGGAAACACAAGAATTCTAAGATCTTTGTTATGCTGAATTTTTATACCTGACAAAGTGATCATAATGCTGTAAAGAAACATCTTCTTTTGACCAGTGTTGACTTTATGTTTGGTGCCTACTCTCCTATATTTGGATTTTCCAACATTCACTCAATTCGTCAAAAACACTTATCAAGGGAAAAAAAAAACCCACAAAACAAACATTATAAATTCCTGCCATTTCATATTTTTTGAATGCCTTCAGTTCCCCTGAGCAGAAGTATGCTTAGCCAACATAAATAAGGATGAGTTTCCAAGGGAGGTGGGAACACACATTGAGCTGCCAAGCAGTACAATCACAGCATTATCTAACAATATCTTAACTTTTACACCATACTGTTTATTCACTGGTCTCAAAGCACCTAATCAGAACAATTATACCCAGTTGCATATCAACCAATTTGGTTGTAAAGAAGTTTGCCCAAAGTCCGTGGCACCCTAGTACCACAAACAGATGGGAAGTGACCCTCAGTGAATCTTCACTAAGCAATCTTAAATCAATTTTTGCCGTGCCCCTGGGAAAGGGTGAGCTCTGTCTTCAGACAGCACATTTAAAACCTTTTCAAGCAGACAGGGGGGTTTCTGGGTTTGGGGTTTCTTTTTTTCACGTTTTTGTTTTGTTTGGGGATGGCGGTGGTGTTCATTTTAAGGAATTTCTTAGTAGTCAAAAATATAGTTTTAGCAGGAGATGGTAATGCAGACTTCTCCTTTATTATCTGAGCCAACAACAACAATAAAATTGCAGTGATGACTTGTAGCATGAGATTCTTTCAATAAAAGACTCATGTTACAACCCTCTGAAGTAACTGCAAATTTCAAAATTTGTGGGTCACTCAAACCAGTACCATTTGTCATCACACCAATAAAATAGGAATGACTTTGTTTTTTATTAGATTGCTATTACTTTTAATAATAAAATTGCCACAAAGTTGCACAATTCCTTTCTTCCACACAACTAGCAAATTATCATTTAAATCCTAGCACTTAAATCTAAATCAAATGAGCAATCCCAAGAGGAAGAGACTGAGGGGTGACCTCATCAATGTCTTCAAATACCTAAAGGGGGAGTGTCAGGAAGATGGGGAGAAGTTGTTTTCAGTGATGACCAGTGATAAGACAAGGAGTAATGGATGTAAATTGGAGCATAGGAGATTCAAGAGGGATATCAGGAGGAATTTTTTTACTGTGAGAGTGACAGAGCACTGGAACAGGCTGCCCAGAGAGGTTGTGGAGTCTCCTTCACTGGAGACATTCAAAACCCGCCTGGACGCGTTCCTGGGTGATGTGCTCTAGGTGGCCCTGCTCTGGCAGGGGGTTGGACTAGATGATCTTTCGAGGTCCCTTCCAACCCTAGGATTCTATGATTCTATGATTCTATGATTCTAAGAGAACACAAAGGCATGCCTTTTGAACTTCTAGTTTCTCATTCCCAAGAGGAACATATTGCCTGAGCATGGATATCCATGGACATACTGTTGATGGGAAAAGTAAAAAGATCATAACATTCTTGGCCAGTTATCCTTAAGTATGAATTTAATACTGCAATATTAGAATATCTCATCATCTTCTCCATTCTACCACATTATTCTTCAACTGTTGTATCAAACCCAAAACAACAATGTAAAGGTGTATTTTATCTTCTGCTATGAACTGTCTACTCTAAGTTTCTGTCTATACAGAAAAAAAGCTTTGGGTGAGAGAAAGCAATTATGCATGTCAAACACAAAAACCTCAAGAAATGAAATAGCTTTTTTTTTTTCAAATTTAAGTATCAACTTACATTTGGTGAAGTACCTGCGCCATGGCAACCCCATTAGTTAAGTCCTGAACATCTCTGCAAGGTGCATCAGTATGGAATGTCTGCAGCTAAAAAGAGAGAAAAACATAGTGTTTCTTGCTCAGTAGACAGGTAAAGTAAATTAGTTATCATTTTTATTTGCCTCCTTAAGACACAAACATTTGGCAAGATGTCTTTCTACTTGCGGCAACTGAAATCCTTTTTGAACTATTTATTTTTAAAGTCAGCCCAATTATCTCAATATCTGTAATTGCTGATTATGACTAGTAGCTTAAAAAGTTAGCATGGCCATGCTTTGCTTTTTCATGCTAGCTCTTCTATTGTAAATCAGATTACACAACAGTAACTTGGGAAACTAAAGTCGTATTTATCCATCCCTCAAATTATTTTGGAATGCTTAGTTCAGGACACACAATTACCTAAACAAAAAATGGTATCAGAAGAAGTGCTGAAAGTTCAGGGGGAGGAGAAAAGGAAAATCCAGTCTTTTACTGTATTTAGTAATATAAGTCATGACACCAACAGAGACCCCTGAAATTATTTGGGGGTTAAGAATGTACAGGAGAAAGTTACACAAAAACAATGGAAAAAACAGTTGTCTGATAGCTGAAAAAGACTGAACCATTTCAAGTCCTGTGAGCTGGCAAAATATTTCCTTGCAATTCAGGAATTCCCAAATTACTCTAAGAGATGTTCTTATTTAAATATACAACTTCTAAACACTGCTAAACCCCAAGAAACTTTACCAAACTGGAAGTTATATGTCTTTTCCTGGTCATCATATTTTATTTGTATATTATTCCTGGTGTTTATATTTTATATATATATACATATTTTCCTGTTATTTTCCAAGCATCACGCTACCTAGTGTTTAAACACAGGGCTGGACACAGTTTTACCCCATCTACATATTTCTTTCTGAAGATTAAGCAACAAAGTCACAGTTTTCCCTCTTCTCCTCTATTACAAAACGAGATTATAGATGGTAACATTTTATAATAAGTTGCCTGATCTATTCTATATGAATTCTTAAATGCAATCTTTGTATCTTGACTGGTGCTTCCAGGCAACAACCAAAGTTCCTCTGCAGCAGGGCTACACAAACAAGATGCAAGTCCCACTCTAAAGATTAAAATTTAGTAGCTGAAGTGTTTTGCAGCTAGCTTCTCCAAAAGCAACTCAAATGACATGAATACCTTTGACATGTCTCCATCCTTGCAGAGCACTGCAATAAACACTTACCCAGCAGACAGCTCTATACACAATAACCAAGAACCCCATCATCAACCTGACGTATAATCCTAGTTTATTACACACCCATAGGCAGACCTGCTGCGACTCTGCTAATTTCTGCCTGTCATTCTGATTGCTTCATGTATAAAGCCTTGAAACACAGAGGCGCACACACAGAGGCACCCAGGTCCTCGGATCACTCTGCAGACTGTAAAAAGCAACTGCAAACTCTGCAAAATACTCTATCAGGCTCCAGGAATGTGTGTCTCGGAGAACCCCTGGAGCACAGACAATAAGGGCATTTGTCTGTAGCAGTCCTCAGTGAAGTCTTCTTCCGTGAACTCGGCTGAGGCACGTTTTGCAGCCAGAAATTCAGATTTTACAAGATATCCCCTTGTCAGGGTTTGTCACCTCCCCTCCCCTGCTTCTTGTGCAGATGGTGAACACTCTCCCCCGGTTGTCTTCTCCAGGAGCTCAAGTCTGTATTGACCTTTATCACACCCATCTCCTCCCACTGTGTCTTTCCCAGGAGCAACAGTCCTCATTTATTCAGGCAATACTCATATGGAGGCTCTTCCATACGTCCTATGAAGATGGCAATTTTTTCTCTAGGTTTTCTGGTCTTCCTGTATTTAAGAACTGTAGGATGTCATTACCTTAATGTTCAGAGTCACAGGATCACAGGGTTGGAAGGGACCTCTGGAGATCATCTAGTCCAACCCCCTGCCAGAGCAGGGTCACCCAGAGCAGGTTACACGGGAATGTGTCCAGGCGGGTCTGGAATGCCTCCAGAGATGAAGACATTCTCCATTTTGGATATTGCGTGTTTTTATCAAACTATTCCCAAGCTTATAGGTAACTTTTGGACAGAATTATCTATTATAATTGCAATATTCTATTCCCAGAAAAACAATCATCTCAGAGCTAACTGGTTTATGCCAGAGTGCTGTTTCCACACGTGTATCAGTTCATCACATGATTACTCAGAAAAATAAAAGCTCATGAACAATTCTGTTAAGAAGTCTTCTTTACAACAATGAATAAAATAGAAAAGGGAAGTTTGCTGTTAATATGATTAAAAGATGTATATGTGGAATAGAATGGCAGCAAGAACAGATACTTATAATTTCTGTCAACTGTGAAAACTGACTTCTTAATACATTTACAACATCCTAAATTACCCGTCCATCTGTGAGAGGGCTTTGCCAAACATCCTGTGAAACACAAGCTTCTTCAGAGGTCACTGGAGAGGGACCTTGTCAAATGTGTGTGGGAAACGGAGCTACTTGGACCAGAGCGGTAGAAAAGCACACAGAAACTCACAGCTCCCAGCCGTGAGAATTTGAGGCTGTTGCCATCCATTCCATGTTTATAAAGAGTGACCATGCACTCTGAGTATTTGTTTGCTTCCTTCACAAAGAGTCTAATCAAGCCAAGAAGAGAAAAATATGCAGAGCGAGGGTTTTTTAATTTGTTTTTCAATTAAAAAGCTTGGTTTTGTTTTTTTTTTTAAACCCTGTGTTACAGCAAGTGAGAAGTCAGTAATCCCTAGTAGGTTATATAAAAGATTAAGCTGCACACCACGCACTGAATCAGCTGTGATTGACGGCACTGGTTTCTAATACTATAGCAGCCTTAATGCCAATGCAAGAACAGGCACGCAGGCTTACAAGTCAAGACCGAGCATGACAGAATTCAGAGTTTGGAGGCACAGTACTGTGATGCTGCTGTTTGGATATAGACTCTTGTAAACCAAAGAAATTGCTACGCGCAGGTACTACCATTTCACCCAAGCCTCCTACAGCAGGTGAACAAAGTCGCAGAAAACCCTGTGACACGCAACACTGCCTTACGTATGCCAGTACCTCCCAGACTAGAAATAGCTAATTAAAATTAAGCAAAAAGCAAGACTGAGAGACTTAGTTTCTCCTCATATTTAAAAGTTACATAAGTGCCTAGAAATAATA
Organism: Rhinoptilus africanus; assembly: GCA_013400135.1. NCBI lineage: Eukaryota > Metazoa > Chordata > Aves > Charadriiformes > Glareolidae > Rhinoptilus > Rhinoptilus africanus. The sequence continues at coordinate 405,617 of VXBO01014102.1, forward strand.
TGAGAGTAGTATTAATTACGGATTGTCCAAACCCCATGCCAGCCCAATCATTTCCTCAAAACCGATTTTTAGTCTACTTACAAAAACAATAAAGGTAATGGGCATGGGGAGGAGGTTGGTAGAAGCAGCCGTAGACTTCAGGACTATGTAGTACTCCTAATCTTTTTTCAAATTTGATTAGTTTTACTAAATATAGCTTCAAGGACATGCTGCTACTCATGCTGAAGAACATTTCATGAATCTAGCTTAAATGCACCATGCCACTTGCTGCTACAAGATAAGTATTTTTCTCTCAGATATACAGCTACTGTGTTCACAACATATATTTGAAAATTTAATTATATGTTCACGTGACACTTAGTGCCTTTCCTCTGGATCTCCTGAAGGCTCTACCACCCAACAACTGTAGATTAAACAAAACTGCTTACATTACTCAGCAGAAATCAACCTATCCAACTCTTGGGAAGGTATGGCCTCAATTTTAGCAGAGTTGAGGCTCTACATTTTACACCCAGATTACACATACTAGGGACACAGGTTTTATAGAGTTAGTCAGAGATTTTAAAGTAACAATAAACATTTCCAATTTTAATCCCAGGATATTAATAGAATAACTAAGCCAGTGACAAAGTTAATATTACCAATGCTGCCAGTGCCAAACAGGACTACATGTATTGTGGAAAAAGCTTTCTGTTTAAGATGTTACTATGAATCTAGTCTCTAGTTTGGAGACAAAGACAGAAGCAGCCTCAGAGCAGTACAGCAACACATTCAAGAAACTTTTGCTCTACTACAGTAAAGAAAACACCTATTGTAATGGCACCTAAACATAGAAGATACTACTGCATCACTAGGCCTGCTGCTGCTACTGTTACCACTCCACTTCTACCCAGAGATGGAAAATATTAAGGTTCACTTCACATTTACTAACCAAATTTTGTCATTCTGACTTAGAAAAATGTTTCTGTAACAAACTTGTGAGTTCAATCTTAACAAATATTACATTAGTCAATTTTCCTTGGAAACTCATATACATTTCCCCTATAATTTAACATAACTATTGCGGTTTTCCTGTAACATCCTCAAAACTTTAAATTTAATGACACCTGGAATGGAGAACCAACAGATAACATTTTTATTCACATATTTTTCTTTCTTCTCTGGATAATAGATGTTTTCTACTACAGAATTTGCCAAAACAAAATAAATAAATAAATAAAACTACAGACAAGATCCGGTAGCAGAACACAGAAAATCACAAGCATCTCTTCGCTATATTACTGAGTAAATAAATTGAGAAACCTTTAGAACCACAGAGTGTTACAGAACCCTCTTCTCTTCAGATATAGAGCACTTCATTCCCCTGCTCCCCAAATACGGCTATCTTCAGAAGACCAATTTTTTGTTTACTCTTCAGTCTGAAGTTCAAGTTGAAAGGATGTTTGAAACATATCTTCATGTTAGCAAACAGTTTCTACGAAGTTGTAAATAAGGTCTGAGAAACAGGGTGTTAAATCTAAAAATATGCATCTGGCAATGCATCTGCTGAGTATTGTACACAAAACCTAAACACACAGAGTTGGACGTTCATTTACATCAATGACACTCCACAAAGCTCTTCCAGTTTAAGGCTAGTTAAAGTTCCATTAGTATTCCCTTTCAGAGTCATGATGTAATTGCAACTGGGCACTGTGAAAATACCAAAAATCAGACTTGGGCTTAAAATATTTCAAGCAGGAATTGTAAAAATTATAAAAGAGTTCAGCCCTGCTGACAGGATTTTGAGACAGAGTTGAGGAATGCATTGATTTATTTTGCAATTGAATCATGATGGGAGCTTTCTTACCTGACTACCAAGAGGAAAAAAGTTAAAGAGCCCAGAAAAGATAAAGAAAAGGATGTATTGATTAAGTGACAAAAGCTATCCAACTCCAGAGAGGTAGTCATAAGTCAACTGAAGCTTTAAAAGACCAACAAAACACTGGAAGAAAGCAAGGTCACTAAAAGAAAAATGGAGGAAGGAAAAGAGAGGAGGAAATTGGTTTTCAGTGATTTATTACGGACTTTAACTCATTAAAACTTCTGTACTGTCATGCAGAAAGAAACAGGAACATCTACTTGGGTAGCTGTTGCTATTACTACTGCCAATTTCATTCCTGGATCTCCACAATGTTTCTAAAACACTCCCTTCTTTCCCCGATTTACACTTCACATAGGCTAAACACCTGCTATTTCTAGAGAAACCCTTCACGCCCAGTAATTGTGGCCTTCTCTGCCAAGATTTCATGCAGAAGTCCTATTTAGCAGAGCTCACTCTCACCAAAAATACTGCAACTGCCAGACCAGAACTACAAACAAGGAAGCAGAAGAAACTTGGAAGGAACAAAGGATAAAAAGAAAGCAAACTTAATTAATGAACTGAACAAATACCGGTGCAAGAAGCATGTAACACCACGCATTTAGGTGTGTTGCGACTAAATATTGCTTTAACCAACTGAACGCTGGTATGAAACGTTCTGAGGTTTCTCCTCCTGTCAGCTCAGTTCAAATTAACTGCATGTATTTCTTGCTAATTACCGAGCAGCTTCCACAGGGAAAGCCACGTCTGGAGAACCACTACTCGGGCCTACAGGACACCCAAAAGCCCACATCCACCCTTCTGCCGGCAAGAACGCGTAGGAACACACCTGTCCCCGGGCAGGCCCCCTGCCTCCAGCCGTGCCCGCGCCCCCAGCGCCTCAGCCTCCCCCCGGCTCTGACAGGAGCCCGGGCCGCCCACCCGCCCCGGCGGGCCCCGGGCCCCCACAGCCGCTCTGGGCCGGGGGAGGCCGCCCCTGAGGGACACCCCCACTCACCCAGAGGATGAGGCTGTCGCACAGCAGGAGATCCGCCGGCTTCGCCTCCATGGCGGCGCCGGCGCCCTCTTCCCCCCGGGCCGCCCCCGCTACGGGCAGCTGCGTGAGCGACCCAGGCACCGAGCGCGCTTACGCCCGCAACGACACGTAGCTGACGTGACGTGACGTGACCTGACGTGACGTGACGTGACGTGATGGAATGTGACGTGACAGGGCAGCCCACCCCGCCCGCGCCGTTCCGAGCNACCTGCCCCCGGGGCGAAGCGGGGACGTGTCACCTGCCCCCGGGGCGAAGCGTGGGCCGGGGATTCACCCGGTGCCGCCTCTGCCCTCGCTCGGCGGCCGCCAACCCAGCACAGCGGGCACCGGTCCGTCCCAACATGGCGGCCGCCTCTTCCCGCCTCGGGGCCGCCGGAGCCGCTGCCGTAGGGCGGGGGCGGACGGGCCGCGGAGGTGGCGGGGCGAAGAGCTGCTCGCACGGTTCAGACTTAACCTGGGCGGAAGGTGTAGGTCGGTCAGTGGGCCCCTACCTGCCACAAATGCTGCTTTCAGAGCAGGACGCAGAATTGCTTTAAAATATACCGTTGTTAAATAAGGCCAGAATCCCCATTCCTCCTTTCGGGGAGGCACAGGATGGAAAGCGCTTAAGCAGGAGGCTGATGAGCAACTGTTTTAACCCGTCTCCATGAGATGGGGCAACATCCCTCCTGTCCAGCTGCACCGCTGGGACTGCGAAGGGCTGGGGCAGTCAGACCTCTTTTAAAATTATATTGTAATTTTTTTTTCCTCTCCCCTCAGCCTCAGAGGCTGTTGTTAGGCCAAGGCTCAGGCCCCAGTGCCTCCCAGGCAGCAGCCCACCCCGCCAGCGAGGGGTTGAGGGAGCCCAACAGCCGCGGGCCCTGCTGCGCTGCTGCCCCACAGCCAGTCTCTCATCCACCACCCAGGCCCTGTAATCACTGCCTGCGCAGCGCGTCTAACACCACCGGACAGGCACAGGGCACGCTCTTTTCATCCTACGTATTTCACTACATGATACCTAAAATGTAGGAGTACATTTTTTGTTTGATCTTTTCTGTTTCAGAAGACAAAAAAAAAACCCTACACCAAAATCCTTTCACTTGCTTTCCTGTACTATATTTGAAAAACTTAACTTATTTGACCAGATCTTGGGTATGCCTGGCTCAGGATCTTGTCTTCTCTAATACCCTGCCTCAGACACTCCAGAGAAAAGCCTAAGTACTTTACGCTAAGAAGATGGGATTACCCTGTCCCTTTGCTCTGTCCCTCTGCTGTTTCAACACTAGAACTTCGTCACTAACTTTTGTCTCAAATAGCCTCTTCTACTAATTGATTTCAACCAGTTTTTTTTGTTAGCTGATTCTGTTTCATGAAATGTTCTTACATTGCCTGTTGTTACTGGAATGTGCAGGATGGCATTAAACACATTCGTTTGTAGGTCAGCCTAAAAGTGGAGTAAATAAATTGAATAATACCTGTTATAGGCATTTTATGCTCTTCTTTTTTGGCCACGCTACTCTAAGATGCTTTAATTTTCTGTTACTAGCTCTACTTTGACTCACAGGGATTAAAACTATGTTAAAGGAAGTGGCGGTATTTACATGACACTCATTTGCTCTCATAGTGCTGTCCAGAATTGATAAAGGCTCAAGAGTGGACTTGGATTTCTGGAAAGCCATTGATTGTTTTCTTCGCCAAAGGTTCTTAAAGAGATTTGGTTGCCATGGGAGATTATGGGAAATCCTTATTAAAAACAGAATAAAGGATAAAAGGTTTTTACAGTAAAATCACAGTTCTGTGCTAGGATTTGTACCTTTGAGCATGCTCATGTTTGTTTTTTAATATTTTCACTCTTTTATAATTTCTGATAGCTTTTGTTATTTTTTTCCTTTACCACTTCTCATTTCCTCACTGTTTCTCCTTTCTGTTATTTTATATCCTTTCCCTTCTTAAGAAGTACCACCTCCTAGCATCTGTCACTTCCGACCAATCTTTACCCAGTTTCCTCCGACCCATTTCACAGAAATATATAATTCTGCATTTTCTCTGCAGATTCAACCTCTTGCACGCTTGCTTTCTTTATGCAGTTCTTACAAGCAACTCTTTTTTTCATAGGTTTAAGATACATAAGCCAAGGAGCAGCAAAACCCGGCTGCTTTTCAGGGAACACGGAGCCAAGAGTGAGAACGCAGCCAGCAGAGCAGGGGCTTCACCAGGGCCCCGTCCCGCAGTACCCGAGCAAGGCAGCTCCGGGGATGTTCAACTGGGAGTTCAGATAGTCAGGCAAGTTCATGGTGATGGGGCAAGTACAAGGTAAAGCCCAGAAGGCAAACCACTGGCCAGGGTCAGGCCCAGTGAGGG
>VXBO01014102.1:411235-435840 GCA_013400135.1 Rhinoptilus africanus
TTTTTTGTTTGATCTTTTCTGTTTCAGAAGACAAAAAAAAAAACCCTACACCAAAATCCTTTCACTTGCTTTCCTGTACTATATTTGAAAAACTTAACTTATTTGACCAGATCTTGGGTATGCCTGGCTCAGGATCTTGTCTTCTCTAATACCCTGCCTCAGACACTCCAGAGAAAAGCCTAAGTACTTTACGCTAAGAAGATGGGATTACCCTGTCCCTTTGCTCTGTCCCTCTGCTGTTTCAACACTAGAACTTCGTCACTAACTTTTGTCTCAAATAGCCTCTTCTACTAATTGATTTCAACCAGTTTTTTTTGTTAGCTGATTCTGTTTCATGAAATGTTCTTACATTGCCTGTTGTTACTGGAATGTGCAGGATGGCATTAAACACATTCGTTTGTAGGTCAGCCTAAAAGTGGAGTAAATAAATTGAATAATACCTGTTATAGGCATTTTATGCTCTTCTTTTTTGGCCACGCTACTCTAAGATGCTTTAATTTTCTGTTACTAGCTCTACTTTGACTCACAGGGATTAAAACTATGTTAAAGGAAGTGGCGGTATTTACATGACACTCATTTGCTCTCATAGTGCTGTCCAGAATTGATAAAGGCTCAAGAGTGGACTTGGATTTCTGGAAAGCCATTGATTGTTTTCTTCGCCAAAGGTTCTTAAAGAGATTTGGTTGCCATGGGAGATTATGGGAAATCCTTATTAAAAACAGAATAAAGGATAAAAGGTTTTTACAGTAAAATCACAGTTCTGTGCTAGGATTTGTACCTTTGAGCATGCTCATGTTTGTTTTTTAATATTTTCACTCTTTTATAATTTCTGATAGCTTTTGTTATTTTTTTCCTTTACCACTTCTCATTTCCTCACTGTTTCTCCTTTCTGTTATTTTATATCCTTTCCCTTCTTAAGAAGTACCACCTCCTAGCATCTGTCACTTCCGACCAATCTTTACCCAGTTTCCTCCGACCCATTTCACAGAAATATATAATTCTGCATTTTCTCTGCAGATTCAACCTCTTGCACGCTTGCTTTCTTTATGCAGTTCTTACAAGCAACTCTTTTTTTCATAGGTTTAAGATACATAAGCCAAGGAGCAGCAAAACCCGGCTGCTTTTCAGGGAACACGGAGCCAAGAGTGAGAACGCAGCCAGCAGAGCAGGGGCTTCACCAGGGCCCCGTCCCGCAGTACCCGAGCAAGGCAGCTCCGGGGATGTTCAACTGGGAGTTCAGATAGTCAGGCAAGTTCATGGTGATGGGGCAAGTACAAGGTAAAGCCCAGAAGGCAAACCACTGGCCAGGGTCAGGCCCAGTGAGGGTAACCAGAGTCAGACACAGTCCCACGATCTCCCCAGGCAGTTCTGAGGTCAAGCTGGGAATTCAGTCCACAGGTCACAGTCCAGATCAGCAGAGGCCACGGGCAGGCACAAGCACGACTGTGCCTCTGCTGAAGGCCGAGGGCTAAGCTTAAATAGAGTGGCCCATGGAAAGAGGGTGTGGTGGAAGCACCAGGTGAGGCCTTTTTAGTGCACTCAGGGCCCTGATAACATACTCTGTTCCAGTGGGGTCATCTTCCATACATCCAAAAACTACTGCAGAGGACAGTTTTCCACTAGAAGGCTAAAAAATGCTGTCAGGAGGGAAGGGTGGAGCATAATCAGATCCAGCCAAGGCCTAATACCCCTGTTTCAGAGTTTCTCCTCATTCAAAAGCATCCAGAAATAATTATTCAGGAGGGATGCCTGTGCTGGGAAGGTGTTACAGACTGTGGACAGTACAGGGAGGCTGGCTGAGATCTGTGGGAGAGGCACTCGTCTGAAATAAAAGCAGGCTGTAAGGGTTTGGTAATCGGGGATTATGTTAGAAAAGATTGGCTCACCCATGCTCTCCTGGCTGTTGCATCCACGTCAGATAGCTGACTCCGACTGACTGAGTGCTCACCCAGATAAACTGGAAATAGAACACAGCGAGGATCTTTCCAAGGAACGTACACTTAGTGACATACCAAATTCTACAAAGAACTATGATACAAATACATATGGAAATCTCTGCAGCTATTTTACATCTTTCAAGTTTCAACTACACAGGAACACCCCATCAGCAGAAAGCTGTGCTTAGAGTTCAGCTGGAGAGTAGCAGTAGTAACCAAGGGAAGCTGTCTAAGATATGCAGAGTAAGGTGGTGTGTATTTTTTGAGCCTTGTTGGAAGTTGCTCGAGGAGCTGCAGCTCACGTGAATGACTGTCAGCAAATTCTGGGTTTGTGCCAATCAAAGATTATGACCTATATTAACATTCAAGAAACAGGGAAGACTAGCTTGGCACCTCACACCAGGACTGCGGTTCAGTCTCCGGATGCCCAATGCCCACCGTTACTACATTTTAAAGTTAGGTTAAATTACTTCTCACAATAGGAGCTTACTTAAAATGTGCCTTCTTGGCAAAGCATCCAACAATCTCTCAGTAAGGCTTGTCTACGTTTCTTAACAGAAGAATGGCACTATATTGCTAGGCTTAAAAATAAAATCCAGTTCCTAGTTATTTTTTTTAATTTTCAATGGGTCTTATATGATTATATCCAGTAATATGTACAATATTTAGTTCAGGCATTACTTGGTGTCTTGCTCAAGAAAGCTGCATATCCAGATATGCAGGTCTCTTGTATTTTAAAAATATTCTTATTCTTGTTGGAAAATCCTCCTTTGCTGGACTGCATCTAAGAGGGATTTTCTAAGCACTTGGGAACAAAGATGTCAGAATGTAAAAATACGGAACAGTGACACTTGGTGGTTAGTTATGTAACTTGCACATTTCTCGCCATTAGAAGACATGAGATGAAAAATGACCCTCAGCTTTTCAGTCACGTTTAGTAGCTTGACTGATAGGATTTATGGAAGTCTGCACTTTCTGAGCATCTTTCAAAAGCTTTAGAAGCAGCAAATAAGCGTCACGATGTTCTGTGGCGCTGAGGCATATTTGAATTTTTCGGATGCACGAACTAGAAACTAACCAATCGCCAAAATGTGTGCAGTTAATTATTACACAATACAAACTGATCTGATACCTGCTGTATTCCTTGAGCCACACGTCCTGTCATAATCTTTTTCATCATGCCTGGCATATACACTCCCGCTTCCATATGAATCAAGCTGTATGTGGATTGGAAGTTGTTATATTTTCATGAAAAAGGCACTGGCTGCCTATTTATTCTCCAAATGTGGCCAATTTAGAAGTTACTAGAATCAAATAAAGATTATTCAGCATAACAAAGCACTTACAGATCATAAAATATGAAGGAAAAAACACACATCCATCATGGTTCTAACATGAACTTATGTTATTTGGCTGCTCAAGATTATCAGTACTTTGTGATCTCAGGCAGGTTTGTGTTTCCTGGTTGCACAAGAGACAGAACAGGCTTCCAAAAACTGCAGGTCACTGGCAGCCAGCACTCATGGTCTTGCTTACTCCATTCCAGTGTAAGAACAGGGTGGAGGGGGTGCAGGGGATGGTTTATTTCATTATTGCTTTCTGATCTTACCACAAATTGTATTTTACAAGAGTAGCAACCCCCAGAGCAGTGAGTGAGTGAGGTATGGAGAAAACCTTACCGTGATCTGAAAAGGCGCTGTCTGGGCACGTGATACTGGCTTTCCTCTAGGCACTATCTCTAGGCATGTCAAGGNAAAACAGCTGGAGGACATGAAAAGAAAGGATAAAACCAGAAACCGTAAAAAGAGATGGTCCTGATGGCTGAAATATTACTGAGGTAGCTGACCACTTCAGTGTTTCAGGTCTATGCCCTTGTACGATTTTTGGTGGTTTAGGTAAGGGGGGGGGGAGTAGGATGATACGGGGTATACTGGGTATGTTTATATGGCACAGTTGGCCACCACGACTGACTACTGTGCTGTGTCCATGTGTCTCATGTTTGAAGGAGATCCCATTTTTTATTCTCTGAAGATGCTCTGCCGTCCTTTCCAGGTCAATTATGTCCTGAGGGAACTGACAGCAATGTCGTGATGATGAATGTAAAATTTTTCACTCTGTAGCTGATGTTATCTATTTTGTAAAATACTCTGAAATATTTTGTCTGGCTGTTATAGGAGATGAAAGTCACTATAATGTATTCATTATAAAAAGTGTAGGAATTCTGGATATTTTGTATATTAATTCTGAAAATTAATACCTTGTATGAGAGTATATTCATCAAAGGAGTATTGTATTCAGGCTTTTCTGAAAGGTGGAAATATTTTCACATGGAATAAGCATCTTTCAAGTATTTTCACATTAGATGGAAATACTTTCATCACTTGAGGCCCTTCTTGGAAGTCATTCAACTATGAGAACACTTGCTTTTAATAAAAGACTGTTTAAGCCAGTGGGATTCCTAGAATTCCTGAGCCATTTATGCTCTTCTATGCACTTTTCTTAGCACATCTTAACTCAATGAACCTTTTCTTTGATCCTCACAGACTTAATGGTGGTAAGAAATAGTCATCTCATTAAAACCATGAAGGCTTGGACTGGCATTTGTAGTCTGTCTTACGATGAATTTTGGTTTGGCTGGAGTAATTCTGGGGTCCTTGGTTACAAACCTTCAGTTATAGTTATCTTAGCCCACGTGACAGAGGGAGTATGTATATAATAGAGCACAAATGCATCTACACCTGTTACCCAGAAGAATAATAACACAATTACTGTGTTATTGTTTTAGTACATTTAGTTTATTATAGTAGTTTCAGGAAAAAAACAGCAAGTACTTTTAAAAGTATTAAGATTTATCATATGTCAGTGAAGTAGGCATTGGTAAACCGAAACAGATGCTACTTTAACAATATCACTATCATGAGCTACGCAGATCACGTTTTAATACAGAGAATAATAAATTGCAAAGTAGGAATCTATTGTTAACCTCAGGAGTAAGACAAGTAAATGAAACCTGGTAGGGTCCCCCCCAGGTTTTTATCTTTTATTGGAGGAAGAACAGAAGGGCAAAGGCACTGACTTGACAGAGAGGCTGCGTGGGCTTGATTTGAAGCAATTAAGTTACTTGCCTCAGTACTCTTCAGAGCCACAGGCGTGTCTCTGGCCAGTCCAGTGTCTCTAAGTTGTACCGGGGAAAGAAAATTCACTTCCAAGGTCAAAAAGAAAAAGACAAGATGGACTATGTAAGGTCTGCATTACCTGGTCACTCCTTAAAGAGCTAGAAAAGATGACTGCAGGGAATGACACGTTATCTCTGCTTTAGTATAATGTAATTTCCATGGCAGAGGTGTTAGAGAAAAGATGGAAATAATGCCACAGAGCCAAAGATTGTGATATCTCATTAAATTCCATAAAAAGCTATACTGGAAACAAAGCAGGTCAGAGGTGGAAAATGCACTACCTACATTTATAAAAAAGATTGGGACCAGATCTTTGTAATTGTGTCTTTTGGCTTCATACAGCAGGAGAATAAATGGTTAATATCTTTAGGGAATGATCTACCTCAGTTATCTTAGGGAAATATCTCAGAATTGGGAACTTTGTGACTTGAGCAGGATAAAATATTTATACCTCTACGACATCATTTTCCTCAACAAGACCTCACTTTGTCACTGTAACCTTTCCTCCAAGCACGCTCTCTCGCTGCCTCAGTAGTTTCTCTAACATTTGTCAATCTTGTATCCATGACTTTCTATTTCTGGCTTTTTGTTTTCTTTCTCAGAGATTACTGCACTTCTATTTTAGTACTCTTATCTTTTTTTCAGTGAACAAGGTCACAAGTGAATGTGAGCTTTGGCAATTCCAGTATTAGCGAGCTGGCATTAACTGACATCATGGAACTGTTTGCACTGTCATGGTAGCAGCTCCTTTGCAAGTTCATGTGTATTAAATTTCTCAGATATAATTTCAGTTGGTGCCAGTAACAAAAAATTCAGTTCTGGGATATGAACTGTGTCAGAGACGTATTTGTCACAAATAAATCCACATTCACACTTTCAAATCCTGTTTCCACGGGGACCTTGAAAAGGCAGTGTCATGTTGTGACTTCATTTGACTAAGGCACCGCTTTGGCAAGTGGTTCTGTGTCCCAATAAGACCATTTAGTTTGTAGATTCTGATCCTGAGAACATCCTTGCACTTATTTGCTATTGTGCACCAAATACCTCCAGTTTTCACCACAGACTACTCCATGAGTCAGCTCATGACCATGGTTTTCTTCAGGATCAGGGAAATCACAAACTTAATTTCCAAAAAGAAGTAATCCCTTTAGATTGATTCTGTGCCAGCGTGCTGGTATGTAGTCTTGCACAGAGAAACTAATGACGGTAATATCTTTAATATCTATCACAATATATCTAATATCACTCTAAACACAAGGTAATTTTCAAACTCCGTGTTCCATTGTACCTATTTTATACCATTGTCATCTTATTCAGAAGCATTATCATCAATACACAAGGTTCACTGTAGTTGAAGAGGAAAAGCCTGTGTTCAAAAAGAGGAACACTAGGTGGAAATGTCCTAAGTCATCTCTTGCTGTTAAATAAAAGAGAAATGTCTAAAACCCAACCGTAGCTAGACGGTAGGAAAGCTATAGCTATGTAAAGCATAAGATGATTTGTTCTGATGCTCACTGCACCTTTATATATTGAATAGGCCAGTTAGCATGCACCTGTCAAAACTGAGTTCAGATTTCCCATCATTTTTATATGAATGTCATTTCTCTTTTTTTGCCTTTGAAAATAAGCTTAGATTTGCCGAAAAATTTTGAGCACATTTTCTGTCATATTTTAAGGTTCTCTTGATATAGCATATTCCAAAGAGTGCAACCACCTCCTGCAGCAGGGAGGTTGAGCCTCTTTTTAGCAGATTGCTCACTGTAAGTGGTGCCAGGGAGGTTACAATTATTTTTATTGGCATCTCTAAGAAAATTACATTTTGCACTTGCATAATTTTTTTTTAGATAAAAGTTACAATTGCCTGAATGAATAGCTGTTCACTTATGTTGCCATTTAAAGAGATTTCTCTCTTGCTTTCCTGATGTTCTCCACTGGCAGCCCGTCTGATGTATTTCACTCTTGTGTAGGAACTGGGTTCACAGCAGTTCCGATAGTTTAGCTCCTCATGTTAGCGGAATGCTGTAAAGCCTGCCTACCTATTCAGCAGCCACCACTCTTACATCCCAGGATGGAATTAGGCCACAGCTGGGACTCACTGGGAGTTCATAAAGCAAAACTCCATCTCAGCCGAAACCTCCCTGGTTGGTGTCAAATACCATTACACAGGCAAAACGCTGCCAGGAAGTGTTATTTCACATCTTTATACTTCTCAGTTCCATCTCTGTACTTCTGAGTCACAATTTTTGGTTAGGTAGGCTTTTGTGGAGTAGACTAAGAAATGTTATTTGCAAAATTGGGAATTAATAATGCAATAATACAAGTGGTTGGCATGAACAGACCTGCTGGCTTCGATGGGGCTGTTCGACTATGCGAAATAACTCAGGCACATAAGTGTTCGCCAGCTCACACGCCAAAGCCAAAATGACAAGCTTATGATCAGAACACAGTAACGCTCGCACTGCAGTTGTGCTTTAAGGCCTCAACCAAAGATCTAAGACCAAAGAAGCCCAACCTACAATTAGACAAAATGGATCCAGCACAGCAACTTTCAGGCACGTGCCAGGACCAAAAATGTTAGCAAAACAATTGCAATGGCTGGCTAGTATGGTTTTACCAATTTAACATATAGATTCATGGAAGTTTAAGATATTTTATTGTGTCCATTACCTTTCTCAAAATATTGTGGAGCTATGTGAAGGGAACCTTGCTACTATTTAACAGTCTTTCTCTGGTAAACAAGTATGGTCAAATTCAGCGAGTTGAGCCTAATAAACTCTCCATTTCCCTGTTAAAGACTGCAGATTCCCTGCTGTCCTACAGCTAGCTGTGCCTGGGGGTGGGAGAAGTGCTTTGAACGATAATGGTAACTGAGCAATAATAGGTTTAGAGTGGCATAAAAAATGGAACCAAAATCCTTCTTACGGAAACAATGTAGAATTTAGCATCCCGTTTCCAAGATTAGCGTATCTGTTAGGCAAGGGCATAAGTGACTGTAAAAGAGCCGTGGCACTATGGATACAGCCCCTGGCAAGTAAATCTTCTGGGCTTATTTCACCTTTACAAAACATGTATCATCTTTTTGCTATTATTTAGTTAGGGAGGGTTTCACCTCTGTATTAAAACCATTCGGATCCTTTTTTGAGTTAGTACTAATCAAATGCCTGAGTGGCCTAGCTAAAGTAGATTTAATGCGTTCAAACCAATTTTCCAGTGTATAAACATTCCTGTCCAAAAACCACAGGAATAACTGACATCTTTGCTAGCAACCTTTATGAATTTAACATGTTGAGCGGACTAGTTGGGAAAAGGTTGGAGAGAAGGAGCTGTGCTCTGGTATTTGGGGAGTCCATTTTACTAGAAGAGCACAGAGAGGATGCCACTGCTTACACTGTGTCAGTTCTCTGGATGGAAAAACGGCTCCAGCTTCCACATCTGTCAGTCTGGCACCTTTAATAAGTAGATTTGTATGCATGCTTGGATAAATAATAAATGACAGCTCTCACACTGGCATGCGAGCACGCCTGCATACCCAGGGCAGGAAATCACATACACTATTTCATTTGTTGCCAATTTATCTGTAACAAAGTGAGGAAGATGCCCTGGGGACTGGTGAATAACAAGGGGTATTGTTTATGCTACAAATCCCATCCGGTTATTAGTCTTTGAAAAGTGCTTTGTTTAGCTTATCAGTGCTCCAGCAGGAATGCCAGGGGCATTATTTTTGTTCTAAGTGTATTTCTATTCCAATATTCCTGACTCCCACTCCACTCCTCCATGAGAGGTTATGTGTTACCTGAGGGCTGAACACTCGTCATGTGCTTCAGTGCCGTGTTGAATGAGGATCAGGATGGTTAACGCTGCACAAAACCAAGCCCTTAGCAGGTTTCCTCATTAATTTTGCTGCATTGAATTGGAGAACGATCGTTACAGAAGAAAAGCCTTTCTTAAGGACCCTAGGGCACGACAAAGAATAAGTAACTTACGAAGTATATATGTCTATCAATGAAAACTATTTTACCATGTTAGACTTTCTGCTTAAATTCTCTAGTTGATTAATTGGACAATAATGTGTTACCCAATCTAATTCTGTGGTTATGCAATTCCAGAGCATCGCAAGTGCCTGGCGAGTTTTAAGCCTGTTTCACAACAGTACTGATAAGCGGCTACTCTATCAGATGATCAAAATACCTGCCGTATGCCCTTGATCAAGTTAATATTTAAAAATAGTAATGCTTTTTTATTTTATTAGGTTCAGGTATTTTTTCAATAATGCTAAACATCCTCTGGGGGAAGATTTATTTTGATGTTTTAGAAAGGGAGGGCTGTTTTATTTTTCCCTGTTTGGTCCTTTCTTTTTTTAGCAGATTTGCTTTATTTGGGGTGAAAAAAAAAAAAAAGCCATCACATTTCTATCATAACTGTCATTTAGAAAACCTGACAGACCCTTGCCATTGGGCAACGTAGTTAATAATTGACAGAGACTTATAGCTTGGCCTTAATGAATGATTCCACACCAACACTGTCAGCGTGTGTGACTTACTCAGCTCCTTTCAAAGATCTCTGGAAAGAGGAATGGTAAGCCCAACTTTACGTAGGTCTTCTGAACCACGGTAGGAAGTGTTCGTTAGAATGATTACGGATAAATAACTGAAGTATTTATTTAAGCTTTTAATCATTAGATTACTTTTGGAAAATTTGCATGAATCAATTATTCCCTTTAAAATATGTCATATATTTAATTTGCTTGTGATTAGGTTAAATCTGTATTGTCAAATAATGAACTGTCCCAGCGTATCCTCCGAGATCATCTTAATTGGCCTTGTAATTGAGACACGGAGCAGCTCCTCCCCATCAAAGGAATCTGACCAAGAGGTCACCCAGTATCATGCCTTCTAACAAGTTTAAACCTCAGAGAGAGGTCTATTTGACTTCTAAATAATGGCAAATGTTCCTGGAAAAATGAATACGTGTTTGTTAGCACTTGAATCTGCTAAGTGGTTCTTAAACTTCAGTTCCTTCTCTTCAAAATGCTGATGAGAACGGACTCATCACTGATGCTTTAAAACTAGACTTTCTTGTGGTAAAACTGAAAGATGTTGGGAGCTGAGCTGTGTCACAGAGAAAAAGGTTTATACCCAGGAGCTTCTGGCTCCATAATCAACGATCCGATCACTACTTCACGCCTTCCTTTTGCATGCAAGTATTAAAAATGTACCAAATCTAGAGGCTGTGGTTTAGTACAGTAGGCTTGATTTTGCAGAGTTCTCCTAGAATTATGTTCTGAAATGCTCAGCTTTCATCGTAAGCCAAAAGATGTGTCTGGATTTGAAAAGATCTCCTTTTTCTCAAAAATCTGACTGTCACATAGGCAACTTCTGGGTTCTGCAAACTGCAAAGCCTGGCCCCTTGATGAGGTACCAACATGGAGAATTCTTTAGCAAATGTGACCCCAAAAGCAAGTAACACCTGGGGTGCTCACTGAGAAAGGAATATAAACATTAGGACCTGATTTTAGAAAAACCGGTGGCAGAGTTTAAGGCTTTCTCTGGATTTTGGATTTCTTTGGATTCTTAAGTCTGATTTTCAGAACAATTTGCTTCTGAATTTTGTGGGGGTTTTTTCTCNTGACTTCTACTACATTTAACCTTCCCATTCTGGCCGTAGTGTGATTCCCAAGAACATATGGGCTAAAACACCAGTATTTTAGGGTTTTTAAAGATGAATCTTGGACAAAAGCTAACATTAGATGTTCAAAAAAGTATTAAAACTGTACAGAAAATCTTGACTTGGGTATCATACTTCATATAACACAACTGTGGTTGTAAAGTATGAGGAATCCTAGAGCTTCCCTGTGTCTCTCAGACTTCGGAACCATCTCATTTCAAACCTCACCAGGGTGACCAGTATGAATCCCGAAATTCCAAACTTGATTTTCTGTGATATACTTTGTGGCACTCCCTAATTTGACCGCAGCCAATCAAGTTACTAGAAGATGATGCTTCTGGTGACAAACGGTACAAGTTTGCCCCACTTCTCCCACAGCAGAGATGTTCCTGGCATAGGAGCACAATTTCCAGATGCTACATAGAAAACTTCTTCCATGGTCTCCTTTTTTATTCATCAGAGCTGCTTTATGGTATCAGCATGGCATTACCCGGGCCTGGGGGTTTCAAGGACGAGATAGGCACCAAGGTGCAAATACAAGGCTATGAAATAGTAACTTTTATACGCGCTATCAAAGTTTCCAGCCTAAGATGTTAACAGGAATGAAATTTTAATTACTGCGTGTAATTACATGTAGAACTAATCTCTGAGAGGAAGCTCCCTAGAAATCTCTCATTTTAGGCTAAGTCACACTAAATATTTTATTTTGTTAAGACTGTTTAATGCCACCAAAAACTCACAGCCTCATGAAACAAAATACTAGCTGCCATAATCACTACTTCAATCTCTAATTCAATCTGCTAGTTCAAATGTTCAAAGGCTGGCTCAAGATTTTGGAAGGGGTAAATTCATTCTGGCAGACTTACAGCTATGTCAGATATCGTCTGTCTTCTCTTTCTATCAGATCCAGCTGGGCGGTCCCCTTATAACGAGGATAAAGCCGACTCAAACACCATTTTGAGTGCTCAGACTAAAAAAAAATCAGAAATTTGATTATATGCACATAATCCTATCAAAAATAAATGAAAGATTTGGCGTGTTTTTCCTAGCCTATCTACTCAGGACAAGACTAAGCCACTGATATCTTTGCTGAAGGTGACCCTGAGTTTTTTCTCCAAAATGCTCTACTGATGTAAGATTGGCTGTAGCAGGTCAAACCAGGGCCATCTGACCCTCTCTGCAGCCGTGGGTGCCTTCAGAAGAAGACAGACACACTAATGATGCTTCCCCAGAACACTCTTTCATTCTCTAGCAATTTATGGTTCAGGAACTTCCTCAGTCAGAGGGAATACCTTTGCATTTAATAGTACTTGATGCCCAGTACCTGTTGAACTCAGAAATTTCTAGCATCCATAACAAAATTGTCCCCTACTTAATTGTAAATATAAAGAACTGCCTTTTTTTGGTTTTTTTCCCCCTTGGAATTTGCCACCTGTTATTCGTACTGCCCCAGCTGGGTGAGGTTCCCGCCTTGCTTCATTCAGTGAGAGAGAGATTACAAGAAGATGAAAAAATGCTGCTTCAGGGTCCCGAGGCTGAATGAATACATGCACGTGTTCTTCACCCAGTGTCATCAGTATATGATCACTGCCTGGTTCTTTGCTTTAATTCACAGAGTCCTTGCTCCAACTCAAATGCCCTGAAGAGCATTTTCAAGGTCTCAACGCCAACTCGCCCTCAGACGACGAGTTTCCAGCCCCTGTGCGCGGTAGCTTACCTCAGCAGCCAGAACTGGCATCACGCGCCAACACAGCAACATTCAACTCCCCTATTTTCTGAACAGCGCAAACCCTGTTTCTGCAGACTTGCTCATTAAGTCAGCAGAAGATGAGTCATCTGGAAAAAAACGATAATCATTTGTCCCCTGGGAGTCATATAGTAAGTTAATTATTGTACAACACATTCTAATACAAAATACACAAGCAGTTTCAACTTGTTGAGGTTGCAGAGGGCAAGAGAGCTTTTCAAAATTTCCATCGGTTACGGTCTGGGAATGCTGGGTTTCCCTTGACTCAGTATCTACTGCATAATCAGAACCACATTTGGTTCCGTTTGTTGTATGAGACAAAGCTAAAATGTGTGTGTTATTACTTCGCAAAAATGAAGAGTAGATACCTAATCGGCTTAGGTAACGTATGCAGTGTTTATAAATAAACACAACCGCTCTGGGGCAGTTCCTCAGCTGATGAAAACTATTACAGCTTGTATCAGTTGAAATAACGCTCTTCTAAATCTGCAAATACCCCATCAGTATTTAAGGGGAAGTCAAAATATAGGAAGATAATGTGCCATTTGGATTTTGGGTGGAATTGTGTTAAAACCTGCTTGCCGGGAGTTCACCTGTCAATGTACTGGACTTGAATCTGATCACTGTTGTGGTTTGGTTATTCATATCCAGTCACCCCGGCGTTGCTGGGCTACTGTGGGGTTGTTATCTCAGCAGGAAATAATCTTATCAGTGCATAGAGAGGAAAACTTGAAAACAATGTAAACGCCTTCGGCACATGATTTTTTTTCTGTTGAGAATCAGAAAGAAATAAATCTGTAACTTCACAAACCGTAAAGGAGAAAGGCATTTTCCAGTAGTTATGGCACACTGTTCTAAAACCTCTGGTTCTTCTTATGTACAGATCCTGATTATAGGAAGGAAAGACTGGTATTAAAGGTGATGATTTAAAATTACTAATTTGTTGACCTCGTAATTTTAGACACAGCTCTGGCAAGAGAGCCGTGTTCCTGCTCATTCCTTTGGCAGACCTACATTACGACCTCTCTCTTCTTTCTTTGGATTATTACATTAGAAAAATTAATTACTTAAATAGAAATCTTTGTTATTAAATGTGCTTGAATTTTCAGTCATTCCCGATCTTCCAGTATTTGACATGCAAAATATAGAATCTATGCAATTTTCTCTTTATCAAAACTTCTATAAATAGCTCAAATACTTGGAAGTGTATTCATTGATCCACTGCGCAGACAGGTGCCAATCGGGTATCTGAAAAACAAACAAGCAATCCAAACTGGGCAGGGGGGGACAGGAAGCATACAGGGATGGTGGAATCCCAAAGTATGCCACCACCTCAGCTGAATGCCTTCCTTCAGTAACGGAGAAATAATACCCGACCCATATAATGCTGCACCTCTGTGGTCATTAAGAAACATGTGAAATTCATCATTTCGTGATCAAAATACAAAATGAAACTCTAGTTGGTGCCATCTCCTGTTGAACCTCGCTAAACATGCGCAGGCGGTGGAGGACAGTCAATAACCGTCCAGACTCTGCCTTAAAGCGGAGGAACTTCCTTGGCAGCTCCCTGCCGATTTCAGAAGCGCTCCTCTGTTTCTGGGACTGAGAGAAACATTCAAATAACATTATCTTGAGAAAGAAAGGACACTAACCACATTATTATTATTACAATTTCTTCAAAGACTGATCTCATTGTGGTTATGGCAACTGAACATAAGGGTAGATACAAGTTTCCCCACGGTGTGCTAAAACAAAGTAGGTAGGCCCATCATCCATGACAGATTATCTAACGCATCATCATAAAGGTAGCAAAAACTTTCAATGTGGTAAGGAATAAAGTAAGAAATATTTTTTTTATCTCCCACTGTATCAAACAACGTTGGCATAGATGATTATACCGCCACATGGATCCTGCCTGTTTTCAGGCAATGATTTAGGAGCAAAGACTGGAAGACATCCTTCAGGCTCTCCCCTACAGAAACGTTATGATGCAAATGTGCTTCAAAATGCCTCTTTAGCATTTCAGAGGCTTACAAAATTCTTATCTCCTGCTGTAAAACCAAAGCTCAATATTATTCTTAATTATAGACTTTGGTAAGCAAAGGGAAGGGTTGTTTGGAAGCAATTTATTTACTTGAAGGAGTATTTTTGCTACGTAGCTTCTGGTACACGCTAAGGATGCCATTCTGCCACCCAAGGAAGGCAGAGAATGCCCCGAACTTCCTTGCAGTACATGTAAGTGGTAGACATGACTACAAAGGAGGTAGAAAAAAGATCCAAAAGCTACTAAAGCAGACTCCGGGTGCTGTCTGACTAATAATGACAGCTGGAGAAGCCAGTGGTTCAAACTCGCCTGGCTTTCAAACATAAATATCACTCAGTGGTGTGTGGATGTATCACTGGAAGCAGAAACGCGGCACCATGATCTTACCTCTGAGACTGGTCCCTCCTGGCGGATTGCACAAAGCACATCACTTCTTTGTGCCTCATTTTCATTATCTGCCAAGGTAACAATTAGTTATGCATGACATCTATATTTAGTTTCTGTGACTCTCTGCTAATCATAGGAAATTATTGTTAACGAACCGAATATGTCAATCAAAACACTGATTTACTGAAGACTCTGCACTACTTCTCTTCCAGGATTCAGTCCAAATTTGGCAACCTAGCAATCATGGTGACTTCAGCTGCCCCATCTGTCTCCAGACAGCCACCTTCCCAGTAGAAACCAACTGTGGACATTTATTCTGTGGTAAGTTTTCTGGACTGAGAGTGCAGTGCTTATACAGGGTACTAAAAGCAGTGCACTTCGTACAGAGCTCTCAAGTCCTGTATAAGAACCAGGACCAGGCCCGTCTCCCTGAAATTAATATAAGTTCTCTCACTACAAGCAGGAGAAGTCTCATCTTCTCCCCCTCCTCCCCCCTCCAAAAGCCTTAAGACAACAAAAGGAAACAGACCATCTTACACAGTACCGTTAAATTACAAAACAAACTCATGGAATGGGCAAAATGTGGAGAGAAACACACAGTTTGTATTCAGCTATGCAAAAAAAACCTTACAAAAATCAACAGGCTAATAATAGTCCAGTTTGTGACTGTAAAAGTCTTATTTTCAAGCATGAACTCACTTCTGGGAAGACAGATTGTCTTTTTATATGTCAATACTCAACAGCATAAAAATCCTGCTATCCCATAAAATTGATTCTGATTGTATTTATATTGGTGAAAATCACGAGTAAAACACCACAGTTTCAGGTCTGATTCTGTTCCAGAGACCTGCTTTCCATGGGAAAAAATTGCCTAAAATAAAGCAGAAGTCATCTGGAGCAAGGAGGCATAACTACCTTGTAGGCCTGTTAAAGCTTTCTAAACAAAAAAGATTAGTGGAAGTTACATTTTAAACAATTCAAAAAAGTGAGTTTCTAGCCTTCTAGTCTTCTTTTAATCTGTTTATCTTTTTTTTAAAAGTAAATCCATGTGCTCATGTAGGGAAGAAGTGTTCAAAGACATCTCATCACGATGGATGCTCAGTCACCGTTTATTCCAGCCCAGGATCTATCTTAAGTGTGAAGGGACAGATCCAGATTTAGAGGGTCCTTCTGTTGAGGCTGCCCATGGTGTGGTCTCCTGCCCTCACCCGGAGCGCTTACAGTCTCTGGATAACCTCAGTAAACACGTAATTCTGTAGATAAATTTGTTTGCTAAAGGCTTTCTTTGAGGCTGCTAAACCATATGGTTAGGATTACGAAGTTTAAATAATTTTTCAAGGATGGAGCACAGAATAGTGGAGGGAGTTATGTTCATAACTGCATCTATAAAGGGGAATTCAGGATTTTTAAGGCCCACGTTGTGCACCACTAGAGCCAGTGTAAGCTTTGCCCCTGCTTTGAAAGGCAGCAGGATAAGGCCAGCAGCATACTTGGACTGAACATTGTTTCTCTCGGACCTCTGACATACATTATCCAGCGAATTTACAGGGGAAGTGTACAACCCCGCTGCCCCCACTGCCTATCAGGTTCCCTGCTGCCATCCCCACGGCAGGGCTGGCAGAAGAGGACTGGAGTTCAGGATCTGATGAGGCTGAAACGACCCATGAAGGAGCTTCGGTGCTGCTGTGCAGCATGAGCCCAGCAGTCCCTGGCAGAGGGGCAGGCTGGCAGCTGGAGGGGGTAGTACCTGCTACTGCAACAGCGAGACGTGTCAGAAGACACTGGTCAGAGCCATAAAGCTCCCTTCTGCCGCTCTGGTATTTTACAGAGACCTTAAAGCAAGCGCATTGTATTTACAAGCCATTTACACTTTTTCCACCATGTAGGAGTGTTACAAAAAGACCCAAGCATAAATGAGAACAAGGTTCTGTGTTGTTAATGCTGGTACAATAAAAGCACATTTTTACCTTTAGCAAGTGTCATTTTTCTCTAGATGAAAAGGTTACTCACACAGCACAGCTCCTCCTCATCACTGCCACTATCTCCGTCCTCCGAAAGCACAACACATCAGTGGATCACCAACAGCTAGGGACACTTTGTAGGGCTCATCTACCTCATGAGTAACTTCAGGTTGTTTCATGGTTTTATAGCATTGTTTTATAACGTACAGGAAAAGGATGCTTTGAATGTAACTCACTCCAGGGCAAACAGTAAGCAAACGGCCTCAAAACGTGTTTCAAATAACATCACAGAAGTTAGAGTTTCAAGTGCAAAGACAGACATAACACCGGAGATCACCAGCTTTCCTCCCAGTTAATTTTCCCTTTCGCATCTGTGAATATGACATAATGACATGGGCTTTATTTTTATTTTATTTTGAGACCTGCAGAGAAGAAGTACCATGTACAAACTTGGTATATCTTGTTATTGTTAGCTGTATATATTTAGCTCGGCTTTGCTTTCCTCAAGTACACCCTCATTTACACTCTGAAGCCTTGATTCCAGTGCAATGCATTATATATGTTATGACTATGTTTATATAGTAGAAGCAGCCCCTGTAGCACGTCTGGTTTTCATGTCTTAAACCAATAAAACTCTACATTGGGCTTATCAAAACCATTCTGCGTAGATCTAAGTCTGTTGTGACTGAAATCAGTAATAAAACTTCTCTTGATGCCCCGTGGAACGGAGCTGAGGCAACACTGAGCTCTCTTAATAAATTCCGCTCTGGTAAAAGTTTTATTTAAAAAATGTGGTCAACCCAGAGCTTTTAAAGAAGATTAATGTGGACTTATAAAAAATGTCTGATTTTATTAGTAGTAGTAATTCATACAGTTTGTCCTGAAGTTTTCCTTTTCAGCTTCAGTTTGAACCATATGTTCAGGAAGTTCAACTGAAAAGCGATCCTTGAGCAATATTATTTTTTTCTAATTAACAATAACCACAGAGGTATTTTAGAGAAACCTACGGACTCCCGTAGAAGGTTGTGTAGCCGGCCAGATTAAACCAGGATTTTGTCTGTTTTATGAAAAATGCACCGAAGCACAAATAGGTCAACTTCAGAGAAGTCCTTCCTTTCCTGTTCTACTAAACAAAGGATTCTGCATGCAGCACAGTTTAATTACCACGGGGTTCTTTCCTGCAAGCCCTTGAAGAACTATGGGATCCATCCCATGCCCTTACTGGGAATGAGCAATAGAGCCGTGTGGATCATGATCCAGGGCCTGGACCCAGAAGGTGAAAGCAGTTCCCGAAGCCAGGCACGATGCTTGTCAATCGCAGAAGTTCCAGGGAAAGCTGGAGGCTGGCTGCCAGGCTGAGTTTATATGTACCGCGTGGGGATTCAGATACAAGCGCAGCCGTGTGCCCGGCCAACCGGGCTGTATGGGCAAACAAAACAAGACAAACCCTGCACTCAAATGAAAACAAGTGAAAAGCACAAGTCAGAGCAAGGTTCATAAAAAACATCTTTGGGCCAAATTTAACATCCTTCATATAGAGGACATAATGGATAGCATCATGAGTGTTTTTATACTTGATTTCAAGCACACTGCAGCGAGGGCTCCTGAAAACTTCTTGTTACAATAGTGCTGACGAGAAACTACTTGCTGGTTAATTGTAAGAATAAAGAGCATTGTTCAATTCAATAAAGCAATTCCATCAAAATGGCAGCACAGCGTTCTGCTTCTGTTTTCACTGGGGTCCTTGTCAAATTTGATCAGTTTAAACGCTGAGGTTTTTTCCCCTGACCCATCACACTGCACGCTGTGCCCGGGAGCTGAAAGTCAAGCTGTGCTGCTTGGGATTAGATGCTATTCATGCTTTGCTGTTTTTGCCGTTAGTGCCAGCTCTGACACTGGTGTATGTCAACGGCTGCTCTCAGTCATACGTGCAGTCTCATCTCACCGTCCTCAGACTTGGCCCTCTTTCACACCTGAGGCCTTCGTATAAGAAGCGATGATGTTGTATTTGGAAATTAGCAGTTGTCTGGGTAAGAAGAATCAAAACGAACGCAGCAACTCGCTCTTCCAGAGCTGTGCAGTTCCAGAAGGGTCACAGAGTTGAAATACAGTAAGAGAAAGAAAAAAAACCCAACAGACAGACAAAACAGCCCCACGTACGATACTTTGCCACAAAGATACGTGTTGTGCCACCAGAAGTCCGCATCACCAGGCTGACACTATCCACAGGAAGAGACACTGAATCAAAGGCTCCCTTAGGAGGCCCAGGCAGTGTACAAGAGCTGAGGCTCCATTTTTACAGTCACTTTGCAGAGTAAAATGAAAGCCAAGAGTTAAATTCATTTTTACAGTCAGTTGTAGAAAGAGGGTTTATTATTTCTGATAGCTTCCTTGTAAAGATTAAATACCCTCAAATATATTTAATGTATCTTAATTTCTATTTCTTTTTGTTTCTTTTTTTTTNTTTTTTTCCTTTTTGTAGGTTCCTGTCTGATCACATACTGGAAACACAGTCCCTGGTTAGCAGCGATAACCTGCCCTCTCTGCAGACAAAAGGTGAGACTTACCTCCCTCACACACCTCTGCATCACGATACATACAAAATGACAAGCCTGAGCTCTTGGGATCAACTTTATTTATCCTCTAATTTCCCCTCGCATTTCAAAACCCACTTAGACTTGAATGACCCTGCAGCAATTCGCATTTATCATTTGACGCATGTCATAGCAGGCAACTCTGTGAAATGTTAAACAGGCCTCCAGCATTTTACTTTTGTATAGTTTATTGAATCTCTGGGATAACATTCCATAAAAAGCAATATGGAAGTTCCTAATCTCATCTGACCCCGGTCAGAGGCTGCCTGTTGTACTGGACGGTTGGATGCGGGTTATAAAAGGAAAATGTTCTTGCTGTTGTGGAACCGTCAGAGCTGGAGAAAGGTCCAGTTGCAAGAGAGAGACTGTGGGGAGACACGTACATCCTACAGAACGCTGTCCTTACACTGGAGATTAAAATACACCGTGCTAATGCCGATCTTTTCTTACAAAGGTGGTTGTTCTGGATAACATCTCTTGTGACAAACAACAAGATCAGCCAAGTAAACAAATTGTACGTGACATTAGAGATTACAACAAGCGTTTCTCAGGGCAGCCTCGACCCGTAAGTATTTACAAATCCATATTTACCGAGTTAGTACTGCAGAACACATAGAGGACTGAGAGACCCAGCAATAAAACTAGTTTGTATCATTACGTGAATTACCTTTCCGTGCGCTTATTGGCGATATCATAGTGGAAGTGTTACCGTCCGCTGCTGGGTCCAACACCTTCTAGTAAAGGTGCTTTCTGGCGTTCCTAGTGCAGAGGAGTCCTGCAGTCCTCCTGGCGGGGAGGAGAAAGCAGTGTGGGATCAAACACAGGATGCAAAGCACAACTAGAGATGGTCAGGCTGGAACTTTCAAATATGAACTCAGATTTGAACTCCAGGATTTTAACTTGTCTCTAAAATTTCAAATCAGATTCCAGCTTAGAAAGCAGCTGCTTTTCTCCACAGGTATTGCCAAATTTGAACAGTCCCCAGTGTCTCTGCACCTTCTTAGAGCTGGAATCCCAGCTGGTACAGAGACGTGACAGGCAGTGGAAATGATGTGAAAGATGAGGGCTGAAGGCGCAAATGAGGCCCATTCCTGACAGGGTGTAGAATATCGCCAAAGCAAATCTTCCTCTCCTGTCACATCCTGGTAGGGGGCCTGAAAGGACTGTGGAGTCTGTTTCAATCCAGGGACAAAACTAAGCACTGAATATTATTTTTCAACCCAACAAACTAGTGTTAATGAAGAGGAATAATCACTTGGTCCTGTTGTTCCTCTCCACCCCAAGGTGAGACTTGAGGCCTCATCTTCAAGCACTTACAGCCTACACTTGCTGCCAGGTTTTAACAACAGGCATATACTCAGTGCAGCCACTAAGGCCTAGTTTCCAAAAGGGTTCAGTATCAAGGACAATACTTCCTTTTCAAAGTGCCGGGGGAGCAGGGATTCCTCTTAGCAGCGTGCCTCTAGGTACTGCAAAATAATTGAACAGCGTAGGTGGATTTGGACAGCACAGGGAGGTTCTGCATTCAAGAGATTTGAATCTAAAACTGCTCGAGAGACACTGAACTGAAAGAACTGCACGCATCAGAATGCAAAATAATGTAACTCATCTGAATATTTAGTTTGCAGATTACCTTTATGACATGCCATTATTCCTGACTCTTGCCTTGCGAGGAATCTTCACCTGGGGTGGTCTCGTATGGATTTTTTTCCTAAGAGTTGCTGTTTGCTCTTTTGGAACAATCATATGCTTGTCTTCTCCGTTTGACACGAAGCCCGGGCCTCTCTGTAGGATGCTTGGAACAGCTGATGACATGGTGGTTGTTTCCCTTCTTTTAATTTGCTTGATAAACATTTGTCAGCAAATTGCATCAAATGGGGTAAATATGGCAAGGTCTGCAGCCCCGAGCGTGCTGTCAGAGTCCTGACTGACTCAAACTTGGATTCCTTGGTCAAACTCCATCAAGCGATGGCAGGCTTCTCTGATTCGGGGCAGCGTAGGATGGATTTGTCATTCTGCTGCTGACAAAAGCTGGAGCAGAGCGCAGCAATACCAAGCGATCCGGGGTGCCAGCGCTTCGGCGGCCAGTTTTACACACCCCTCTGTATTTGCTAGACTCTTTCATGCTCCACTCTTCTGTAACTTATCTTCAAAGTGCCTGAATTGAAAGTGCCTAAAGCTATGAACAGCACCTAGAATTACAATGCCAAACAACTTGCAGTTGAAGAATTTTAGAACTCTTGGGCTTTAACATTTTACATCTTGGCTCAGTTTGAATAAAATTTTGATTTGAGAACCTAGCAAACGTTACAATTTGCTAAGTCTCGTATAACACAAGGAATGTTAGAGAGTATTGCTACAAAATCTGGTATCAGTGCTTTGTCTTATCATAGCTGATTACACATCCACTGGAATACAGATTTTTTACAGCTCTGCGATGAGTACAGTCCTGATTTTAAAATGGATACTAGAAGACTGGTAGTAACACTGGCTTGGAACAAAAATGCAGCTGTGAAGTAGAAGTATTAGAAGAGGAGAAAAGCATTAAAAATTCATGCAACAAATGTGAACAAATCTCTGCGTAACTCCTTCGTATAAGCCTAGGCAAGGTACACAGCCTCCTTGAACTCTGTGCATCTAAGCCTGAACAAAGTCAGCAGGACTGTTTGTTTCCTTTCTAGACTTCACACACTCCTTGTGATTTCCTTCTAAGTCTTGGTACCAGTTCAGGCAGAGAGATCAAGGCCAAATTTATGATGCTGATATAAATAGCAGGAAGTTTATGGAAAGTTTGCCGCAGTTGGGGGGGGGGGGGTCCACGTCTGTTTCTGTTGAGCTGCAAAGAGTTAAAAATGCCGGCGCGGGACCAGAGAACCCTACACGCCTGTCCCTGTGCAATCTGTACATTTGCTACATATTTACAGTCAGCAGACTTCACTTTTTCACGAATTGTATATTAAAATAGATATATTAAAACTTATGACTATTTGTTGTTCACAATACACTGGTCTCCAACTGCTTTTTCCTTGTTTGTATTTTCAGTAGACGTATTTTACTGTGCCCTTGAATGATAAGCTACGATATACCATCATGTTGCAGTTGTTTTCTTGCTTGTTATAATCTTTTTGTTATGATGTTTCTTCATTTTATTCCCATCAACTTTCATTGTCTTTAATTATGTCCCTGAACTTGTAAAGCTGTTTCTCTTAACAATGGGTACTTTGGAAATGGCAACAATTGCTTTTCCATGAACTACAAGGCAGGAAGTGCATTGTTTCTTTAAAAAAATTACCAGATGTTTTTGAGTGCTGACTACTAACATGAAAAAACCCAGAAACGATTATTTTCCAAGTTCTCTAAGTGTAATTTTGTTATTGTGTAACTTCTGTTTGCATTTAACTGGGAGTTAGAGCTTATGCCAATACTAAAGAATGGAATTTCTATCAAGCGAAGTGTGTAAAGATGGAGTCCCTCGATCGGAATACTGACTGCGTGGAGGGGACTGGAGGTTGTTTCTCCTCCGTAATACGGGCTCACCAAGGGGGAGGCAGTCTGGACAAAAGAAGGGTTCTCCTGAGCGGCCTGTAACAGAGTTGTAGTCGATCTGAGTATGCTCTTGGGTTCTGTCACCCCTCGCTTCTTAATCCTCTCCTTCAGGTGGGGACCCTGGTTTTGCTTCTTAAACAGAACAGTACCTTTTTTTAAGGAAGTGATAGACAAATGGCAGAGAAAGAAGTGATTTCTGAGAGAATTTCACTGAAGGCATTGACAGTGTCTGGGTCGGGCAAGATCAAAAAAATTTGTACTGTCAGAGGTGAAACATTTTTGCTGAATACAACCAGAGTGTCCAAATGCTTTCCATCCACAGCCCAGTTATGCCACAGCCTGTTGTTGCAAGCCTGGCAGTAGGACTAACTACCCAAGGCAGGCTTCAAAAATCACCTGGGAACAAATGAAAGCCTTTTGTTGACAGGACTTGGCCAGCAGGCAGCCAGGAAGGTTTCTGAGCCTTGACAAATGGAAGCCTAAGGCAGGAAAGCCCTCTCTCTCTCCCCCTCTCCCTCTGCGTTCCCTGTACCTGCGGACGCCGAGCCCAGCTCTGCAGCTGGTGGGCTGGGTGGTCACATGCGCTCTGAGCTGGGCCTGGCTGGAGCAGTGTGATGAGAAGAGAGCCAGAGGAGAGCTGGGCTGTTTCGGGGCTGACTCCCCGCGAGGCAGCTGGCAGGATGGACGGGAGGCACCTGCATTACGAACATATTTCCAGCAACTGTGTCTGCTCAGCCTTGTCTTTCAACGTCAACGGTGGGCCATTTCACATCTGCCCAGTGAGTGATGTGCACTGAGGGTGAGTTCCTTGCAAAAGGAAAAATGGCAGAAATGACTGATAGCAAAATGACTGCGCTGCGAGAACGGCCACAGAAAAAAGAGAGAACGGGAAAGAGAAGAAAACAGAGGAAAAGACTGTAGCTGTGAAAGTGATTCTTAAATACCATCCACCAAAGAAGTATTATAATCAGAAGGAAAAAATAACCATATATAACTTTCCAATGGAAATCATATTTGGGTCTTAGCAGAACTAAAATTAAAAGGCCCGTGCGTGATGCCAGGTGTAGTTACCTGTGAAAAGCACGGCAAAGGGCAGCGCTTCACGTCCACCGGAGCGAGTTATGTTGGTTCTTGTGTTGTTCCTGCTTATGGCCGGTCTAAATGCCAGCACCGGGGTACCCGCAGCTGGTTGTCCTGTCTTCTCTGACCGGGAAAAACGATTATTCGTTGTCCCTGGGGTGCAGGGATTGTTGACAGAAAATACCCAGTGCTTCACAGTGAAGTGAATGCATTTTATTTCTCATAAAAAATTAAACCGCACATTTTAAATGATAAAAGTCTATTTTTAACCATGGGCAGTGCAGTGAGAAGAAATTACCCTCATCAATAGTATCTGGAAATTCGTTATCGCTGTTGTTCCCAGACGACGTGCCTCTGGATTAGCAGCTGTTCATGATGGAGCGATACTCTCTCTGGTGTTCCACGAGTTTCAGAAACACTTCATATTTCTTGTCATAAAATCTGCACGAGCAAGGTAATTTCCACAAAC
>VXBO01014107.1:3330-15278 GCA_013400135.1 Rhinoptilus africanus
GCTCCTTGGGCGGGGGGGGGACCTTGTCCCTGGTGTCAGAGGAGGGCTCGTCTGCAGGCCAGGGCCTGGGCGAGAGCTGGTGACCCTGCGGAGAGCACAGGCCCCTGTGCTGGCGCTGGGCAGGTGTGGGTGCTGCCGGGGCCACCCGGCATTTGTCGTGGTG
Organism: Rhinoptilus africanus; assembly: GCA_013400135.1. Classification (NCBI taxonomy): domain Eukaryota; kingdom Metazoa; phylum Chordata; class Aves; order Charadriiformes; family Glareolidae; genus Rhinoptilus; species Rhinoptilus africanus. Next base: position 3,494 of record VXBO01014107.1, read on the forward strand.
TCCTGGGCCCTTGGAGGGGACCCTGAGACACAGAGCTGTTCCCTTTGGACCGGAGGATGGTATGAAGCCTCTGTGAGCTCCGGCACATTGCGGGGCCAGCGCGGCCTGGACGAGCACCTCCGCTGACCCCAGGCAGCCCCAGCTTTCAGAGGCGGGAGGACCCTCCGGGCTTCCAGCAAGGAAAACAGCCACGGGAGGCACCTGCCAGGGCTGGCTGGAGGCGCATCTCTAGCCCCTGTGGTGTGGTCCTGCTGCCCGCCCAAGCGCCATTCTGGGGATGGCGGGAGCGGCTCGGGCACTGAGGGGACAGTGCTGTCCCCTGGGAGGACGCTGCCTGCAGCGAGGTGCCCGGGAGCTGAGCCCAACTGCAGGCGCAGGGCAGAGGGGGCACCCAGGGCATCAGCCAGGGACTCGCGCTATGGTCTTATAGAAAAAGTGAGTTGAAATTAAGCTCTAGCGCATGTAATTTCTGCAGCAGTGGGGTCCCCTGCAGCAGGAGCAGCCGCCTCCCAGTCCTTGTGGTGCTCCCCGCAAGCTGTGGGGCAGGCAAACCCTGGCTGGGCTGGTGCTTGCTGGGGCAGAGCTGTCCCAGGGAGGTTCCAGCCTCTCCCCTGGCCCGGGGAGAGGGTGGGGTGGGGGCCGTGAGGTGGCGTGGGGTGGGGGCACATCCTGCTGGGCTGTCTGCAGCAACCCTCGTGCTTTCGAGCAGCCAGTGTCCCCGTAGCACTGGGGCACGTTGTGGTGGCCCCAGGGTGGGCAGGCAGCGCATGAGGAAGGAAACCCCTGCCCTGTGGTGAGGGCTGTCCCTGGCCATGCACCCAAGGAGGCAGTGCAGCCTTTGGCCACGCAGCTCTCCACGGCTGGATGCCCAGGTCCCCTCTCTGTTGGCCTGAGCACGGTCCGGGGCGCTGTGCTGGCCGTTGGGTCGCTGTGCTCTCTCCTCGGAATGTGCTGTGGGCCTGAGAGATGGAGAACAGCCGCTGGCAGCCACCTCTCCTTGCTGCAGGGAGGGGAGTTCTTGCCTGCTGACCCGTGTCCACCACGTGGCCCCGTACTGTCCCCGTGTCTGGATAGCTGCAGGGTTACTCCTTTCCTGGTGTCCATCCGGCACATTCCTTGTATGTGCTTGAACTTTTCTAAGCACTTACATAGTGCTTAGAGATATGGTTTAGGGATGGCTGTCGTCAGTGTTAGGTTGATGGACTAGACGATCTGAAAGGTCCCTTCCAACCTGCGCAATTCTATGATTCTGATTCCTGAGCCCGTATCCACTGGGCTGCAGGTCTGCACCGACGTGTCCTCAGAGGAGCAGCACACAGAGACCTTTCAGTGCTGTGACTGTACTTACCTGCGTGAGTCCTGGGGGTTTGGTCTGTCCTCGCTTGCTAACACGCAGCCCTTGGCTGCTGATGGCAGCCCCTCCTGGTCCTGGCCGTGCCGGGGGTCGTGGCTGTGCCTGCTGGGGCTGCTTGTTGCCTGTTGGCCTCCATGGGCAGCCCTGCCTCTCTCCAGGCTGCTGGGGGTGATGCCCCCGGGGGCTGCAGGGGGTCCTGGCCCTGCAAGGGAAGCGCTGGGGGAGCTGCATACTCAAGGGCAGTACTGGGGGGGTCCAGGTGGTGGGGGACATGCCGCTGGGATTGGTGCTGCTGGGCTGGGGCAAACTGCCTGCGAGGCAGACTGGCTCCTGCAGCAGTGCCCAGCCTGTCACGGGCACACGAGGGTTCCTGCTGGGTCCCAGCGCTTCCCAGAGCACCGCTGAGCTCAGCCGACAGGAGGGGAGGGCTGGGGGTGCCCGATCTGCCCCTCGGTGGGGTCCTTGTAAGCATTACTTCTTCCTAGGCTGTGGCAGGGGCTTCTCCCTGGAGTGGCTCGTGTGCCCCAAGCTGGACAGAACCCAGAGCCCCTCTGTCCAGCAGGTGCTGGGATCTGACTGGCGTTTCTCCCCGCAGGCCTACAACATCCACGTGAACGGAGTGTTGCACTGCCGAGTGCGCTACAGCCAGCTCCTGGGGCTGCACGAGCAGGTAGGGAGCCCTCTGTCCCCGGCAGGAGCTGCCACCGATGTCCCCCCCTCCTGCGGGGCTGCACTGCAGTGCCTGGGGTGGGCAGGGAGCTGGGAGAAAGCTGACCCACTGGAGAGCAGCTCTGCAGAGAGGGACCCGGGAGTCCTGGTGGACACCAAGTTGCCCATGAGCCAGCAATGTGCCCTCGTGGCCAACATGGCCAATGGCATCCTGGGGACCATTAAGAGCGTGTCCAGCATGTGGAAGGAGCTCATCCTCCCCCTCTGCTCTGCCCTGGGGAGGGCACATCTGGAGCACTGGGTCCAGTTCTGCGCTCCCAGTTCAAGGACAGAGAACTGCTGGAGGGAGTCCAGCGGAGGCTACGAAGATGATGGAGGTACTGGAGCACCTCTGTGCTGGGGAAAGGCTGAGAGCCCTGGGGCTGTTCAGCTGGAGAGGAGCCGGCTGAGAGGGGATCTCCTCAATGCTCAGCAAGAGCTAACAGGCGGGGGGCAAGAGGATGGGGCCAGACTCTTCTCAGTGGTGCCCGGGGACAGGACAAGGGGCAACGGGCACAAAGTGGAGCACAGGCAGTTCCATCTCAACATGAGATGGAATTCTTTACTTTCCTTTGAGGGTGGCAGAGCCCTGGCACAGGCTGCCTGGAGAGGTGGTGGAGTCTCCATCTCTGGAGAATTTAAACCCCTCCTGGACACGTTTCCATCCAGCCTGCTCTAGGTGACCCTGCTTTGGCAGGGGGTTGGACTAGATGATCCCCCAAGGTCCCTGCCAACCCCAACCATTCTGTGATTCTGTGAAAGCACTGCATGCGGCTGCGGAGCCGGAGCCTTGGGTGCTGCGGTGGCTGCAGGCAAGCATGTGCCACCTATTACTGCTGGGGGCCATCCGGGGTCTCATTTTCTGTTGGGTGCAGGCCTCCTCTCCTGCTCTGTGATGTCCCACCTGGGTTCTTTCAAACTGCTGGACACTCATTTGGATAAGGAACACAATGTCCTCCCCTTGCCAGGATGCTGGAGATAGCTGGGATGGGCTGTCAGAGCAGCCCCCGTCTCCTTTGGAGGCTCACACGCATTCTGCTCTCTCCCCAGCTAAGAAAAGAGTATGGCGCCAACGTGGTCCCGGCCTTTCCCCCAAAGAAAATCTTCACACTCACCCCAGCAGAGGTAGAGCAACGGCGGGAGCAGCTGGAGAAATACATGCAGGCTGGTAAGCTGGGGCTGCCCCGTGCTGTGGCTTGGGGCTGGCTGCCCCCGCCTCGCCCCAGGGCACTGCCTGCATCCCCCTCCCCACGCTGGTCCCTTTGCTCTGGCCCGTCTCGATACTGCCATTTGTGTGCTGGCATTAATTGGCCTTGCCCGCTGAATGTCAGCCATTGCAAAGCGGTGCTGTTCCTCAGTCCCTGCCCCTTCCCTGTGCTGTCCAGGGGTCTTGCTTGCAGGGAGCGTGCCCATGTGCACGCTAAGAGTGGGTGCAGACTGGGGGGCCGCAGGGCGGATGGGCACTGGCGTGGGTCCTTGCCCCTTCCCATGTAACGCCTGGCTTCTCACTCATCTTCCCCGCACAGTGCGGCAGGACCCAGCGCTGGGAGGCAGCGAGACCTTCAACAGCTTCCTGCGCAAGGCCCAGCAGGTGAGGCGGGGGGCAGGAGCCATGGGATGTGGTGGGCCGCAGGGGCGAGTACCAGGGCCCTCGGGCTGTGGGGCAGTGCAGGGGTGGCTGGCGGCGGCAGGGCCGGGGTGCCAGTCCCGTTTCTCCTTCCAGGAAACGCAGCAGATACCCACGGAGGAGGTGGTGCTGGAAGTGCTGCTCTCCAACGGCCAGAAGGTCAAGGTCACCATCCTCACCTCGGACCAGACGGAGGACGTCCTTGAGGTGCCAAAGCTCTTGTGCTGGGCAGGACCAGGCCCTCCTGCCGAGTTCTGTGGTTCCCCATGGGCGCAGGGGTTCCCTCACCCTGCCCCCCCTGCTGTGTCCCTGCCCCAGGGCAGGGTTGCCTTGGCGGGCCGAAGGGCAGTGGAGCTGGAAAGGGTGTTCCGATGTGCCCCTCTCTGCACCCATACTGATGCTGGGAGGTCCCCAGCTGTTTCATGATGGCAGTGATCCCCTGGGCCCCACTTGTCCCCTTGCCCCCCTGCCCTGTCCCCAGTGCAGCAGAGGCACTGCCTTCCTGCCGTCGGGAGTGCCCGGAAGGGCAAGGATGTAGAAGTGCTGCCTCTCTGTGTGGGAAGTGACCTCCCGCTCTCGCTCCCAGGCTGTGGCCTCCAAGCTGGATCTGCCGGATGACCTGGTCGGCTACTTCAGCCTCTTCCTAGTGAGGGAGACCAAGGATGGAGCTTTCTCCTGTGAGTGGTGCAGGCTGGGGACAAGTCCCATGGGGGCTGGGGACAAGTCCCATGGGGGCTGTGGTGGGCTGTCTGCCCTGGCAGAGGGAAGGTGGTGCCTTCTGGGATTGAGAGCTGCACGCTTGGACCCCTGGGGTGGGGGCATCCAGGGTCTCCCCTGGGGCGCCCTGGCTGGTGGGGGTCTGCTGGGCTCCCGCTGCCCTGAACTACTGCTGAGCTGCTCTTGCCCCACAGTTGTGCGGAAGCTGCAGGAGTTCGAGCTGCCGTACGTGTCCGTCACCAGCCTGCACAACCCTGAGTTCAGGATCATCCTGCGCAAGAGGTGAGCGGCAGGGCTGGGGGGGCAGTGGCCGCTGGAGCACTGGGGAGGTGTCCAAGGGTCTGCAGGGACCCCTCCCCTCCTGCCATCGCTGCCCGCGGGTGCTGCGACCCCCAGGGACACACCTGAGCACCTTCACTTCCATGACAGTGGGGGCTGGGCAGCGCTGCTGGACTTGGTCCCTGTTTCTGCTTTCCCAGCCCTTCCCACCTCGGGCAGCTGCTTGAGAGGGAGAGTGGGACATGGCAGCTGATGGCTACCACGGGAGGTGGCCAGAGAGCCAGCACAGCGCCTTGTCCCAGCGCAGGGTTCCTAGGACATCCCCATCGTGGTTAGGAGCTGGGGAATAGGTTGACCCTTGTGGTTCCCTTCTAGCTACTGGGACTCCTCCTATGATGACGATGTAATGGAGCATCGCGTGGGGCTGAACTTGCTGTATGCTCAGGTGAGGGTTGGAGCGGCCCAGCCGAGTGAGGAGGGTCACTGCACCCCTCGGCTACGGCTGGCGGGCTCTGGGCCCAGCTGCTCACCAGCCTCTGCTTCTTGGTAGACGGTGTCAGACATCGAGCATGGATGGATCCTTGTCAACAAGGAACAGCACCGGCAGCTGAAGTCTCTGCAGGAAAAAGTCTCCAAGAAGGAGGTGGGGGAGGGCTCAATGCTGTGACTGGGGCAGTCCCAGCATGGGACTGGCGCCACTGCCATGCCAGCTCGGTGCCTGTTCCTGGCCTGGGGGGATGGCCACTGGTGCTGAGGTCCCCCGGCTCTGCCCGCAGTTCATCCGCCTGGCGCAGACCCTGAAGTACTACGGCTATCTCAAGTTTGACCCCTGCGTCACTGACTTCCCGGAGAAGGGGTGCCATGTTGTCGTCAGCGCTGGCAACAACGAACTCAACTTCCAGGTGCGACTGCCCAGCGAGCAGATCAAGGAAGGCAGCTTCAAGGTCACACGCATGCGGTGCTGGCGGGTCACATCCTCGGTGAGTGCCACGTGCCAGCGGGGTCCTGGCAAGCGGGGGTGGGCTCTGTGGGATCTGGTGGGATGCTCCTGTGCTGGGCTGTGCTGGCAGCTCCCCCGGGAAAGCTGCTGGCTATTGCCTGCTTCCAGCCCAGCTGGCCAGGGGCCGCTTTGAGGCTGAGGGGGTCATTGGAGTGAGAATATTTGAGAGGACTGCTGCTGTAACCTGATGGTGGTGGAAGGCCAGTGTGAGCTGGGCACAGGGGCCCGGGAAGCTGGCTGCTTTCCCTCTGGAGGATCCCAGCCTCAGCATGTGCCCTTGCAGGTACCGATGAGCAATGGTCCCTCAGGGAGCAGCCCAGGGAAGTCCGAGGTGAAGCTGGAGTTGGCTTTCGAGTATCTAATGAGCAAGGACCGGCTGCAGTGGGTCACCATCACCAGTCCGCAGGTAGGGCTGGCTGTGTGCCAGGCCGGTGGTGGAGAAGGACGGGAGCGAGGGGGCGGCTGTGAGGGACAGGGCCGGTCTGGGCTCAGGGTGGTGTGTCGGGATGGCTGTGGGGTGTGTGACGCCTCTCCCTGGCAGGCCATCATGCTGAGCATCTGCCTGCAGTCCATGGTGGACGAGCTGATGGTGAAAAAGTCTGGAGGCAGCATCCGCAAGGTGAGGGTTGGGGCTGGATGTTGTCCCTGGGGTGGGATCCCATCCTGCCCCCGGGACTCCCTGGGGTCTAGGCTAGGCCCTGCTCGCTGTCCTCAGGACAGGGCCAGCTGGGGAGGTCCCCAGGGGCCATCCTAATCTCTGGAGCTACCTGTGGGGACCCTGCCGCTGAGCTCCGTTCCTCCCCTGCAGATGTTTCGCCGGCGCGTGAACGGGGCCCTGCGGCGCTCAGACAGCCAGCAAGCTGTGAAATCGCCCCCGCTGCTGGTGAGTGGGACCCGGCGGCCCGGGTCGGGGAGACAAGCACGGCCACAGGCTTTGCTGTGGGTCGGGTACCAGAGCCCACCGCCCCCAGAGATGCCGTTATCCCCTCAGCAAGGCTGGCAGTGGGGAGGGCCATGACAAGCCCTGAGGACAGCAGGGCTGTGGTGCCCCACTCCCATAGTCCTGGGAAGAGAAAGGGGCCTTGGACCCGCTCCTGGCACCAGACCTCCTGGGGCAGGGAAGGGACGGTGGCCCAGCCTCGTCCCAGGAGGGCAAGTGGTGGCTGAGGGTAGGGAGATGGCAGGTGGTGGGAAGAGTGGGTGGTCTGTCCTGCAGCGCTGCCTGACCGTGCTGTCCCCACAGGACTCACCCGACGCCTCCCGGGAGCCGATGGCCAAACTCTCGGTGAGTTGGGTGTGGGCACAATGTCACTGCCACCTGGGAGGGAGTGGGGGTCCTCCCTAACATCTCCCCTCTCAACAGAGCAAGCTCACCTCTGTCAGCCTGCGAGGGATCAGCCACTCCAGCTCTGCTAACGATGTGGGGGCTAATGATTTCCATGGCAATTACGCCTTTGAGGGCATTGGCGATGAAGATCTGTAGTGCCCCCCCCTTCCTAGGACAGCACCTGCCCAAGGGCCTTCGCTGAGGAATGTACGACCTGCAGACAGGTTGCAATCGACGTGCCTCTCACCCGCTACATCCACCTTCCCCTGCTCCCCCGGGCTGGGGGGGCTTACCCCCAGCCCTCCGTTGCCTTTGGGGTGGGGGCAGCTGAACTCCTCCTGCTGCTGGCTCCAGCTGGGAGAGGGCTCAACCCAACCCAAGCAGCGTACCCGGAGCAGCGTCGCGGAGCCTGGCCCAGCGCGGGGGGCAGAGCTGCCCCCTCTCCAGCCGGGAGGGACAGGGTCCAGGCACCCAGGAGGGCGGCTGCCCCGGGGACTAGGGCACCGACTGGTGAGGCTGCATAATGCCAAATTAGTGTTTAGGCTCCTGCTCTGAGACAGGCTGCAGTAAACTGTCTCCGGGGGACTCTGCGCTGAGCCCCCTCTCTAACCCGCTCATAGACTCCAGCGTAATCTAGCCTTGTAACCACGTATCTCCTGCTGCTCAGACCAACCAGAGCATTAATGGACAGTAACCGATGTTTACATACTGCAACGATGATTAAAATGGATCTTGATTGGTACCGAGCTGTCTGTTGGGGAGAGGTGGCAGCTGTCCTTCCCCTCCCGCCTTGCCAGCCCCACACTGCCCTTGCCTGAAGCAGAACGAGGCCCCCAGGGAGAATAGTGGATAACAAAACTGACTGTTTAATGCTTTTATACACAATATAAATTACACTGACTGGCATGGCAACAGCCACAGGACCAGTCCCGTTCCCCCCTCCCCCCTTTTCCCCAAACTCCGGCAGAGGAAGGCTCTGGCGGGCAGGAACAGGCAGGGATCACCCCCACGGGTGCCTGGGGACACGGGCACCGCTGCTGCTGGGGCCGAGACCTGAGCCTGGAACCCGAGCTGCCGGTTGTGGCTTCACCCTGCCCAGGCCAAACAGAGCTGCTGGAGACCCCAGCGGACCCTGCATAAGGCAGCCCTGAGCCCCCCCATGGAGTCTGATGCCCGTCCCTCCCCCAGGGAGGGCAGGGGCCACGGCTTGGGTGCCCCAGGGCTGGGCACCCCTGCAGCCGGGCTAAGTGCTGTCTCAGGGCACGGCTGTGCCCACGGCTGGAGGGGCCAGGAGGGCTTTGGCAGTACGAGGGTTTACCCAGCTCTTGGCCGTGTGGCTGTGGATCTTCTGGTGGCGCTTGTAGTTGTCCCAGTGGCCAGTGGTGTAGGAGCAGTCCCGGCACTGGAAGGGCTTCTCACCCGTGTGCCGCAGCATATGTCGCTTCAGGTTCATGCTCTGGTTGCAGCTGTAGCTGCAGAGGCTGCACTGGAAGGGCTTGTCACCCGAGTGGATGCGCCCGTGACGCTTGAGGTTGGCCAGGTTGCCGCAGGCGTAGTCGCAGAGCTGGCACTTGTAGGGCTTCTCGCCCGTGTGCACTCGCTGGTGCCGCTTCAGGTTGTCGAGGTGGGCGGAGGCGTAGGGGCAGAGCGGGCAGACAAACGGCTTTTCCCCGCTGTGCGTCTTCATGTGCCGCGCCAAGTGGTTGGGGTAGTGGGTGACGAAGGGGCAGAGGCTGCAGGCAAAGCCTTTGTCCCCCGTGCCCTTGCGGGGGCTGGCACCCGGCTCAGTGCCCAGCACCGCCAGGCTGCAGCGCCCGCAGACCTGCTCAGCCAGGCCCTCATCCTGCGCGAAGCCGTCGTCCAGCACCAGCCCGCACATGCGGCACGTGAAGGGGAAGAGCAGCTCGGGCAGCGCGGCTGCCTCCTCACCGCGCAGCCGAGCACAGCCGGGCAGGAAGGGGCCGCTGCCGCTGCCCACGTGCAGGCTCAGCTCTGGCAGCAGCGGCTCTGCGGGACAGAAACAAGCAGGGCTGTGAGTGTGGGAGCGCAGCGCTGGCAGGGCTCAGCTCCCCCCAGAGCCCCGGGGGCAATGGCGCACCAGCTGAGACCAGTGGCACATGGCGCCAGGCAGTACGCACGCCTTGCCCCTTCTTCCTGGGGGCTCCCCCCCAGCATCTCTCCCCTGCACCCCCCATTTTACCTGGGTCCTTGTCCCGGCCGTGTGGCCCCTCGCCTTTGGGCAGGCGGTGGCTGAGCATGTGCCGCTTCAGGTTGCGGCTCTGGTTGCAGCGATAGTCGCAGGCAGCGCACTGGAAGGGCTTGTCCTGGCTGTGGACTCGTTCGTGGCGTTTGAGGTTGCCCAGGCTGCTGCAGGCGAAGCTGCAGCATGTGCAGCGGTAGGGCTTCTCCCCAGTGTGCGTGCGCAGGTGTCGGGTCAGGTTGACCAGCTGGGCAGAGGCATAGGCACACTGCGGGCAGGCGAAGGGCTTCTCCCCGTTGTGTGTCTTCATGTGGCGCTTGAGGTGGCTGGAGTAGTGGGAGGCGAAGGGGCAGAGCTGGCAGGAGTACACGATGCGCTGGCTGCGGCCCCCCTCAGCACCGGCGCACTGCAGGCAGCTCTGCCCCAGGCTGGCAGCCAGCTGCAGCCCGCATTGGCGGCAGGGCAGTGCCGCGGGGCCAGGCTCACCGCCCTCCTCCGGGTCGCTCTCCACGCTCAGCTGCTGGTACCCAGAGGAGCAGTCGTCATCGCTCAGCGCATACGCCGGGATGGTGATCTTCCCCACCAGGGTGTCTGCTGAGAAGACGGCAGGGATGGGATGGTGTCAGGCCCCTGACTGGCCCAGGCCCAGCCCCTCCACTTGTGCCACCGGTCCCAGAAGGGCCCAGCTCAAGGAGGGGACCAGGGCCAGGCAGCTGCACCCACTCTGGCAGCAGCCTGCAGGAGCCCACCATGCTGCTCACAGCGGGGCGAGGAGCCTCATGACCACAGCCTGCCCTGACGCCCTGTCCTGGGCATCTCGGGAAACCCTGTCACCTCTGCCCTGCAGCCAGGCAGTCAGCTCACAGCCAGACCCCCGGCACCAGGAAGGGCGGGTGGAGGGGGGCACAGGGGTGCAGCCGGCACACACCGGTGCTGCTGGACCCGGCTGGTAGGAAGCAGCGGTGGCAGGAAGGTGTTGAGCACAGCCTGACTCAGGCAGGGGGGCTGGGTGCCCATGACACTTGCTCCAGGCCCCCCTTGGCTGTGCTGCTGCTGCCCCAGGGACAGTAGCTGGTCCTGCTCCCATGGCCAAGACCATGGGGCTCCAACACTAGACCCCCTCCACCACATGGAGAAAAGGCCTTCCCCATCCCCACGCAGTGCCGCTGCCCCACGGTGGTGGGGGGAAGCCTGCATCAGGCTCTCAGAGGGCACTTATGCTTCCCGGCTGGGCACAGACCCATCCTCCTGCAGCCCCTGGGGTAGCACACATGCCCCAGGAAGGGATGACAGAGCAGAGCCCACTTGCCCTGCAGCTGCCTCCAGCTGGGCTGCTGGCCCCATGCCCCAGACGTGCCCCCAGGCTGGTGCGAGGGGCTGGAAGGGCAGTGACACGCAGCCAAAGCTGTGCCTGACCTGGAGCCCACGCAACCCAACAGCTGCCCCCCACCCCAGGAAAACAACCTGGGCCATCCCCTTCGCTGCTGCCCACCCAGCTGCACCCACCTGCCCGAGCCCCAGGCAGGCGCAGGGGTGAGGCTGCTCCTATGCTGCAGGACAGGGTGCCCACCCCCCGGCCAGGCTCTTGTCCCTTTTCACAAGCACCACCCGAAGCACAGACACCAGAACGGGGCATCCTGCGAGGGCCTGGCTATTGCCAGGGCAGCCCTTGACCCCACTCCAAGCCCCACACTGAGGGACTCCCCTGCCTCCTCAGCTCAGGCCCAGCATCCCTGCAGCACTCTCCCCTGAGCGCGGCTGCGTGGGTGGCCCGTGGGGTGAGGACAAATATGGGGCCTGTGATGGCTCTCCCGACATCCTTAGTGGGCCCTGAGGTGCCTGGTCCTACCCCCCAGCTGGGGCTGGTGACTGAGAGTGGGAAGGAAAGTATTTCCAATGGCAGGTTTGCTGCAGAGAGCGGCTTTCAGCCCTTGCAGCATCCGGCTCTCAGAGCCACCAAGCGAGCTTTGTCCCCAGCACAGGCTGTGGGGAAGCACGGTCCTGGGAGCAGAACCCCATCTGCCAGGCAGCTGGGACTGTGCCTCAGCGCGGGAACTGCCAGCATGACACAACCCGGTGTGGCTGCCGAGCACGGGGACCAAAGCACAGCCCTCCTGGGCAGCGAGGGGACAGAGCAACAGGGCTCCGGCGGTCCATGCCCCCCTCCTCGCGCCACTGAGCGTGTCCCCATGTTACTCACTGCTCACCATCGAGGGCAGCAAGTGACGCTCTCACTGGTCTTTGCGAAGCCCCTTAATGGACCCGGAGCAGCGTTTGCTCCTCTGGCTGCCCTGGAGCCTGGTGTGACACCGGCTGGGCAGGCACTGGCCAGCCACACAAAGGGCCAGGGCGGCTGCGGGGTGGGTGAGCGGCCGGGAGCAACGACCAGCAGAGAGACAGCCCCGGACCAGCTCCCCCCACCCTCACAAAGCCAAGGGGTGGCTGTGGGGCAGGACCATGCAGGGACGGGGCCCTGGACCCCGGGAGGGCAGAAAGCCGTGCCCCGGTGGCGAGGGGACCGGAGGGTTCCCGGGCAGAGTGGTGCAGACCAGGATGAGCCGGGTGGCGGCTGC
>VXBO01014107.1:15694-35482 GCA_013400135.1 Rhinoptilus africanus
AGCGGGGGATTCTCATACCACCGTGGGGGGTTAACGGTGTCTGTGCCCCCCAGGGTTGCTGCGGTGATCCCCCTCCCGCTGCCCCAGCGGGCGCGGCCCAGCCCCGGAGGGTCGCGAGAAGCCTCGCCGGGGCCCCGAGGCGAGGGCAGAGCTCGGTGAGTGGCGTGCCGGTACCAGCGGCGGTGCCCGCAGCCCCGCTGGCCGCCCTGGCCGTCCCTGGGGGGAAGGAGAGGGCCGGAGGAGCCCTGTGTCCGGGACTGGCCGCGGCAGGGTCCGGGCCGCTGGAGCGGAGGATTGAACCGGCTTCTCTGTGCGCGGCTCGTGGAGCTCCGGCGGCTCCGGGGGTCCCGGTGGCTGGCGGCCCGGAGCCCGCGTTGCCCTGGGCCGGGAGGGCAGGGCGGGCAGAGGCTGGAGAGCGGGACGGTCAGGTGGCGGTGAGCCGCGGTGCTGCCGTCTGTCACCGTCCTGGTGCTCCCAGTGCGGAGATCCTGGAGGAGGGACCTGGGGCTCCTGGGTGAGCAGAGAGGGATTTGCTGTCCTGCCCATGGTCCGATCTCCAGAGGCAGCTGAATCCATCCTTTGGAGACGTTCACTGGGGTCCTGCTCCCCGGTACTGGGAGTGGAAGGAGTCCAGTCGCGGATCAGGTTGTCCGGAGGATGAGGTTGCCCGGAGCGGTTGTGTGGTCTCTGTCCTTGGAGGTTGTCGAGACCCAGCTGGCACAAAGCCCTTTCCCACAGCGCTGACCCGGATTTGGGCAGGAAGAGGGACCGGAGACCTCCCGAGGTCCCTTTCCACCTGGACTGCTCTGTCCCTGGTGCCCGCTGTGGGCAGTGGGAGGGGAGGCAGCTGCCAGGCGCGGGGGTGCCGTGTCCCTGCTGTGGCTCCTCTGCGGCCAGTACCTCTGCCGGCCCTGTCCCCAGGTCACGGCTCTCGCAAGGGCTGCAGAGCCGAGCAGAGTTCTCCCAGGAGTGCGTGGGGGTGATGGGTCCCCACGCGATGGAGCTCCCGATTTCACCTGGCACACACCGTTGGTCCATAACCCCTCTTCCCGGTGCATCTCCCCCAGTTTGTGTGGCTCAGCTCCTGGGCCCTCCGGCGTGCTCTGACCTTGCTGGGCCCTGGGATGCTGCGGTGGCTCCTCGTGCAGCCCGGTCACTCCTCTGCTCCCAGGGGAGCTCAGCCATCACATTTCCCACCGCTTTGGTTCCTTACCGGCAGCTTCCGTCTCCAGCGTCCCAGCTGGGGGACATCCAGGGCTTTGCGTCCTGCTCGTTGGGGACAAGGCCCCCTGGCTTCCCTGCCTGGGACTTGTTCCGCTCATCTCCGGGGATGGCCCCGGGCAGGTGTCTGTGCTGGGGGCAGCAGCCCCTGCTCTGGCTCAGACGGACCTTGTCCTCCTCCTCTCCGATGCTGAGGTCCCTGCCTTGCTCCCCACCTACAGGACTCGCTCTGCCTTCTCTGTTAATAGGGCTCTGTCTCATGTTCCGGTGACTCCGGGTGCGGGAGCTGGTGCTGTTGAGCCTCCTCATAGATAGTTTTTGTTTATTTGCAGGTGCCAGAGTGAGCTGGATGCGTTGGACTTTGCGGCGGTCCCAGGGGAGCCATGGCCATACCGTGTCCTCAGCAATGATTCCCCGCTGACAGGTACCTCAGGGCTGCTCAGATCCCTGCCGGTGCTTCTCCGCTTGTCTCCTGCAGTTCAGCCGAGGGGCCGCTGTCCCAGTGCAGGAGCTGCAGGACGCTGGGTGTCCCCTCGCAGGCTGGCCCTGCCAGTTGGGCAGCTGGTGGCCGCGGGGTCCGCGCAGCTGCTGCTGCTGCTCTGGCGCTGGCTCCTGCTGTTCTGCCAGGCAGAGTCCCCGGTGACGGCAGCCATCGCCCTCGACAGCAATCCCGCTGCCCTCCCCTGTCTTTGAGTAAATTCCTTCCTCTCTCTAACGGCTATTTAAATCCAATCTCAGCCCAGTTTCCACAAGCTCTTCAGTTACCAACTCACTGGAAAGCGCTTTATCGTGGTGCAGCACCGTCGTCGTTCCCAGCTGAGCAGATGTGATCGGACTCCTCCGTCTTACCTGAGCCCTTGCTGACCCCTGCCTCTTCCCCTGCCCGTGCTTCTGCTGCTCTGGCTGTGCTCAGGGAAAACCCAGCAGAGGCTGTTGGAGGTGGAGGGATGCAGTGGTGCTAGGGAGCTGTGAAGCGTAGGATGCACCTTCCTGGACTATAGATAAGGAAAGAGCAAGGAGAACAGGGGAGGGATTATGGTGTGGAGTACTGTGAGCTCTGAGTAGGGGAAAACTGGCAGATTTACCTCCTCTCTCTTGTAATCACCTGGCTTCTGGTCACTTAATTGACTGGCTTTTGGGTCCTTTAGCTTGGTCGTCTCTTCTACAAACACAGCAGCAGCGTGGGTTGGTGCAGTTCGTGGGATGTGGGGAAGCACCGGTCAGAAGTGACCGCTCTCCATGGGGCTTCGGGTCCTGCTGCCTGGGTTGCANTGATTCAGTTACCAACTCACTGGAAAGCGCTTTATCGTGGTGCAGCACCGTCGTCGTTCCCAGCTGAGCAGATGTGATCGGACTCCTCCGTCTTACCTGAGCCCTTGCTGACCCCTGCCTCTTCCCCTGCCCGTGCTTCTGCTGCTCTGGCTGTGCTCAGGGAAAACCCAGCAGAGGCTGTTGGAGGTGGAGGGATGCAGTGGTGCTAGGGAGCTGTGAAGCGTAGGATGCACCTTCCTGGACTATAGATAAGGAAAGAGCAAGGAGAACAGGGGAGGGATTATGGTGTGGAGTACTGTGAGCTCTGAGTAGGGGAAAACTGGCAGATTTACCTCCTCTCTCTTGTAATCACCTGGCTTCTGGTCACTTAATTGACTGGCTTTTGGGTCCTTTAGCTTGGTCATCTCTTCTACAAACACAGCAGCACCGTGGGTTGGTGCAGTTCGTGGGATGTGGGGAAGCACCGGTCAGAAGTGACCGCTCTCCATGGGGCTTCGGGTCCTGCTGCCTGGGTTGCAGCGCCTGGAGGAGCTCTCTGCTCCTGGGACAGTTCAGGATCCAGCCTTTGCGGAGTGAGCACCGTCTCTGTGGCAGCAAGATGTTCCCCGCTCTCCTGTGCACTAACCCTAAGGAGGAGTAGATGGCAGTTTTGATTTGCCCCGAGTTTTCTTCTGGGCTGCCTCCATTGCTAGGAGCTTCCCAGTGCAGGTTGGGCTTAGGAGCTTGTGTCTGCAGCAGCAAGTGCTGGCGTCCGGCTGCACCCAGTCTGTGGCTCTTGGGAACTTGAACTCCAGCGGAAAGCCGGAGCTTCAGCCATGCCTTTCCTAGGAGAGGAGAGCCATGGAGGCTGAGAGTGCAATTATTGTACTGCCATGTGTACAGACTGGTTGCCACAGCATTCACCACTTGCAAAGACCACTGTCATCTCAGCCCTGGGGAATGTGGGAGGTCCTGTGTCTCTGGACTTGGATGCTGAACCAAGGGAGACGGGATAGGGCAGAACAGACTTGGCTCAGGAGCACGTGGTGGCTGGAGACAGGCTGTGGTTGCGTTGCCCAAGCTTGGTGTGGAAGGGGATGGCAGATGCAGGAGCAGAGAGGCAAATGCCCTGGCCTGGGCTGTGGTCCACCAGAGGAGGAGGATCTGGAACAGCCCCAGCCAGGGCAGGGGACTGGGGTCTCTGCGGGGCTCATGCCAGGGTCGGGACACTGCTGGTGGCGTCAGCCCCGTGCCCTGGACCCACTGCGACGTCTGGCTGGGACCAGGCTGGCTGTGAGGAGGACCGAGGACTTGTCCCGGAGCTGCCGGGGTGTTTTTGGTAGTGCGGCTGTGTGGATGGCCCCGGGGTCTGGGTGGGCAGCAGGGCCCATCAGCAGGGCAGCAGAGGGGTCTCCTGGGCGCCAGGGGGCTGTTCCCGGGTTCGGAGCCCTGAGCTCACTCTCACGTGTGATTTCTTCACAGGCTGAGTTGTGCTGGCGGCAGCTGGAGATGGTTCGGCTGCTGCCTGTGGGGAGGATGCCGGCTCTGAGGCCCAGGTAGGAGCCTGGCCATGGGGCTGGCACCTCCCTGCTGCCCTCCATAGCCCAACAGCACCTGACAGGCCAGCATGGAGCGACCCACAGGGGCGTCCGGGCCCCTCCGCCTCCTGGGCTTCTTTGGGCGGGAGCCCCAGACCATCGGGGGGAAGTCGCCAGAACCAGAGCCGGAGGAAGCCGAGGAGACACACATTGTGCTGCCCCTGGGCGAGGGCGAAGAGCTGGTGGAGTGTCCCCTGTGCCTGCTGCCACAGCCCCCCGAGGCCTTCCCCACCCTGGCCTCCTGCACCCACCCCTCCTGCCGGTCTTGCCTGCAGCAGTACCTGCGCATCGCCATCAGCGAGAGCCGCGTGCCGGTGGCCTGTCCGCACTGCCCTGCCGCCCTCCAGCCCTCCGACGTCCACCGTCTCCTGGCCGAGCCCGCCCTCCGCAACAAGTACGAGGAGTTCCTCCTGCGGCGGCTGCTGGTGGCCGACCCCAGCACCCGATGGTGTCCCGCACCTGACTGCAGGTGACTCGCTGGCCCCTCCTGTGGATCCGGGAGCGCGGGGATGGTGTGGGTGTCCCCTCTCTGCACTGGCGGAGGCAATGGCCTTCCCCAGCCAGGAGCTGGCGTGCATTAGACTGTGCTCCTGTCCTGTGAGCTTTTTCCAGGCTCAGTCCCCCTGTGACTTGATCCCATGTAGGGTTGTGCGGGCCCAGAGAGACATCCTGATGCCTGTCCCCACTGCAGGCCCTGGGCAGCTGCGTGTCTCTGCCGGGGTCGGTGCTCCCGGCCATGCTGGGCCAGTCCACAGTGCCCCGGGGAAACTGTGTGGGTGCTGGATGGGGCAGGCTGTGCTGCAGTCTGAGCTAGTGAGGTCCCTCTGGGCTCTCCTGAGCTTGGGCTGCAGCCGTGGCTTGGTGTGGAGCTGGGACCTGTCACTGCACGGCCTGGCTGTGCCAGGGAGGGGAATGGCTGCGTGGAGACGCAGAGAGGGCTGTGGGCATCACTGCCCCCCCTAGCACTGACTGTCTTCTCTCCACAGCTACGCTGTCATCGCCTACGGCTGTGCCGAGTGTCCCCGCCTCACCTGTGGACGCGAAGGCTGTGGCACCGAGTTCTGCTACCACTGCCGGCAGCCCTGGCATCCTGATGGCCCCTGCGCGCCCGCGCCGCCGGCCCCCGGCCTGGCCACCCCTGCAGCACTGCTAGTCCATCCGGAGGACGTGGCCCATGGTGAGACCCCGGCCCAGGGTGGGAGCAGGCAGGGCAGGGATTTGGCACAGTCGGATGCCTTTGCACCTTCCTGCCTGTGGGGATGGTGGAGCCAGAGTGATCCCCACGGGTGTCCTCTGCGTGGAGGCCTGTGCCAGCCGAGCTGGGGGTGTGGAGTGGGACCTTGCTGTGCCTGGCTCACCTCAACACCTACGGGACAGGCTGTGATTCTGGGTCAGGGTGGGGAGGCTGGACCTGCACCATCATGTCCTGCTCCCCCCGTCCTATCTCGTCTCCTTCCCTCTGCCAGCTGAGGACGAGGACATCAAAGTCTGTCCCCGCTGCAGTGCTTTCATCATGAAGATCAATGACGGGAGCTGCAACCGCATGAACTGCACAGTCTGTGGCTGTCTCTTCTGCTGGCTCTGCCTGCAGGAGATCTCCGATGTGCATTTCCTGAGGTCAGTGTGGGGCCGCTGGGAGCTGTGGGCTGTGCTGGGGAGCTGGGGCGGAGGGGCTGTGGGGTGGGTGGAAGAGCTGCCTCTGGGCTGAGCTGCAGGTGCTGTGATGTTGGGCCGGGGCTGGGGACACTGCCAGGAGCTGTGGGGCTGGGATGTGGGGCAGTGCAGCAACGTTTGGGGCTGGCTGGGCTGCGGGAGAGTAGAGTGGTCTGTGGTGCTGGGTCTGTCAGGGCTGGGGCCGGCTGTCAGCACCCCACTGGGAGGGGTCGCCGGTGGCAGCCAGAGCTCAGGATTGGGATGGGGGAGTCTGGCTTTCCGCTTCCCTGGTGGGCCCAGGGGTCTCCCCCAGCGCGAGGGCGGGCTGTGCTGGTCCCCTGCGCAGGAACCGTTGTCCTCACCCTGCTCTGTCCGCGCAGCCCCTCTGGCTGCACCTTCTGGGGGAAGAGGCCTTGGTCACGGACACGGAAGATCCTGTGGCAGCTGGGCATGGTGCTGGGGGCGCCCATGGTGATCTCCCTCGTCGCGGGCATTGCTGTCCCTGTCATTACCATCGGGATCCCCATCTACATGGGTAGGAAGGTACTGGCAAGGGGCCCTGGAGTCCCCACGGTCCCACTCCCCGTTGAGCCTGGCAGACACACAGGGCTCACCACTGTCCCCAGCACGTCCGTGTGCCACCCCTGACTCCCCACGGCCCTTCCTTGCAGGGACCCTCTCTGCTGCCCACCCCAGCACCTTCCAGTGAGGAGGGTCCTCTCAGCCTGGAGAGGCAGGGATTGGGGTGGGCAAAAGGAGGAAGGGTCTATGTGTCCAGGAACACCTGAGGTGTGGTGGTGGCACTGTCGTGGCTGCCTGTCCCTGAGGAGATGGAGGGGGTGTCCGGGCACCTGTAGCTGCAGTTACAGCTCTGCTGGGGCTGGGAAGAGACCCCATCCCTGGGTAGCGTGCATGGAGATCCCTGCAGAGCCCTTCACCTGTCTTGCTTCTCCTCAAGGTGCTGGGCCAGAGCCGGAGGAGCAGCCTGTCGGGGTGCCAGCAGTGCTTCTCTGTCACCAGCAGCGTCCTCCTCTCTCTCCTTGTGTCCCCCATCATCACAGCCGTCACCGTGGGTGAGTGTGTGGGGCCAGGGCTGAGGGTGCTGCTGATGTGCTGCAGAAAGGGGGGGGCTGCTGCAGCGGAGTGTCTCTGGGGGGAATGTCTGAGACCTGGGGCACCAGGGCTTTGCCCAAGGGATCAGGACAGTTGGGTCTGCTGGTGGGGACAGGGAAATAGCTGCTGGTGGGGTTGGGGAAAGAGATGCCCGTCTGCCCACAGGAGTTGGCGTGCCCCTGATGCTCACCTACGTCTACGGAGTGGTGGTGCTGTCGCTGTGTCGGAGCCGCTGGGGGTGTGGAGGCAGCCGCAGCGTGCCTGGGGATCTTGGCGTGGTGGAGCTGGAGAACCTGACCAAGCGTGAGTCCTGCACTGCCATCTGTCCACCATCCCGTACCCCGCATCGGGCCACAGGGGCTCTGGTCCTGCCTGGTGTCTCGGTGGCTGTGACATCTCCAGAGCCAGGGGCTCCCTGTGGACACGTCGGTTCTGCCATGGGTGGTACCACACACACCTCTGTCCCTGCAAGGGGACTGCATGCTGGTGTCCTGGGGCAGGCGGGTGCTGCCCAGAGCAGTCTGGGACCTGCCGAGAGCCCGGTGGGCCGTTCTGCTCCCCACTCTGACAGGGAGCGGTCCTTGCAGACAGGGTGCTCAGCACCATCTCTCCCTCCGCCAGTGAATGAGCTATGGTCTGTGCTGCCCAGCCCCAGAGCGGGTGAGGACGGGGTCCCGGACACAACCACCTCCTTCCCCAGCAGCAGCCATAGCCCACGGCACGGGGCAGCGTGGAAGGAGCAGGACAGCCAGTCAGCCAGCACGGTGGCCCTCGCGGGGAGCATGCTGAGCGAGNCCCCCAGCTGCTGCCCATCCCCCGGCCCCTGTGCAGCCCCATAACAGCAGGCTCTGATCTGTGAGCGGTCCCTGGACAGGGGTGACAACTAGGGGCGTGGAGCTGGAGGACAGTGGGGATATTCCCTTGCGCAAACAGCCCCTCAGAGTGAGAGCTGCGGGTGTGGGACTGGCGCAGTGTCGCTGTCAGTTGTCGGGGGGGTGGGGAATGTTGCTNCCCATCATCACAGCCGTCACCGTGGGTGAGTGTGTGGGGCCAGGGCTGAGGGTGCTGCTGATGTGCTGCAGAAAGGGGGGGGCTGCTGCAGCGGAGTGTCTCTGGGGGGAATGTCTGAGACCTGGGGCACCAGGGCTTTGCCCAAGGGATCAGGACAGTTGGGTCTGCTGGTGGGGACAGGGAAATAGCTGCTGGTGGGGTTGGGGAAAGAGATGCCCGTCTGCCCACCGGAGTTGGCGTGCCCCTGATGCTCTCCTACGTCTACGGAGTGGTGGTGCTGTCGCTGTGTCGGAGCCGCTGGGGGTGTGGAGGCAGCCGCAGCGTGCCTGGGGATCTTGGCGTGGTGGAGCTGGAGAACCTGACCAAGCGTGAGTCCTGCACTGCCATCTGTCCACCATCCCGTACCCCGCATCGGGCCACAGGGGCTCTGGTCCTGCCTGGTGTCTCGGTGGCTGTGACATCTCCAGAGCCAGGGGCTCCCTGTGGACACGTCGGTTCTGCCATGGGTGGTACCACACACACCTCTGTCCCTGCAAGGGGACTGCATGCTGGTGTCCTGGGGCAGGCGGGTGCTGCCCAGAGCAGTCTGGGACCTGCCGAGAGCCCGGTGGGCCGTTCTGCTCCCCACTCTGACAGGGAGTGGTCCTTGCAGACAGGGTGCTCAGCACCATCTCTCCCTCCGCCAGTGAATGAGCTATGGTCTGTGCTGCCCAGCCCCAGAGCGGGTGAGGACGGGGTCCCGGACACAACCACCTCCTTCCCCAGCAGCAGCCATAGCCCACGGCACGGGGCAGCGTGGAAGGAGCAGGACAGCCAGTCAGCCAGCACGGTGGCCCTCGCGGGGAGCATGCTGAGCGAGGGCCAGGACACGTCCTACAGGTGAGCTGGGGCTGCTGGGCTGGGGAAGGGGGGACTGGCACGTCCCCATCCTAACAGCCTTCCCTGTGCCCACTGTACCGGGCAGGGATGTGGCGATGTCCCCTTTTGGGCTCCTGCTCTCAGGCCCTTTGTTTGTCTGCAGGGAAGGCATCAACATCGAGGTGGAGGTGTCGATCGAAGCAGCGCCCCGTCCTGGCCGGGAGCAGAGCCTGTGCAGCGTGCTGTCAGGGCAGAGTCTCTCCGGGGACTCCCTGGCAGGCAGCAGTGACCGCTGCAGCGCCGTGGGCATCCCTGCGGAGTGAGTGGACCGTGCAGCACTGAGCGGGGGGACCCTTGATCCGCAGAGCCCTCACCTGGGCTCCCAACCTGCTATGGACACAAAGTTCCTGTGCACTCCTGTGGCAGAGCTGGTCACCCTCTGCAGGGCACCACCAGCTCCGCGAACGGGGTCCTGGCCATCCCCGGGCTGGGGGGGCACTGACTGCGCTGAGCTCCATCCACCCCTTCCCTGAAAGCAGCCTTGAGCATTGGCACCACTGGGAAATAAAACTATTCTCGGAGGGGCTGTCTGTCTCCTGCGGCACAGNCCCTGGCTGCTCCGGCAGTGTGCGAAGGGGCCCTGGGGCTGTGCTCAGGCCAGCTGCGGGTGCTGCAGGAGGGACACCCACCTGGATCCTTGTGATAGGCACCCACGCCAAAGCAGGAAAGAAAACTGTGCTGGAGGGGGGGGGAGGTGGGTCTCGTGCCTTCTCCCAGCTGGAGCGGGCAGAGGTGAGGCTGCCGGCAGCACCCTGGCCCCCAAAGCTGCTCCCCTCCCTGGTGGCAGTGGGATTACTGGCCTCCACACAGCCCTGCACTCCTGCCCAGTAGAGCCCCTGGCTGGGGGCCAGATAAGCCCCCGGCCGCCACCATGGCTGCAGTGCTCCATGCCCTGCAGCATCTCCCTCTGCACCCCACAGGATGCTGGCACAAGCTGCAGGGCATCCATTTATACATCTGGATGAGGACAAACCTGATGCCTCCATGCACAGGGTCACTGTAGCCTCCCACCCTGCCTGCGAGCAACCAGGGTGCCCCCAAGGAATGCCTGGGACAGGCTGTGGCATTGGGGTGGGGGCAACTCCTGCCCCCCCCAGGCTTCTGGTGCCATGCAAGTGGAGGTTGTGGGTCCCGATCCCTACCAGGGATCCGTCTGGCAGCCAGGCCAGTGTGGAGCTACCATGTGGAATGCCATTGGCTGTGGGTGGGCACCCCGAGTGAGGTGGGATCCTGCCTATGACCGGTCTGATGACACTGCAGCATCCCTGGGAGAAAAAGCTGCTTCTGAGCATTTCCCCAGCTGTGCGTGTTCACAGGATGCTCCCCGCTGGGCATCTTGCCCATCAGTGGCCCCAGCATATGGTGGGGCGTCCGTCTCTCACTCAGAAGCCATCAGGTCCCCGAGCTGACACCCCCATCCCATCCAGTGCTGCTCTTAGACACCCTCATTCCCCCATCCCAGACCCCATCTCCTGCTGCCCGGCTGCTGCGGCTGCTCTTTGCCAGTGCTCACACGTGCGTGGCCATTGCTGGCACCGCAGATGCTTCCCTGGCCCCACACTCACACGGAGGGAAATAAGCAGCTGAAGGTGGAGTTCAATAAGGAGCCAGGAGAGACTGTGGCGA
Organism: Rhinoptilus africanus; assembly: GCA_013400135.1. Lineage (NCBI taxonomy): Eukaryota > Metazoa > Chordata > Aves > Charadriiformes > Glareolidae > Rhinoptilus > Rhinoptilus africanus. Next base: position 26,086 of record VXBO01014107.1, read on the forward strand.
CCAGGCCCAGGGCATGGCAAGACTGCGTTACTGACTAGTCCCTACTTATATGCAAATAGACCCTTATTTTCCCTTAGCCCTCTATTTCCCACACGTCTTCCTCCCCAGATCTCCTAAATCCCTCCCTTTTCCCACCTTTGGTTCCTCCCCTAAACATCACATAATAAATCCTGTGCTATCCCCAAATGCTCTTTCCCTGCATCCCACCTCCAGGCAGCCACGCTTCTGTGCTCGAAAGGTGATCCAGGGAGCTCCCTGGACCATGGGGCTGATGGTTCCCCTGCGACAGCCCCGCGAGGAGCCAGGGACACACACGCTCTCTCACACCCACACACACTCACTCACTCTCTGCTGTTGTTTCTTTGTGCCTCCTTTGTGTCTCCAGCCGAACGTCTCACCCCACTGAAGGCCTGGCCTTCCTGGTGCCTTCAGAAACCAACTCTCAGATGTGTGGTGTCTCCAGGAGCTGTCCCAGGCCCCCCCACAACCTGGCTCCCAAACCTCTTCCCTGCTCACCAGCAAATCCAGCCTGACCTTCGCTGGTGAGTGCGCACCGAGGTACGCATCCCTCCCCAGCACACACACACGGTCCCTCCCTTTGCTGGCACCTGCACCCCCCCGTGCACAACAGAAAGAGCCCACACACCCAGGAAAATGGCTAGAATAGAAAAAAAAGATAATTTTGTGGTGATCTATTATTATTTCTTTTTACACACACAGCTGGCCCCTTTTACGCCCATTTCCCATGCTCATTCCTCCCCCCTGCAGTCCCTCCCATCCCCACACAGCCCATGGTCTCTCCTGCCCCACGTTTTTCCCCCACAACACCCACAGTGAGTCCAAGCCCTGGAGGTGTCTCTCACTGACCCCCTGGACCTCGGCAGCCCTGGGTCTGACCATCCTCCTGGTGGCCAGGAGGCCTCCCTGGCTCCTCTTCACGGCCAGGAGCTGCCGTGGCGGAACTGGCTGGGCAGCCTTAGCCAAACTCCCCATTCCGCCCTCTGAACAGCTTCACTAGGTTAACAGAAATAACTGCAGAGGGCCTTTGATACAGCATGTGACACACAACAAGGCATTTTGATTAAAAATTGGCACGATAAAACATCAACAGAGCGCATGGTAAATGGTCTGAACCCAGTCACCTCTCAACACAAATTACTAACATAAGACCACCACTAACCAGAGTCATTTTAGGGGGCTCCACAGAGACTGCTTCTAAGTCCTATATCCAAAACCTTCTTTAATGACCAGGAAGAAAGTTGAAAACCAAACCCTCTCGACATCGATGCCTCACAGCAGGAACAAGACAGCAGGCACTCAACAATTCCGACAAACAGTTTTTAACTCCACCGAGCGGAACTGCCTCCATCTGGGACTGGATTTCCCCTTCTACAGCAGCGCTACTGGCCATGTTCTAAAAAGGACGTGTGAAAACTAGCGACTTCAGAAATAACAAATGCTTTTAGGACTGGAGAGAAAAATTCTGCTTGTTCCTGTGACGATTCAGTCTGTGTACTCAAGTGTGGAGGCAACTTGGGGAGCACGTTCACGGCAGGGAGGAAGCATCAGGTACCGAGTTGCCCCTTAGCCAGCGTGATCCTGAGACAAACCCATCCAGCAGCAAATGAAAGATGCCCTGAGAAGAAACCCACTTCTGCAAAGTAAAAATGCCTCTCTTTTCACGCTTTACTCGGGCAGCACCGATCCAGGGAATGCACCAGCTCATCCAGAAAGTCTCTGAGTGCAGAAACGGCCCAAGCAGCAATTCCGGCTGCAGCATCCGCCTGTTTGTGGTTCTGAACTCCCGGCCCTGAGCGGGGCGCGGGCCCACAGCTTGGCTGATTCAGGCACCGAACCTCTTCAGGTCTGGACACGTCGTCACTGCAGAGACGCCGGACCGAGGGGCTGAAGCTCAGGGCCACCAGGGAAGGGGCTCAAAGACGACATGAGGTGCACCATCCGGGCTGGTGGGGCTGACTGAACAGCAGAGGCTCAGACAGACAGCCCAGGACCAGGAGGGTGGCCTTCATCTTGGAAGAGGGAAGACTTGCAGTGCCAAGGGCTCTCCCCTGAGACACAGGAAGCCCAGAGCAGCTGGAGGTGGTTCTCCAGGTGAGTGGCCGGCAAACCTCATCCCTGCTTCCCTGTGCTCCCCACTGTGCCTGGCGGAAGGCAAAGGGAGGAATGGTCGACCTTTCCGTATCCCAGGGATTCACTCCTGCGCGGGAGCTGCAGCGCTGACATGCCGTACGAGCTTCACACCATCCAGCACAGCAGGCAGGAGCCGCCTCTTCTCACACCTTGAAGAGAGCACGCAGACAGATGGGGTGCAGCGGGCAAGTTATCTCAGGGGGGTGACCAGCACCCCTGGCCTTTCACAGACACACACTGTCCCCAGAGACGTGTGTCTTGCTCGGGGTGCAACAGCCCGTCTTCAGCTGAGCCACCCCAGGGGAACGGGGAGGCAGCAGGGGCCAGCGCCCCAAAACCACACGGCATAATTCAACTGCTTCTGGGGAGCTGCAGATGCATCCCCTGCACTGCCCTAAGACACCAGGGACTGACATCCTCTTCCCCACCCCACCTTCCTCACCCCCCACCCTCCAGTAAAGAACCAAGGACCAAAAGTACAGCTATGTTTTCTGGCCTTTTAGTTTGAAAAAAGTATTGATTGAAAGTGTACAACAGAACGAGGTGTGGCAGCAGCACCACAGCCAGATTGTTTCACAAATAAAACCAGAAAGGGCCTTAAATAATCGGGTGCAGATTAAAAAAACCTCAACAGTGAAAAAGTTCTTCCCTCTGAACAGAAATTCACAGGCACAGAAATGGCAACAACCACATGGAGATGATGGGGGGACATCCTTCTTCTAACCCGGGGGCTCTGTGCTCACAGGCTGCCGGCTGCGGCAGCTCCTGCGTGGCGGCTCTGCCCTCGGCTCCCTCTTTGGAATGGTTACAGATGAAGAGTGCAACATGCCCTCGCTAACCAGACCCGCCCCCCACCCCCCGACCAGGACACGGACAAACAAGGCCTCTGCTAAGGCTAAAAAAAGGACAAGACTTTGTAGTCTTGAGTTCAGCATGTTTAAGAAATGAGAGTCTGGTGAGCGCACAGCAAAGTCCCTGTGCGAGCCCTGCTATTCCAGCTTGGCCTTCTTCTTGTTGTCACTGCCGTTCTCTTCTGCTGGTGCTGCTGGCGCTGCCATGTCCTCCAGTTTCCGCTTCCCACTTTCAGCGGGTGGGTGTGTGTTACGGGGTTTGAAACTGATAATGATGCAGGTCATGTTGTCGCAGCCGGTGCCATCCCCTGAGGTGTCTGGAGCCAAGCACTGATCCAGCAGCTGAGGAGGGAGAGGAGAGGACAGGAGGGGTCAACAGAGAACAGACAGTGCTTTGAACACCCTGAGACATGGGGCAGGCGACGGTGGCTCAGGGCTGCCAGGCCAGAACAGCACGGGCTGGGCCCTAACACTGTTCACAACCAGACAAGGGACAGAAACAGCCTCAGTAACCCTGGTTTTCTGAAAGCAGAAACTCCTTTGACTTGACAGAAGCCTAGAGGTCAGAAACCCTGGTGAGGGTGCCAAAGGAACTGGGTCCCAATTCAGAGGTGTCTCTGCTCCTGCTCCAGCCAGTGTTTGCAGCTCAACTGCTGCCACATAACGCCAAGTGCTGAACAAACTGGTCGGATGGAGAGGGAGGGCAGTCAGGCACTGAGCTGGGATGCAGGAACTCTGCACAATGAAGGGAGGAGGAAGCTCTGGACCTTACCTCTTCTACAATGGACGAGAGTGGCCTCAGGACTCCATTCTCATCCTTCTGTGTGATCTTGGACTGGATGAAATCCACCACTTCCTGGCTGCTCATCACATTCCTGCAGAGAATGGAGGGGTCAGAGAGGCAAGGAAAGGGAGCAGTCATGCCACAGTGTCCTGAGAGGGCTGCCCTGCAGCAGGGAGCTGATGGGAACAAAGCTACGGGCACCGAGGAACGGGAGGGTTCAGAGCTCAGCACACCTTCACGTCCCTTCCACTGAGAACAACTTCTCAGGGGCCCAACTTAAATTTCTGAGGATGTGAGGAAAGAAGGGCTGATTAGCACACAGGGCCTTTGGGCTTCCCGAGGCCCATCTCCAGAGAAAGACCAGAGCAGTGATGCCCAAGAAGCATAATGCTCCCACACTACTCACCAGATTCCATCACAGGCAATAACCATGAAGTCATGGTCATCATTTATTGTCAGCACTTTGATGTCAGGTAAGGCGGAGATCATCTGCTCTTCTGGAGGCAGATTCTTGTTCCGCTTGTAGAAGTGATCACCTGTAACGGAGAGGAGGATCGGTTGTTGCTGTGGCTGGGCGATGCTGCCTAACCCCAAACAGCAAGAATCACTGCCCTGCCAAAGGGCAACCCCAGCAGAATCAGAGCCAGTGCTCCCACAACCGGAGCAGATCAGGCTGTGGGCGCATCAGAGAAATCTGCCACATGTCCAAGGCATCAGCTTTGGTGAGCCCAACACACTGTTACCAAACAACAAGGGCCACAATGAGAAAGAGGTGCCTTTGCCAGTTCAGCCTCTTTTCACCCCAAACCCAGTGCCACTTTTGCAATTCCTGGGGCAATACCAGGCCAACAGCACATGGTATCTGTGATCCTACAGGACTGTTCAAGAGATCAGCTATCCCATGTCTTGGAGCAGGATTTGCAGCTCACCCCAGCACCAGCTTGGCTTTGCTATGATAACACTAGATGCTCATTTTCCAGAAGCTCAGGCTATCTAGGACCAGATATTTCAGTGCAATGCCCACATCACACTGCTGGGTTCAGGTCTTCCCAAACCCTCAGCAGCCAAAGCTCACTGGAGAAAACTGATCCTCAGCTCTGACTAGCAGGCTTATCTGGAATTACATCCTAGGAAGGGACTTCTAGGGCCACTGCAAAATAGGAGGTGGAAACATCAGTGTCTCCCTGAATAACTAGTTTCTATCCTAAACGTGTTTGTCTCTTTACCCTAGGATAATAAGTCTTTCTGCACACGTACTCTCCACTCACATCCTTCACTGCTGACACTTCCTTCCCTTCTCTGTACTTCCCAGTATATTCGCAGTGTTATTCACTACCCTTTCCTTAATGCCTCCCAGCACCTCATCTGCTCAGATTGTAGCTATTGACTGGGCCAAGACCTCGTTTGGCTGCTAACAGACATGCTCACTCTCCTGAGCCATTAATTACTCCAATTAAGGGACCAAAAGAGGAGTACAAGCAACAGTCAGGTGCTGCCAAAAGCACTGCAGCAAGGGGGATGGAGTTTGTGCAATTAAAAGGCAAGACTGGCTGAGGAACAAATGAGATCAAACTGCTATAAAGTTAGGTCCCCAGGAAGCAACATGCCAAAGTCCTTCAACAGCCTCCGAAAAGGAAAAAATCCTGTTCAAAAGTCATCAGTCTGGTTTTGGGACAGTTTATATGAGGTGTTTTTTGACAACCTGGCTGTTAGCACAACAGCCACAGAGGCTTCACACACCATCCTGTGCTGGAGCCTGATGGGTGCTAGGTGTTGCTTTCCACTGATGTCTACCAGTTTCATGGCCATTTTCTCTAACTAGACTGTAATCTCACCACATCAAATATTGAGTAGGTTCTACTCATCATGCAGTTAAAACCTGTTCTTTAGGGTTAGTGGCTGGCAAGTGCTGGAAGCATGGATATCCTGAGCACAGCAACCTGCCGTCAGGCACGGCAGCATTCATCTGCGTCTTCCTCACCGATTGCCCTGGAAAGGTTGAGACCGCCGTTCACTCTCCCATCCATGGTGACCTTGCCACCAGCGTTCTTTATCCTGGCCAGCTCCACCTCATCCTCTGGCTTGTGGTCATACGACATGTCAACAGCTTTGCCGCCTTCCGACACCACGCAGCGAGAGTCTCCAGCATTAGCCACAATCAGCTGCTTGCCCCGGATAAGCGCCACGACAGCAGTTGTCCCACTGTCAGAGCCAGGCTACAAGAGAGAAATGGTTTTGCTGAGACTCCTTTCTCTTGCTCCATATCAGGTCAATAAGGGAATAAGCACTAGCCACCAGCAGTGTCCCAAACCCTGAGGTGTGGCGTCTCACCCTTTCTTCCCATAAGCATACATGGAACAATGGAGAAAAGCCTGATGGCAGCATGAAAGACAGCAGGAGTGTGTTCATTGGCAGGCAGGGTCAAGCAACACCTCCATTTCGGCCTCACAAAGCATCGGTGGTTCAGGTTTCTCCAGTGTTCAACATGTCCTGCTACACCCTCGGCTCTAACACGTTGCTTCCAGCTGCAGCCCAGCTCAAGCAGAAGCCTCACTGCAATCCAGGACATCTCTCTAAAGAGAGAAGGCTGGCCCCTTGGAAGCTGTAATCCCCTTTTCCTGACATCCTGGGTCCTTGACCCATCTGCCAGCACTGCCATAGCTAAGGAGCCACAGCCTTGGCCTGGCAAAGAGCAATGCTCTGCCCAGGAGCAGCAGTGCCCGCAGAGCAGTCCTGCTGCTGTCCCATACTCTCACCAACTCCCACTGCTGTTTCCACGCACAGCAAACCCAGCAGTTGAGTCAGCCTCTTCCGATCTCAAGCCGCTGCCCAGGCTCATGCCCTATCCCTCAGCCTTTTGCATTAAGTCAGGCTGTCAGCAGCAGTGTTCAGCCTCAGGAGAAAAAAAAAAAGGATGTTTTACCCGCATCTGAATGGAAATAACTCCTTGCTGAGTACCCCCCAACAAGTGCCCTTAGCTCCACACTATGCCGCAAAACACAAGAACAAGGTGTGCACCTCCTCTTTCCCCTCCATGCCTGGTAACAACATTTCCTCCTCTTCATCCTCATCCTCCTCTGCTTCTTCAGTGTCATCTTCATCATCTTCATTCTCTGCCTCTTCACTACTGTAACCATCCTCATCTTCACTGCATTCCTACAAGAAATGAGAGATACCACCAGGAGTCAACATAGGCCATTCACAGTGCCCTCCCCAGACAGCTGGTCCCTCCATTCTGGGGACAGATCATAAGTTGGCCCCAGCAGAGTGAGGTGACCTGGTACATTTCCCCCACACCTGATTCCTACAATCAGAGTAGCTAGTTTCAGCTACCACAGTGAATGGAGGGATGGTGCATGCAGCTAGACCGAGAGCTATCCATTATGGCCGCTGCACAGATGAGGGTATGTTCCCTTCAGGGTTATCTAAACAATCCCCGACAGTCCCTAGGACACACCTAGGATGAGCCAGAGGCTTGTAGCTCAAGTACCACAGTAAGCAATGCATTCTGCCCAGCCAGAAGGCCACTCTGTCCCAGTGCTGTTTCCTACCTCACTGTCTTCCTCCTCTTCCTCAACCTCATCTGACTCATCCTCACTGTCCTCAAAAAATTTGGATTTGGTTGTGCGCTGGGGCTTTCCCGTAGAGGAGCAGGAGGGCCCGGCCTCCCCAGTAGAAGAGGTGACGGCCTCGTCACCTTTGCCTAGTTCAGGCTTCTGCAGAGCAGGACTGTTGCCTCCAGTGCTGGCTTTGTCTGAGGTGGAGGAAATACCCGTGATTTCTTCATCTGGCTTCCCATTCTTCCTCTCCTTGTGGTCGGTAAGCTCCCCTGGGTCAGCCTCTCCATTCATATTTGACTCCCCATCATGCTGCTTGCCTGTCCCCTCTGCAGCGTTCTCCCCAGCTGGAGCTAAAGACTTGTTTTTGAGGTTCTTGGTGCAGTTTTGTCCATAACGTGTGAGAAGCTCCTCGATGGTCATTGTGGCTTCTTCATGCAGAAGAGCAGCTTCCTCATTATCCACTAAAAACGGAAAGGGGAGGGGGGGATGAGGACAAAGAGTGTCAGAAAGCAGGATACATCACTGTTGCAGCAGCTGGAGGTTGCTGTTGCAGACAGGTTTCAGCAATGCTCAACAGGCTGGTCACTATCAGGGCACAAACGCAGCCAGACCTGCACTGTCCCGCAGCTCCCAGCTGAACAGTATGCAAAGGGCAGGGGAATGGCCCTAACCACAGCAGCCTGCCAGCTACCCGGGTGCCTCCGGCCTCTGGTAGGCAGCACAGAGCGTTTAAATTAGCTGTAAGGTTGAAGCGTAAAAAGCCTCATATTTCATCACTGCAGGCTCATCTGAAGCCACGTGGGAAGCAGATAGACCACTTCCATGTGCAGGCTTGTTCCTTAATACTGCAACTGGGAACAAGAAGTTTTTGTTACAGCAGTTGCTCCACGGGCCTTAAGCACTACGGGGATCCCAACCAGCTGTAGTCTGGACACTCCCAAACAGAATAGCTCGAGGCAGTCAATGCAGTATCTTCCAAGTGGGACAGCCAACAGAAGACGGGATGACTTTCCCTAACCTATGAGCCAATGACCACCGTTTCCCTATTGACATCCCCTTGGTTACCATTTTCTTTGTTAGTTAATCCCAAAAGGAAAAGAAACACCCATATCCCAAATACTCTTAAAAGTACAGGACAAAAAGAAGAAAAACCCACCCACCCACTTTGTCTCTGTCAGCTGGAGAATGAGGACTAAAAAATTTATCATTTTCAGACCAACACATAGCGTTCAAGGTGACGGTATTGCTTTACACCTGCTTCAAGGCTAGTCACGAGACATTCAGCCGAGAGCAGCACAGGATTCTACCCTGGGATTCACCTTCTAGCTGGCTTCATGGCTTGGCAACTACTTGCTGGTGGAAAAGCACACTTGCTTCTTGTTAGAAAAAGAATTGCTGAAGAGACCAGAATCTTCTTCAATCTTATCTGCAGCTGGCATCTGCCACCAGCCTGGGAGAGCAAAGCATGGACATCACACTGTTTCACTTCACAACTTATCCCACTTCCCAGCTCAGAGGTTTCTGACACATCCTAGAACTCTGCACCCCATGGAGGAGGTCCTACGGAAAACTGTGAGAGACTGGTTTGTTATTCATAGAATTAAGCTACAAAATGAATTCTCCTAGCACCAGTCCAAAGCAATAAACAGTGTTGAGGTGTGGCAGTTCGACTCCAGCTGAAATTTAACTGAGAAATTTGGCCAGAAAGCCTTCTGCTAAAGGAGACCTGGCCCAACTGCTCTCAGTCCCTGTCCTGGAGCATCAGTCTTGTCTATCCAGTGGTATCTGACTTACCATCATCTTCATCAGCAACTTTCTCCTTCTCATCTTCATCATCTTGGGGTCGCCCAGCCATCTGAGAGAGCTCTTTAATCACCTCCTCGGTGGTGAGCTTGGCATCTATGGCTAAGAAAGCATCTTCCAGGGCCTACATATGAACACAGACATGAGAATGTGCAGAGTTTCTTTTTCCTTACAGGATACTGCGTGCCATGCTGTGCAATCAAGCCTCTTCCAGAACGCACACCATGCAGAATCACAGAATGGCTGAG
>VXBO01014113.1:0-37007 GCA_013400135.1 Rhinoptilus africanus
TGGACTCCTGGCCAAGGACTGGGACATGGGCACCAAGGGCGAAAGCCACTGCTCCTCCTCCCAGCCCGCATTCCCCTGCACTGCAGCTACTGAATGTATTTAAGAGGCTGGTGCTCATGTGTCTCCTTTTAACCAGAATGCATCAGGCAGAGGGGATAAGCAACTTCCCTGTGGTCCTTCAGAAACATATTTTCCTTATCTTAAGTCACATCTGCTGTGAGCATTGAACAGTTTTAAAGACAACTCTATTTTTCAAGCATCTAATTTCTTTTTCTCACCTCCCTTTCTAGCTAAACAAGTAATGTGCTTCATACACTGTCAAATAAGATGTGTCTGTGTGTGTAAAAGTAAAGAAAATTTTTTAAAATCGCAAAATATTTTAATTTACATAAGAAGAAGTTATGATTACAGTGTCTTATAAAACTAATTTCATCAACTTATTATATGTCATTCTTCAATGGAGAGAGCACTCATAGTATAAAGAGTTCTTAAATCAAAACCACACTGCTAGGGAACAATCTTCATTCTAATGATGCTCAATAACAGGGATTAAAATATTTTATGAGTCACAGTTTCCATTAAAAAAAAAAGGCAAAACAAAAAAAGGAGAATGGTGATGATTTTGCTCAAAGTGTGGGACTTATTCATTAAATAAATTTCTTTTAAATTTTTTTAAAAAGGTGTGAGGATGAAGGGAATAGGAATCTGAAAACATATATATGGCATTGTACTTCAAAGCACTAACTACTTTTCCCTTAATTGGCTTCCCAGCTCCCAAGGAATCTGCAAACCCACCAGCTCCACAGCACAAGCAGCCGCTGTCCCGGCCGCTCCAGACAGGGGATAAAAGAGCCCTTCAATCTACAGATCTATTTATATTCCCTCACATGGCGACTATAAAAAGGTTTCCTTTCAGGCAGAGGTTTCTCAGCATTAAAGTTAGCAACTGTTCGAACATGAAAAACCCTATGTATGCTGGTTTTTAAAACAGAGGAGATGCCTTTGTGTTCAGATAAATTCGGTTTAAAACATCAATGTGGGAATCTTGCACATCTTTATACTTCCCGTGTAGTACCTTTTCAAAAAGAAAATGGGACCCAAACCCAGCCAAACTAACACATTAAATAAATGATGCCATTGATCCTTAACAATAAAAATTTTTGACCAAATACCCTCTAGCCCAGTCACCTGTGTATCCCCCCCAGTCTGCCCACTGAGGAGGACAGCCCAGCACGCCATGCCACTCCCAAGGGTTGGAGGGGCATCGAGTCCTGAAGTTTCTCATCCGAGTATGCCCCAGCTTTCCCGGCTGGCCTCACACAGACCGGCTCTGTGCTTCCAGTTCCTCCTATGTAAACACCAATAATTATATTTCCATACCTCACAGCATGAAGAAAGGAATGACGGCTCATACCTTTCCACAAAAAAAAAAAAGTCTCCCACTCCACCATGCAAGTTGCTCTAGAGAGAGACTTGTGGTAAAAACAAATTGCCTAAAAATTAAAAAGCATACAATAGAAACTTGGTGCCAATTACTACAAATCCAGCTCTACCATGGGAAAGGAAAGTGCTGCTTTTAAAGTCAGCAAAGAAGTGCTGTGTCTGGCTAACATGCATGGCCCTGGTTGTCTTTTCAGTTTGCTTTAACAATTTATTCTTTCCATTAGCTCAAGAACAACAAGCCTATAAGGCTAATTAGTATGGGTCAGTATTCTAAATCTAAAATAAAAAATTAGAAGACCAAGACTGTAAGCCTACTGCAGCTCTCAAACCCACACACCCCTTCCTCAACAGCAGTCTCACCAGCAAGAGCCTGGGCTTCCTAAAAGCAAATGAAACCAACAACTCTGCCTTGGGAAGACCCTGATAACACCTTGGGATAACAGTGACGATGACATTTATTTTTTTTTAATTCACAAAGCAGTGAAAAGACACTGGTGTGAATAGGTCCATAGCTGCAGCACACAACGCTCCCTGAGACAATACTGCCTGATGGCACTCCTGCTCTGCCCATTGATGCCTCCACACTCTACACTGTACCCCATGTGTGTTACCTACCGCTTTTAATTAACAGAAGTACTGCAGAGCAGCCTTGCTGGGGCCACTTACTGCCACCCCAGACACTGGACCTGCATTTGTGGGTGCCCGAGATAACGTCAAAGCTGGGGGTGTAAGATGTTATTATGGCCACAAATGTAGCTTTCCCAAACGATAAGTATTTTCCAGTTTGGGTAGTAGAAGTGAGAGTGGGATGGCTGGTCAGTCAGACAGCCAAGCACTGGCCAACACACCTCCAGAGCTCTAGAGTGCAGTACCAAGCTTAGCAATACCATTGCCCCCCCTCGTTAAGTATCAGCCTCTAGGACTTACTCCCAAGTCACAGAAGCCTTAAGAGCAGTGGTATTTATCTCTGAATTGTTGCAAGGCACAAGTGTTTCTATTGTAAAAGGATTTTCAAAGGAAAATGTATCCAGTTTGGGTTGGCACAAAGAGAAAAAGAGAAAACAGGGGAAGGAAAAAAAAAAAGAAGAAAAAAAGGCTGTCCTAATCCCATTATTTGTACCAGAGAAAACCCTAAAGGTTCATACATAGGAAATCCCCTAATGGTCCATACAGTTTCTCCTACCAGCGAAACGTGGTTACTGTATTAGCAGCACACTAGATAAAAGAAATTCAGAATCAAACAAAACCTGGTAAAAATATTTGTACACAACCAAGTCCTCTATAATCACACTGCAGTATGAGAGAAGCCTCCCCTTGCAACGAGCGTTATCGTAAGAAAGCGGGACTCAGAGGACAGAATTTAAAACCTTTTCCATCTCTCCCATAGTTATTCCTTCCTCTCTCGCACACTCAACCCACTGCTACAGGGAGCAGCCAGTAACGAGGAGCCATGATAAACAGGCCAGGTGCCTTGCATACCAACCAGAAACATAAATTATTACAGGGTTTTAAATACATACCCTGTTCCAAGAGCTCTTGTATTAGTTATGCATATTTTAAATCAAATTCTGTGGAAAGTAGTGTAAAGGACATTGCAACAGAGAGTCGTGCTGGCCCAATAAAGCACATCAATCTCCCGTTTTCAGCGAATGAATGGCAAGTAACAGCTATTATGCTGTACAAAACTCCGTTCTGACCCAGACCGAACACGCATTTCATCAAATTGTCTCCAATAACGCCAGGAGCACTGCTAAGCAAAAGATTAAATATTCTCATTTCATAAAAAAAAAGAAACCCCAAGATGCGATAAATATTTTTAGCTCTGAAATAGAGGAAAGAACATTCTATTTTTCTCATTCTTTGAAGTTACATTTGAAAAAATTGACATCCACCCTAATATCCAGATTATGTAAATCCTGCTCTGCAAAGGCCCAACGCTCACCCAGAACTGAAGACATAAAAATGGAAGAAATGCTCTGGGTCAGGATGAACCGTCAACGTTATGTATAAGGACAAATTAAAGCAGCCGTTTTTGCATTTTGTCCTGAAGCAACAGACAACAAAACTCCTTCTCCTGACGGGATCATCTAACGACAGAGATGGCCAGGCAGAAAGAAATCCACTTTACCAGAGCCCTGGTGCGCATCAAAAGCAGCGTCTGAAAAGCAGGCTTTGTCACAACTTGTAAACCAATGGAAAGGTTTGCTGACTCACACTGACTGATGCCAAAAATGCCTTCCCTGTATATCTGCCTTAAAGGTAGCATGTATAGAAAAGGAAAATTGGCAGAGTACATTAAAAAAAATGAAATTATGTCCTTTGTTTCTTTACAATACACAAAGAAACCTTGTCAAGAAAATTTGGAGGGTAGATCGGTTGGTTTTTGCTTTGTGTTGAAGTACACACAAAATGTGAGGTCTCTTACTCCCTGAAAACCTCATGGAGATTACAGGAGTGCAGAACGGCAGTCTATCCAGTGGGATAAGAGCTGTAGGAACTAGGAGAGAGGAGTTTATTCATTCTGTATAGCTTTGTGCTTCTTTTCCCCTCTCCACCATCGACTGATAAATATGTACTAGTATGAATGCCTTCACTGAAGGCTCCGCATCCCTCCTGCTATCATAAAAGGTTTGAGAGGTTTCAATACTTATGAAGTTCCTCCCACTATTTTCTGAAGCACAACTGATGAAGAATCTGTTTGACTTCATGTTTTGAGGACTATTTTTTTGTTGTTGTTCATTTGCTTTTTCCCCCCCTAGGAAAAACAAAAGGGAAAATCCAAATATGACTCCCCTAACAGCAGACATTAGGGAGAACGACATGCAGAAGATCAAAATACAATCTTCCTACTTGCCACAGCATAAATGGCAAGTTTTAATAGCCTAAATCAACTACACAGATTTAAACTCCATGCATGCCGACCACAAGCTCCAGCCTTTCTGAGCTCTTCAGAACATTCTTAAAATAAAAGCTTTCCTGGACTTCAAAGGGAAATCTTTGAGAATTCACAAGCAACTGGGGACAACCACAGAGGAGAACTACGAATATGGGAAGAACTGGTGTTACAGATAAATTCTCTTATCAAGCACTGGGACACGTGTCTTGAAAGCAAGAAAAAAAGAACAGCAAATTACTAACGCTTGGTACGCTCTGCATCTCCCAGCTACCTCTGAGAGCAAAACAAGAAAGAATCATATACATGTCTCCAACTTTCCTGTACAGAAGAGGAATCAATCACTCAGGCTGATGGATGCCTGAGAACTGACAGCAGAAAATTTCGGCTCCTAAGGTATTAAGTAATGTTGTGATTCATCTGCTGTGGAAACCTCCATCAAGACATAGTTTGGTACCTCCCAGATGGGAGCCTGTGAAATGTAGGACCGTGTATGTGTTCCCTGCACCCCCCCCTCCACTCCCAACCTCCAACCTGAGGTGTTTTACAGAGAGGATAAAACATGCAGAGTCCTTCCAGGAACAGCATCTCCAACACCGCATTTGCCTAATACTCATGGAACAGGTACTGCAAAGACACAGTCAGGAGTGAGGGGGAACAGCCTTAGGGGGTTAATGGGAAAGAGCAGAGGGTGAGTTGCAACCTCCCAGAAAGCAGAAGGAAACTGGAAGAAAAAATGTAGCCCAATACTCCGCAACTTCAGAAGATCCAGAGTGAGTATTTTTCCCTATTTCCCCTCCAACTCACACTTTCTTCAGGCATACCCTCTCTCTTTCTAAACCAGGCAGGGGTGGCACCTTGTGGTGAGAAGAAAGGTAGGACAGACCACTGGGATGCTGCAGGAGCCAGGGCTGTCTGGCCAGGAGGGCAAGCAGGCTCCCCAGCTCTTCATAGGGCATCTTGCCACCCTGACGCACTGCATACCCTTGGAAAAGCCCCACGCTCGGCTGCAAGGCCAGCCGCCAAGCAGCCCCACGCTCACTTGTAAGCACAGAAAATCCTGAGGGCCGAGCCCAAATCTGAGAACTGGCAGTGATGGAGCACCAGAGCAATGCAGAAGTGGCACTTTGCTTGTTCTCATTAAGCACGGCGCCCCTCCAACAGCACCCTTAAAGTCTTTTCTACGCAAGCTTTTGCTAAATGGATGACACCACGCTATGGGATGGCTGGTCTTTAAGGAAAAGGATCGGAGAGGAAGGATGAATTTGAATTAAAAGAAGCATCTTCAGACAGATTCATCAGGACTGTCAAAGCTGTACACAGACAATTTAAACTCTTAATACACCTAATATTCCGGAGTGATGGTCCTAACTAAGAAAAAGGAACATGCTGCGCAGAACAAGAGTTACCTTGTTTGTTCTCTTCCATGTTAAGCCACCCAGTTTTGCACATTCTTAACACTATTATCTAATAACAGTCCCTGCCTATATGTTTGGCTACATATTTTACATACAGCACTGCAGAACAGAGAGCTACTGAGCAAAGGAAAAAAAAAAGGTATAAATGTGTGAAGCTAAATTATACATACTTAAGCAATCACATGCCTACCTGAAAATCTTGCACAGCATTCAAATTCGCATTTTGTAGGAAAGGCTTGGCGATATTTGGTCTGCTTAAATAAATATTTATTAATCTCAATATAAAAGATCAGACACCAAATTTATATGAGCTGAGCACAGTTCGGGCAGAAGCCAATAATAGCGGCTTTCAGACTTCGCAGCGTTAGAGTTTGCCAAATGGAAGTGACAAGTCTGGACCACTAAGAAAAATGAAGCCATTTGGTAAGTTATACACTGCGTAATAAACAGTCTGTCAGTTTGCTTCTAATCCCCCCTCTTCCACAAGGGTTGGGTTTTTTCTTTCTTTTTTTCCTCCCCCTCCTCCTTTTTCCTGATGCACTCTGCAGAGTATGTGTATATTACAAATTGAACAGAAGCTACTTTAGCTCCGTGGACCACACACCATGGACAACTTAGACAGGTCATTGTTACCTAAACAGAATTTGGGTTTTTGTTTGCATTGTACGTTTCCTTTCTGTTTTGACAGTAGGTTTTAAAAAGAGGATGCTACCCTCCTTAGAGCTTTGAATCATTTACGAAGAAAAGAGAAAAAGAAGAAGTTCTGTGACAATAGCACAGAAGTAAAGCCTTGCAATTTTTCGTTTCTTCCCATGACATCTGTGGGTAGTCCTGTTCATAACGCCTTTGTTCAGGGCTGATTTACCGCGGTTTGAGACAAGACACCATTCAGAGTCTATTCCAGGAACTACGGAGGAAGTAGAAGGAGGATGCATCTAATTTGTTAGCTATCATGACATCGCTACTTATGATTGATATAAGGCGTCGAGAGAGCAGAGTGTATTTCCTCCAACCGTCCTCCATCTCAGCCCCTTTTTGTATACACTGAACAGGGTGGGGATAGCAAGGCTGCCACAACGGATTTGCGACTCGCAACCCAGCTTGCCAACTGCGCGAGGAAGGAAAACACCTTTTATTTCAAAAACTATGAACCCCAGCATTGCACAGCCAGCCAGCTGGCTGTGCCCGACTCCAGCGCCTCAGAAGAGGGCTCTGCCAGCATAAGTGGGACTGCCAAGGGGCACCGCTGGAGAAGAAGGTCCTGCAGTAAAAATCCAAGAGCAAGGAGCAAGTCCAGGAAAGGTTCTTGCCTTGTCTGCATGTGACTCCTGGCAAGCTGCTGTGTACACTGGACTCCTTATTTACAGAAGCACGGTCACACTCCCTCCCACCTGACAAGATTTGGAGGAGGAGGAATAAATGTCTGCAAAATCCTTGAAGATCTTTTCATGGGAGACACTGCAAAAGTTCAAAAAGTATTAAACATACTCCAGGGAGAGCAGGCAGAAACCACTCAATCCAAAACACAAAACCAAAAAAGAAGCCCACAGCCAATTCTTACCTCCTCTCAATCCTCCCGTTGGCAGGCTACGAGACCTTACTCTGGGGATGGGGGAAGCCACATGGCTCCCACTACCCACCCACCCCACACATGGATGCGCAGGAAGCATCAGACTTAGGTGCCACACAAATCCCAGGGGCTTTGCTTGCAGCACACAACATAGGTAACAGAGTCACCTACTTACAGGTCCCTTGGGGTACCAGGGTCATGCTGTCAGAATAAATCACATCTCCCACTTTTTGGCAGCTCTCTTGCCGGGGGTATGTCTTGCAAAGAACTGGGAGCAGGCTGCAAGCCAGGTAATTTTCTGTAGTGGTGGGAGCCTGTTCCTAGCGCCCACCCTTCCCATACTTCCCCAGCCTGGCCTTGTTACGTGACCACATTCACAACATGGCACAGGATTAGCCAAAAACCCCTCCAAGGCAGCCGGCAGCTGGAGTGAGCTGCTGTTTCCATACATCTTGGCTGGCAAAGTCCACTCCTGCTTGGCCCTCGGCACCAAAGTGCGCGTGCCTTGACCAACACACAAAGGCTCCCCTGAATTATTCTGCAATAACCATCTACTGCTGCCAACCCTCCCCAATGAACCCATGTCCCTGCTGCAAATACCAACCTCAGGCTGCCCAGCCAGTGATTCTGCCTCCTGTAAAATGGGCACCAAAGTGCTTACAGTGGGCTTACACTGGGTCTCAAAATCAACACAACCTTTGTAAAGCAACAAAAAAATGAAATCGCGGAATAAAGTTTCTGGAAGTCCCTCAACATCACGTGAATAGAGTAAAACTTTCTTCTCTTCTCTTATTTTTTCTTTTTTTTTCTTTTTCATGCAGTTACTGCTTCCAGAAGCTTATCAACAAAATGAGCCTGCTCACATTGGCAAAATCCCAGTTCACTCATTTTCTTAAGTAGCACGTTATCAAAACGTACCGACACAAACTGTACTCTCTGGATACAAAGGAAGGCCTTACAACAACTACAGTAATGCCACATTTGCGACCGGTTAGGTCAGTCCTGCAGCCTCCCCTCAGCCTCTTCCCTGGTCTGCACTTAGGTCAGCCAATTCCTGACACAGAGAGGCTGTCAAAGACTCAGCAGTGCTTTCTCAGGCTCACGACACACCAGCTCAGCGGACGACCCTGTCTACTCCTATTTGCTGTGACTGAACACAACCCTTGACAAAAAATCCTCTAGGAAACAACAGGAAATGTTGGTATTTTTAACAGAGTGAACTTACGTTATCCTTCAGATTTTGGCCAGGCACTTTTTCTGTAATATAAACCCACTTTAGTTTCAATGGGAAATATATAACTACTTTACCAATTCGCTAACAAATTACATTCTCTACTACATCGTGTTGTTATATTCTTCACTATAAACTTCTCACCTTTGTAACACCTACAGACCAATAACAACTAGGGACAGAAGCCCCAGATTTCACCTCACTCTCCCGGTTCACCCAGGATACTGGGTATGGTGATGCCCAGGTCCCTAAAGCTACAACGCAGCTGTAGCACATGGAAAGTGGCTGGAAAGGAAAAATGGGTAAAATCAGGTCTGTGCACACAGCCGCGCATCAGCGTCACAGGAAGGCGGAGGTTTCGCTTTGGCATTCCCCGCCATGAGTCAGCCGGTGTTGCCCACTGCTTCTCGGGAGGGCTCTGACGCCTTCCTAACCAAAGGCCGAGGGATGATTTACGGCAGTCGGAAAGCCCGTGTTTGTCCAAGGGTGTGGTGAGACAATGTAATTGAGCAAGCTCACTGCGCTCGCAGGCCTGCCCCTCTCCCTCCTCTCCATCCTCACTCCTCCCTCTTTGCTATTTTTTGGATTGTGTTTCTAACAAATCAGCAAATTGATGGTGTTTACTGTGCAAACAGATGGAGGGCTGAGCTGATACAAGGGCCAGGGCAAAAGCCTGCAACTGGAAGCTGATGAAGAAGGAGGGAGCAGGACTGGCCCCTTTAGGCAGCAGCAAGCCACCAGTCTGGCTCAGACCACACCATTTAACTTCAAAAAGTGTATTCCATATTCTGGTTAACGTCTTAATATATGGATTTTGTTTATCGCATTTCCACCTGCAGTTCTAATTACTAACCCTTTGAAGTTAATAATACAGTATTTACCCCAGAAGACAACTGCTTTAGTCACCTATTTTATTTCCTGATCTAAGCTACAAGGTGGCAGCCACAGGTTCACAATGTTCACGAGCTCCTACTCCAGAAGTAGCTGCCATGCAGGGAAGGCACTGCAGGGCCCTTTCACAACAAAGCAGGAAAAACAGTGCCCCACAAAAATCCCCAGAGGTTCTTCAGGGAAGGACTGTGCTCGGGACCACTTTTTTCTTGCACATCACAATGCCGAAAGCATTCCCTGTCACTCTGAGGCTGAGAAGTGGCTGAAGGCATGGGAGATCAGTGTACCCTGCTAGGGCACGGGCTGACACGTGGAGAGCATGAGACAAACCCCATTACATTTATATAAAATGTGCCTGTTGCAGCCACCTTCTTAATACACACACAACCACAACTTGCACCGAAACAACCTTTGGCCGAAAGCTCTTCCCTTCCCCTCACAACCGCCGTGCGTAACAGCCCGTCAGAGCAACACCAGAGCCCTTCCTCCCGCCACCCTCCTTCCCCTGGGGCTGCACCGCAGCCCAGCCTCTCTGACTCAACCAGCCCTCTTTTACACAGCTGGATCCTCCGACAGATTCCGAGACATTAGCATTTTCCTAAAATAGTCTTAATCTTACGTAAAATGACAGGCATTGCAACCATGCTGTACATTTTCGACCCCACTGACTACCACATCTGAATAATGGCCGGTCAAAGTTTAACAGGGGGTACAGAAAGGGCGCCATGAGCTGGGGCTGTTGGGCGAGGGGAGCGGGGCTCTGCCCTGGACGCACGGCCTTTGCTCCCAAAGCTCTTCTGCTCCTCTGGAGGCAGCAATGCCACCTCCCTCCATCCCTGCCAGGTCTCCTGGCCTCCGGGCAGGACGCATCCCAAGATAGAGACAGCTGCTGAGCTTTGCCTGCCTTTCTGCTCGCGGGCCACCAGTTTGGGATCTCTCCAGCTCGCTTCCATCAGAAAAAACAGAAACGGTGAATTATTCGAAGGACTCCTAATCCTCTTCTGGTTAGGAACCGGAAGACAAGTTCAAAAACTATTTGGAGCAGGATGACACAGAGAAAGACACTGTTTCCCTGAGAAACTAAGCTTCTCCATCCTCAGTGCATCGGCCTGGACTGCTGGACACCTACAGCTTCGG
Organism: Rhinoptilus africanus; assembly: GCA_013400135.1. Taxonomy (NCBI): domain Eukaryota; kingdom Metazoa; phylum Chordata; class Aves; order Charadriiformes; family Glareolidae; genus Rhinoptilus; species Rhinoptilus africanus. Next base: position 10,584 of record VXBO01014113.1, read on the forward strand.
GGAGGCTTTACTGTACTAGATGTCTACTGTACTAACGGCATGCAAAAATAAAAAGTCCAAGGGGAGTCCTTGTCAAATCTGAAAGTAAACAAGCTTTAATGTTTAAAACTCATTCCAGATCACCAGCACAGCCCCAAGTAGCGACACTCTGGCTCTGCTCATCCCTGCCAAGAAAGTTCATCTATTTGGATAGAATAAGCACTCGAATCCAATGGAAAAAACAAAAAAGGAAACACAGTCACATTTGGGAGCACAAGAGGTGGAAATTAATGCGAAACAAAAGAGACCAAACCAGGCAGCAAGTTATAAACACTAAATATTGAAATTCCAAAGCTGACCTGCAAATTTCACGGTTAATACGATGCAGATCTCTTTCCTGCAGTTGGGTTAAAAGTGCACAGCCCTCTCCTAGGCAAATCTCCAAGGAATTTTAAAGCTTGAATGAAAATACTAATTACAACGTACTAAAAACAGAGCAAGGAAGTGTGCAAGATGACTTTCAAGCACTGCAAGGAAGAGAGGAGGACATGGTGCGGCCACTGACAAAGCACACAAGAGTGGCTTAAGGTGACATTAACTCCTTCCTAATGCAGCAACCTGTAAAGGATCCAAATGCTCCCAAAGCCTTGCATTGTACCTGCTACAAGGATGCCCCTGCACTTACGCAGTTTAGAAAGGCATCCTCCTTAAGAAGAGTGGCTATCCATCCCCAATATTTGGCACGACCAGCACAACCATCCTTTTCATAATTACAGGAAGACTGTACCGTAGCAGCTGTTTTTGCAGGAAAAAACCCCCAAACAACCCAGATATTTAGCTTTTAACCAACAAAAAATCCCTCACAAGGTTAACTAAAAGTGTAAACTGAATTCCATATTAAATTATTCTCTGTGTGCCAAAGCCACAACATCTAGTACTCGTTATTACTCTTTCAAAAGAAACAGTCCAGAGTTTACACACACATGTATGTTCTGAGGAGAATATTTTATAAACCCCACAAAAACATTTACACAAAATAACTCAATTTAGGCCAGCAGAGTAAATCTCTCACACACAAAATGTCAGCCAATTAAGCTTTTAGCAGAGCACCAGGGAGACCGATTTTAGAAAGCTAAGCAGGTTTCTCAGTCTAGGAATGCCTGAAATCTGTTTATTCTCAGTCAACAATGACTTTCTGCCTTCTGCCAATTATTAAAGTAGTGGGGGGAAAATGGATTTACTCTCTGCTTTTACAGATCAGTTGGCTTAGCAAGATCTAAACTCGTACACAGGCGCCTTGCAACTCCTCTCATTAATGGGAGCAGGCGACAACAAAAAATTTGCTCTACTTTCCTCTCCGTCCTCAAGCTGCTTATCCTTTCTTGCTGACAACTGGAAATGGCCAGTCCTTCCATGGCATCCTTCCCTCTCCTGCTCCCTGGGCTGCAGGATGTAGGAGGGATTTCAGGAAGAGCTGGCATGCAAGGACACACCAGTGGGCTGGCCATCAGGTCCAGTGAGCATCCTGACATGAATGGACCTAACGAGCCATACCATGGAATTCAGGCCTGGCAAAAGCCCTAAGATGAAACTCTGAGGCCATAACACTCTCCTGCCAAATAGGGAGGTTTGCTTCTCTGCTGGCCCTTACCCTTCTCCTCCCCTTGCCTCTCCCTTCCTCCCGAGTCCCAGAGCCACCCCATACATCGCACCTTCCCTTCTCCATCCCACCGCCTCTTCTCCGCTGGCTCTGGCCTCACCAGCCATCTCCATGGGCCAAAGCAATTGATTCATCTGACCCATGTGACCCATTTATGCAGCAGCAAATAAGACAAATCGTCACATCTTCCTCAATGGCAGCCAAACCCTTCCTCTCACCCATGTACACTTCCCAGCTCCTGCCCACAGCCACTTAAGTGCATTCATCCAGCAGAAAACCGTCCCTCCACCGGCAGGTTTTTTTCCTGCTGACCCTGTGCCGGGCCCTTGGACAAAGCCAAAACCACCAAATACTGCTGTCAGGGTTGGGGCAGTTCATTCACTAATGAACTCGGAGCAGCCCTTCGCACGCATCTTGTACTCATTAAAATTATATTCTTCTTGTCTGTGTTTCTTTCCAGACTGAAGAAAAGGTTTGAACATAACCGTATCTTGGAATGAGTCCCGAATAAATTTCCATTTCCCAAAGGACAGGTTTTCTCCAAGGCAAGTAGTGGAAATTTGCAACAGTTTATTAAAAAGAGGCAGCTTTACCTCTGGCCAATATCATGTATTATCTGGATGTCATCAGAGGTCCTGGAAAGTAGCTTATTCCTCAAATGCCTGGAGGCTCTACAGCACATATGATGCTTAACAAATATTACAAAACACTCTAACTTATTTAACTTTCACTCAATAACATCATCTTTCTGAATTTAAAACCAAACAACTCTTCCCCCCCCCTTAAGATACTTTACCTACTCATAATAACACATTTAGAAAACCCAAGTAAGTACTAAAAGGCAAACGAATAGATGTGCGCATACAATCCCTCCCTTACCTTCTGAAAACACTGCAGAGATGATGCTCTAACAGCTACAACTGCTGTCTTGTGTTTGTTTTCCACCCTCAGTTACTATAGATATCCTTGCCTAGGAGCATTTTTTGACTGACAACATCCCCTAAGAATACCTAGGCCCACAGGAGAGAAACACTGACTACAAAAGTTATCTAGCAACTATTAGCAAAATGCGGTAAGGAAACTCTGGCTGTTACTTCCCCCAGTCAAGCACTGGCAGAGGCGAAAGTGAAAGTTTCTCTGCGTGTCCTCCACGTGTAACACAGAGCACTACCAAGCCACTGTTAACACTGCTGCTGAAACAACAAAAAAAAAAATGCCCCGGACGGTGAGGATCACAGACTGATGCATCTGTTACTGGGATCCACATCGCTAATGATGAAAAACTAATTCTCTGCCCATTGTGAGCCCAATGTTGTTGCCTTGAGAAATGCAATCAAGACACTTCTACATAGGTGATACATCATAAATGAGAAAAACAATAAATCATTTTGTTGAAGAAAACAACAACAAAGATAGTAAAACTGAAAAATAATCTAAAATCCATATAGAATTCTACACCATTGTTTTTTGTAAATAAGGAAGAGGAAACTATTTCATAGTAAGCAGATAGGGAGCTAAACCCATCATCCCAGCTCAAGAGGAAGTACACTGTCACCCTGGGTTTGAAGGGTACAACTCCTTCTTGGAGCACCTTGGAGTAAGGTCAGGCTGAATAGGGTGCTTTGTGCCTCCAGCTCCACACCCAGGATGCAGGAGGTTAGGGGAATTAAGAAGAGTGCTTGCAGGTATTTGCACGGGAGAAGGAACTGCCCAAGGGACAGACAGGTCTGACAAGAGGATGACTGGCCTACAGTATTAATATTAAATATAACTGAAGAGATTATGAGGCACTGTGCATACCGGGTACGGTTCCTGGTACCAGACATTTTTTCACTTGAACTACTCAGCACCATGAAAACAATTCATCCTATGGAAATTATTCGGCATTTATGAAACGCTATAAAAAGTGAAGGGGAAATCCAGTTAGTCATCTGTCAATCCTCCTGTTGTGAAAACATCACAGATTTACAGACGCTGAGGTCGCTTTAAAAAAAAAAAAAAAGAATCGTACCATAAATTTCTTCACTTTATGAATGAAGACAGTTCTCAGTAAACCCCATCTTGGGGAGGATACTAGATTTTCTTACAAACACCTCAGGATGAAGGAAACGATCTCATGAAGAAACAGCAGTATATTTCTATACAAGGGTTTGCTATCCGGATATGATAATTTCTCAAAACCTCAAACAAAATACCACAGCATGCTAATCTGCTCTTTCACAGCAGGTAACCTCAGACGTCCTATAACTCTAGAGCATGTTCATTCTTGCCTTGTTTAAAGGCTCTGACGAGCGCAGGGATCAGCCCAAGCCCTTCCTCCTGCTCACCAACCCCCTGTCTAAGTATTGACTTTATTTCATGCTCCAGATTTCACAAGTTACTGCATTTCTTCTAGGAGTGTGCGCAGCATTCCTTAATCTGCTGAGGTTTTATTTACTTTCTAAATGCAAAATACCATTAAAAAAAAAAAAAGGTTGTTTTGAGAGGGATTTTAAATTGCACTGGAGTCGGGAAATTAACAATAAGTGTTCCCCCAAGCAACTCACCTCTGCCTGGCCACCATCACAGGGGACAGTACAGTTGCCCATTTCACCGCCAGCTTGAAGGACATGGCGCAGCTCAGCTTCATGCTGCAGCCCATCACACCCTGACAAATCCATGGCTACCCCAGGACCAACCCAATTTGGGACTGCTGGATTTTCCTCATCCTTCTGCACATGAAGGTTTAGCTCTTTCCGCCGCGGTAGTCAGTGCTTACCATTTCCCCTCTCCTTTCCATGGATGAACCTTTGTCTTCCAACATGGCAGGAAGAGGCAGACGGCGGCTGCACAGTCACCGGTGTACATCATAAAAACATGTTAAGGAAGCAAAGGAGATCGGACCGACACTCATCCTTTCAGAGCAGGATTCTCACTATTTCAAAACGTGAAGTAATCACTCGGTTAAATCTTTCACTATAGTCAAATTAGAAGCCCCAGATTTCAGTAAAGAAAATTGAAAAATACACCTCTTTAAGGGAGTGACAGAGGGACTTTTCCAGAATAGTATTATTCTGGCTCTTATACTGCTTAAAAACAAAGCCCGTGCTTTCTGTAAAAAAGAAGCCTGAACGCTGCTTTGGACAGGGGCAGGGAAGCCAGCATTCATGTTTATAGACTCTAATCTAATTTCACGCCTTCTTCTTACTCTCACTACCCTGTCTTAAAAATTCATGTTTTATTAGATTCAAGAAACCGCTATAGCTCATAATGAGGTACGTCAGCTGATACTGTCGATGGGGTGTTTTGTACCAAACATTAACGCTAATTATATAAGCCTTCCACTGCACTTTGTTTGCCGAACCCACGCGCTTAAGCTGCTTGCCATATTACTGCAAACAGTTCATTAGCAATACGTTTACGGGCCTGGGTGGCATTAACCTTTCCTCAAAACCGTCCCAAGCTGAGAATGTGGACCTTGTGCTGTTAATTACAGGAGGCACCGCCAGACTCCCGCGTGGTGGTGACACGATACTGGACCAGCACCTCTGCCAACAAGAGCTAGGAGAGCCCGGCATCCCCCACGCCACCCACCCCCCGAGTCCCAGCAGGGACAGGGACAGGCAGGCTCCTCCATCCCATAAATGGCTCATAAATTTTGTTCATAACTTGGAACGGGAAGGGGTCTGTGTTTTTAAATACTGCCATTCCTCTCCTGGCTGCACGCATTTAAGGAGAGCCTGGTGTTGGGTCTCGGTGACTGGGAGAAGTTTATGGCCCCACGCAGGGCAAGTGCAGCCAGCGCCTCTTCAAACTGGGTTGTTCAAATCCAAGATTCCTGGATCAATCCTTAATTAGTCAAAAATGATGCAAGGTGTTCACAGCCCTCAGTTTCAATAGGCTATACGGTAACCTCTCTTCACATGCACTCTCTGTCCAGCAGTTTATGGGAATAAACTTATACCACAGGCAGAGAGTATGCTAAAATAATTTTAAAAGTAACACGGCATCCATATTTTGTCTTCAAATTGCTTTGCACGTGCAAAAAAGGAATGGTAGATGGGAAATAAGTGTGTACTGAAGCACTGATAAAGTGTATTAACTTGCTGTCCAAAACCATTAAAAAAAAATAGCTTGCTTAAACTGTCAAAAGACAGACCCAAACACAGAACAATAGGCATTCCGGACCACAGAGCTGATTTCAGAGAGCAGACAGGAGAAACGCTTTAAGAACAACAACAATAAGAATAGAACAACAAAAAAAATCCCCCATAAACTGCATTTCAGAGCAAGGTTTCACTGATATGCCCTGTGGTTTTCACAAGAACGCTCCAAAAATTATTCATAAAACCAGAAACGGCAGTTATTCTTAAGCTCTCCAGACAATTATAGCGAGTATGGAAGAAGTGAGAAATCTGAAAAATTTAGAAACACCACCAAGATGTTGAATTCGAACAGATTTTGCCACGTACACACCAGCCCGAACGAGTAAGCACGTGGGGAACGGGAAGTGAAGGACAAGGCGCAGCAGAGCCACGGCTGGCACGCTTTGTTAGAAGTAGGGAAGCAGGGGAATTCACTTTGCTGATAATAAAAGAGAAGTATTTTAATCTCTTTCACAAGCATAATCACGGAAACTACTGAAAACCATGACGGATCAATTGACGGTTCGTTACTGGGAACAATGCTTTTTGTTTTCTGAAGCTTGCTGTCTCAGATCTTCTAAGTAAAGGAGACACATCGCAGATTTGAAAGGCAAGGGAGCTGTTTAAAATTAATTTCAATTCCAGTCGCTGCAGCAAAGGAAGAAACCCCATCTTCTCTCATTCGGCCATTTGCTTCAAGCGCTGCCTCGCAGAAACCTGGTCCTCCCCGAGCCACCTTGGGTCCACACGAGTTTGTCCACAGAATTGGCTTTGAGAGTAGTTTTGTCATTAATACGCTTTTAAACCCAGGCAAGACTTGAGGAAGACAGATATACTCCCCTCGAAGCACACGTTTTGAGAAACTATATCCAGCTATTTTGTTGTGCACAAACAGCTATTTTGTCTTTCAAGATCAAAACACAAGCAAACAAATAAACAGAAGGCGCTCCAACTGGAAAGATATTTTTGATGGGAGGAAAAGACTTTGCTAACCAACTATTAGAGAATGCCAAACTGTCTAACACTCAGTTCTCATATCATACAATAAATTGCTAACTTAAAATTATTGTACATGCACTTTCCTTCCTGATTTTAACTAGTTCAGTGCATCTCTTCTGCAAAGGTTTACCCAACACCATTCCAACAACATTCATTCTCCTGGTAGGGCTGTCAAAAACATCCTATATATCCTCAAGGGATGTATCCATAATGGAAAATATGCGTCTTGAAGACATGCTCGTTCAGCAAACGTCAGGCCCACCGGGCACTGGTGTATGAACGCTCACAGGTCAAACAATTCCCACAGTCCTGTCCCACAAGACATGGGGCGCTTACCCAGCCCCACTGAGTCCAGGAGCAACCTTGAGGACCACAGACTGCTCATTGAGAAAGCAGCGCACCACAACAGCTTGCAGCAGCACTAAGGCAACGCTAACCAAACCTGCATCTCTGCAGAATAAATCAGCAGAGGGCAAATGCTCTCAGTCACGCTTCAAACACACCACAGATCACCCATTTCAACTTCTGGTGCAAGGCGATCAATACGAACCTCCTAAAAAATTCCTCCTGAAAAGCATCAGTGTTTTTTGCATTTCCCTACTTAGCATTTCACATTCCTTTACAAAAGATTTGCTCGTGGTTTTCTTGACAAATAACAACATAATCGTAAATTGCAAGATGATAACAGAGTTTATGGACTGAGACTTGCCAAGATATTTATTGTGCTGCTGCACGGGGGAGGCGATTTCCTTTCTTATATGCCCTTGTGGGAACAAAGTCAAAAAGCGCATCCCAATGCTAAGCTGAGGACAAACCATCCGATGGAGAGAAGCAGGAAGGATGCAAGGGCACCGCTGAAAATGCGTTACTTAATTCTGCAGGGTTAGGGTGCTGTGACTTCACCCCCACCAATGATAACAGGCTGCATCTGCTGCCTTGCTTACTTTGTAAAAGGAATTTGCTTGCGTGTTGACACAAAACTGGTCCTTTTCAGAGCACTGAAACTGCGGTGGAGAATGCCTAAAATTTTGAGGGGTTCTAAACTTAAAAGGTGCTTTCCAAACTAAGAACAGTGGGAAAGTATTCCTTCACAGAATTTAAGACAAAGGCATGAAATGAGGGGAGGGGGAAATGAGGAATGACCGTACGAATGTCTATTTACCTAATTATTTTTTAATGACTTAACAGACTATTTTTTAATATACAATCTCTACATACCCTTTTCTAGTTGTCCTTATAAACCCAAATCCACCACTTCTTGCTCGCCCTTTTTTCTTTTAACTCCTCTCAGTCTCAGAGAAACTTTAAAATTTTGCGTGTCCAGATGAGAACCTTGTTTATTTGGTTTCCATTTTCTTTTTCCCTCAGAAATAGGTTTGCGAAGTATATTTTCAAAAACTTAAGACACTAGGAGAGTGATCAGCAGCCTTTGACCCCAGGCATCCTTCACTCCAGACAGTATTGGGATACTCAGACCAGAAGGTTTGCTTACAGGGTATTTTAGTTCAAGCATTTGGTATCAGTAGTTTTCATACAAGCATTTGTACAGTGCTCCCAATGGCTCCCTCTTTCCGGAGGGAGAAAAGTCAAGAATTGGAATGACGTGGCTCTTACAAGAGAGGCATTTATCACAAACTACAAATTAAAACCTATAAAGATCACAGGGACCCAATATATTTAAGCATAGGAAAAGACACAATAATGGTTAGCTGGCTACCTTCTGTTTCTCTGCCATCCCCATTATTAAACCATGGAACAAAACCTTTTATAGAGGAGAACCTAATGATCACTAAATATACCTTTAGTCTTTAATTTAAGTGAAAACTCTGACTAAGTGCATAGAATTAGCTGAAAATAGCAATAGAGCTGGCCACCTTTGGCAGATTCACAACCAGTACGCTTCATCTTTTTGTAGCCACTTCCTTTTGACTGCATCACCTTCATTTAGCTGCCAAGTTGGAAAGAAGAGCAAATGCTGTGCTGCTTTTTAGAGGCCGAGAGGAATTAATTCTCTGTATTCTAAGATGAAAAGGCCTCCATTCGAAAGCTTATAGGGTTTTAGTCCCTTAAATCTACCCATTATTTGCTTAAGGAACTCTTTAGACTGAATTTTCAGGGTATGACACCAAACAAAATTTCCTCCAAGATAGGCTTGCGCTCAAACTTAGTCTACATTTCATTGCACGAGGAGAAACAAAAAGTTAATGAACAATGTGCAATTTTATTTTTTTTAAAATCCAGCTGTTATAGTAAAGCACATTTTCCTTTTAAACATTCTTTCTTTAAATCAAAGTAGGGGTGTTAGCGAAGCCATTGTAACACAGCTTTTTTTACCCCATTCTGATTTTACAAATGCTATGTCCATGAGCTGCCAGGCTCTGAGATCTTCTAAGTACAAGCCCTGCAGGGGTGGTACCCACGGTCCTGTCAGTGAGGTAGCAGATACTCAGCAGCACTAGGTGACAACAGGAAGTTTTGTTAAGAGAAGGGTATTACAGAAAGAAACATCCCAACCAGCTATCAATTTCACCACTAGAAAGTCAACCCAAACAGCAATGCACACACCAAACATCAATATAACTTTTCCCACAACTCTTACTTGATTAGTTTTGGCAATTTTTTGTGCCTTTTTTTTTTTTGCCTCTGTTCTCTCTCTCTCAGTACTTCCACAAATGCAAAGTGACGCGTAACATATTCAGCAAAAATTAAAAAACGAGCCGTCTTTACCCTCTACCAGCTCATGATGCGCATGGTTCAAAAGCTAAACCTCTTTCAAAGGAATCCACAACTAATTTTAAGACATTCATCAGGTCTGTCAAGTGAAGCATGTAAGCAGTCATTTCCTTTAATTAACACAAGGAGGGGCAGAACAACATAATAAATATTTTGCAAAACATTATTAAAAGAAAAACACCATGGCTGACAGTACAGCCCAGTTCGGTTCAGTCCACCAACCAAAGAGCATTGCAGTCAGCGAGAAGAGGGGTGAAAAGTTAGCGTGGTTCAGGTACCACTGCTGCTACATCTCCTTGGAAAGCTGACACACACTGACACTACTCGCTATAGCCCGTCAGAGCAGGGATGTGGATTAGAGGGGCAGCTCTGGAGCTCCACACAAGTTATTTCTGGTAGTTATGCCCAGGAGAAATTAAACATGCAGTCACACTTTCCTGCAAGACTCAGAAAGGACAAGCATCAAATACTGCTCCAAGTTTACATTAAAAAAAACTCCTGCCTTTAAATGACACAAAACCAAGTAAACAAGTTTTGCCAACCCATGACACCCAGCATAGTGGCATCCTTCTTAAAGCCTCTGTTCTCCTCTTTGCAGAGCCAGGGAACGGTCTCCAGCTCCAGCTGTTTGGAAATATTCATGGTTGCTATTTTTCTGAGACAGAGGCTTGCACCTCAGACACAGTCAGGACCAACTTTAACTCCATCTGGCTGCTGTAAGCAACATGAAGTTCGGCATCCCTACCACAGGAAATCGCAGATAATATAACACACGCTCTCAAATTCTCTATTTAATGATCCATTAATTGATAACATACTAACAACTACGTATACATAATTTATTACTGGTGGTAGAAACACTGATCTGATTCTGCCTCAATGACTCACTGTTTTGTTCAAAGAACAAACAGGCCAGTCCTCAACCCCACTATATCCTTCAGCCTCAAGATGCACAATCTCAAATTCAGAAAGTCAACATTTCCTGATGAATTGAACTACATGAAGTCATGGCTTTGGCAAATCAATTTTTCCATAATTATCAGAAGATGGGCTGCAGTATTGCAGAATCGTTTTAACATGCAAAACATATACAAAGAAAAATGATAAAAGATATTGGAACTTTTTGTCTCCTCCTCTGGCCAGAGAAGACAAGTCTGAGAAAGGAAGTAGCATAAAAGGAAGGAAAGAAAATTAATTTGAAATTTGGTTTTAAAAAAAATGAACAACTCATTTAGCGTCTTCCTTACAAGACAGCAATGTATTCTCTGGCCATAATCATGTCCAGCTTCATTCCACACATGATCCAACATTCCCTGAAACCCCTTCTGGTGCAGGAATGCATTGATTATAAAGCTGCACGTGACTTGCACCGCATAATGCACAGGCATCTCTTTTAGGCTACACAGCTCTTCTTGCATACTGCCCAACAGGAGAACGACTGCAGACCAAGAACCACACTGTGCGTGCTGGTCCCTGTGTCACTACCATATTTTTTTGCCGCTGTAAGATGCAAGGTGGGGAAAACTAGAAAACCAGACTTTAAGATAAAAGCTGGGCAACAGGATAGGATTTAACATACTATACAGCTGAAGAAAGCGTTTCACCTAACTCTTTGATACCTACCTACTTATCTATCTATCAAGAAAAAAACACAGCTGAGCAACAAGGCTATGCAAACATTTCCAGGTTCTAAAAAGATCGAGCCAGTCAAGCTTCCCCCCTGTGGTTTGCATGTCGTCATCAGCATTGCTTCATGTTTGTATAGCCTTATAGCTCAAATATGTTTTATATGTCTTCAGAGGACGAGCGCACATATTTATGAGTTACAGTGATTGCTTCTTCGTGAGCAGTGCACAGACATGTGCAAAACAGAGGTTCCCAAGACTGTAATCCCGTCTCCAACTAGAATGCTGTAAGAGAAAGAGAGAGGCAGGAAACCAAACTAACATACAATGGTACTGACACGTTTTATTAGGAAGGAGCGTATATAAATTAAACAATACCACAACAGCACAGCCCCAACAAATCCTCCCTGCTACAACTGATTCTTAAACAGCAACACTTTACAATGCTGAGGTAAATTTAGATAATTGTGTATATTTATTTAGTATTCTTCACCTTAAAAGGTCCCACAATATGATTTTTTTGTGCATGTGTATGCATATTTTTTGTGTGTGTATGAATATATGTACCTCTCATCTGCCTTTTCCATTCTCATTCTCCGCCCCCCGGGCAAATTATGTTGCAGCATTGGGTATTCTGGCTGGTACTGGGGAGTGAAAGTAAAGAATCTCATGAGGAGGAGCCTCTCTCATCAGAGACCCATTAAAATTCAATTGCCAGTTTCCACCAGATGAAAATCTCGCCTCACAATTAACTGAAATTTGAGTGGGATTAAGATAGAAAGGTGCACCAAAACTACGATGGAGTGGGAATACCACAATACCTGTGGTTCCTGCTGCTTTCCCGTGCTTAGATAGCAGGAAATCACAGACGACATTTTCAAACACGGACACAAAGATCCAAGATCAAGGGCATCTTTGGAATTTGTGTTGACATTTTGTTTCTAGCCAAGATCAGGTCAAGCCTATGCAGTATCTGGGGGTCTATCCTTAGAAGGCCTACTACAATGTTTATTTCTAATCAAAAGCTTGGTTTTGTAAGCAGTTGATTTCCAGGTGTTTCTTGGCACAAATGAATAGAGGCAACAAGAGCATTTGCCATAACAATCACAATATTTAACCCAAAATCAAGCTGTCTCCTGTTTACCTTCACATCTGATGCATTCTTGAGGAAAGTTTCTCCATTCAGCTACACCCTCCTCTTCTACTTAATAACTATGACCTAGAAAAACTACCTAAGACTAGCCCAGCATCTCTCCTTCAGCCCCTAGTTTAAAGGAACTGAAAAGCAGCAGCAAACTCCCACCCAATTGCCATCAGCAGCAAGAACATCTTTCCACAGGCTCTGGAACCCTTTGTCTTCATTGCAGACATTTTTCTCCCTCTGATCCCAAAAGAGACTAAATAAATTAGATTTTAACTTGCATCTCATTTCCCCACGTATTTCAGAAGCTGCCTATAAACAGCTCCTCTGTTTATATAGTTCTAAAAGCAGGAGAGTGTCTTAGCTGTAAGACCAGACGAAAGCTGAACTCATGCCCACAAACACAGAAGTAAAGCCAGATGTCAGATACCAAAGAATCAGACACCCATGCCAGCCCCCACTCTTCACACCGTATCTTTTTTTTTTAATTAAAATTATTTCACCATGCTTCTAGTAAGCTCCACATCTAAGTGCAAAATCTCGCCTGCTCAGATACCTCTCCTTCTCTCTGGTGTCATAAGCAATGTAAACCCCATTGCTGATGTTGATTTTGATAGAGCCCCTGACCTGACCCACTCAAGACCCAAGGAGGGATGGAGAGGACAAGGGAACCACAGAACCCGGAGTGCTGTGGAAGCAGCAGAGACGGCACTACACAGAAACTCAAATTCTCAGCTTGGCCCCGCTCTCATTTAACTCAAACAGATTTAGAGAAAAAGCTACATTACCACAGTTGCTTCTGAGCCAACATTTACTCTGGCAGGCTATCATCAGAGCTATTGAAGTTTTTCTCTCTCTTTTTATCCTACTGTAGTGTTATAATAGGAGCAATAATACATTTACGTTTGCTTTATTCTTCCTTAGCACACAGTTCAAAATTCTATAAATGACACTGAAGTACGTAGCAGAGGCGTTTTGGCTGTACTGCTTACATCCTCCAGGTGCTAAACCTCTCCTCTGTAGACTATGGCAAGGACTAATCCTGCCACCTCATACAAGCTATTGATATTTTGATTAAACAGTACTGCCTACAGAATGGAAAAGATTGTCCCCAAAATATTTACATGAATCTGAGACACATGGATGGCTTCAGGATCAGTAAGTAATCATGAAATATGCTGTGAAATTAACACATTTTCATACTGAATAAGTATGCCCATCGTAGCAACCAGCTTGGAATCGACGGGTGATCCAGAAGAGTTTTGGAAGCCCTGGCAGCCAGTGTAAATTAGCAGTAACACACTGGAATTATCAACTACAGGGCTAGGAATTCCCCAAGTCTTTTCCAAAAGTATAAAGATTCATTTTCACACTGAAAATGCAGAACAGAATTTCTGTGGAAAGGTGAGGGCAGAAGATGGAGGGGAGGAGAAAGAGCAGAGAGGCACAAGGAAAGATACAACTTATTATTTTGAAGAATCAAATGTTTATTGTGTTTGTTTATATGGTCCTGAACCAAGATTTATGACAAGGAATGCAGCATCGGTTACAACCTCTTCCTGTCCTGCATATGAGATGACTAGATGAGATGTCCTATGATGAGATAAGATTGCCCAGCAATCTAATCCAGATGGGACCCCATAATCCCATATTGTTACCACACAATTTGGAGTACACATGTATGGCAGAAGAGTAACAAGAATATGAGGGACAGAGAAAGAAGGGTAAAAGCCATCTAAAGAAACATAGATGAAGGAAAAAGACAGACAGGAAAAACCTTGCAGTGGCTACCTTCAAGGAGAGCCTTTCCCATATCACCATGCAGGAGCTTTCCCACTGGACACCGAAACTGCTAGAAACCTCACACTGCCTCACATGGGTCACATATATAAAACCACACACATATATATATACACACACACACATACACCCATAGGTATACTCCATTAGTAACGTAAATAAGGAAGAGGAGAGGCTGACCAGAGAAGATGCATCCTTTCCAGCACAGCTAACTCCAAATTTATGCTGCTCAACTGAAAGATGCTATGCAATCATCTTGACCAGCACATGGCAATTACACAAGCGGCTGATGAGTGGTGTTAACCAAGAGCACTTGACTGCATCCTGGCAAGCCAGTCAACTATTGCATCCATCACATGTAAGCCACTGGCTTGCATATAAATGAATCTCATGTTAAAAACAACATGGAAATGATCGCCGAGATGTGGAGTAAGTCGACGGACTGTTTTGCTATTTTCTAGTGCCCCTGAAGATGTTGTCTGCATCATTTCCAAACATTTTCTTTTTGTAGTCAAAATGAAGACAGATGATTTAAGAGTTGACAGTCTCTTCCCCTTACTGTTGGGAGAGTCATAACAGAACCAGCCCCCACCTTTCTGCACACAACTGCAAGAACAGTTTTGTAAAATCCTGCAACTTGCCGACTGACTACCCGTCACTCAAAATACAATATGGCTATCAAGTGCTTCAAACCCCTCTGCAGGCACTAGTATTGATACCAGGACAAATCTTGCCAATTCTTCCTGCAAAATGCTGCAGAGACACAAATCTTCCTTGGAGCTAAAATGCTTTGTGAAAGACTCTCACTCTTTTCTTTCCCCATTACTGCAATATTCTTTCACTCTACATTTATGAATCCCATCAGAATATTTCATGTAAATCATTTTTGTTACTACTGTGTTGGCTCGGTCACTTCCATCTTTGCATTTCTTGGACGATTCCCTTTTCTCTGCTGTTTCACACTTTAAAGCCCTCTACAACCTATCTCCATCTCCCCAGGCACTGCACAAACGGTCCAGATCTTGGATCGCACCTCTGACTACCACCTATTTTTCAAACCATAAAACAAGCAAAGAGGCTCAAGTAGCTTTATTCATTTTTTAAGCTACATCGACGCTACCCCTAACTTTTCATCTCTACTGAAAAGAGAAGAGGATTGAGACAGCAGATCTTCTTAAGGTACATTTATACTGCAGCTTAGGCAGCAATGCAGAGTCCAGGTTTACCAGCTCTCCATGGCCCTTTCACACCAAAATGTATTAGTACTAAAAGAGCAAAATGATTTCTCTGTAGCTCTGAGATTGCAAATCAAACTGGTTTTCCTGCAACAACCCTAAGATTCAGGCTTACTGAACATTTAAATGAGCATGAGACTAATATGAACCCTGCTCCTTTGTCTCTCATCCGTATGGGAAAATGATATATCAGCACATTTTTAAAAATGGACAGGGAGCTGTATCCAAAACTAGGTTCAGAATTATACTTAAGCTTTCTAACATCTCACATTCTTGATACAGATACGGCCTCACTCACACCTGTACCAAAGCAGGAGCTACATGTAATTTCTGCAGAAGGTGGAAGCTGCACAATGCTAAGAATAAAACGGCTAATAAAAATTAGCTTTGCCAATGTATTAAGAACTTGACACACATAGACTTAGTGAACTGACATATTTCACACAGGTTTAACTGTTGAGTAGCACTGTGCTATTTTTACATAGGCTCTCTTTTGACTAAGACTACTTTTTTGCTGAAATTGAGAGTCCCAGCTGTAACAACTAATGAGGCAAACATGTGCAAAGCACTATTCTCATTACAATTAAACGACTACGGGACTACCATAGTAAAACGTTACAAATCCAAAAGTAAACTAAGGGTACCTCAGAAATCACTAAGAGGAAGCACGTACCTGCCACTTAATAACTCAACCAACAAGAGAAAAAGGCTGTATTTAAGACCTGTTTGGAGACGAGTACTGATGAATTCTGGGCTGGACCCTTTGCGTTCCCCCACATTCATCCTGGCAGCAGAGCCCATCCTGGCAGCTGCCCTGAAAAAGCCTTTTTGGAGAACAGCATCTAAAATATGCTGCTGGGGCCAGGATACTGTACAAGGACGGCAATCCAGACTTAAAGCAATTTTATATTAAGTTTATGGATAAAGTGTTCAGAAGAGAAAATTTTCCTCTGGCCACAAGTGGTAGCATATGTGGGGTTTTTTAATTGCTGAAAACATTCTTCCCCTAACACAAGGCAGAAAGATTACGGACCTGGGGGAAGAAAGTAGGGGGGTGGAGGGGGGAAAGGGAAGTCTTAATTAAAACTGTGGCACAGATATCAACCTGACCAAAGTAGAACTGTAAGCACCAAGAAGGGAATAATACTGTAATACTGGTAATCTGTATCACTTTTTGTCCCCCATGGTTAACCATACTCCGTCACAGTTCCTGGGGCGGGGGGTGGGGCTCACTTAAAAAAAAAATCAGATTTTTCAGTCAACATACAAACTTTAGTTACTTATTTATTTATTTTAAACTCCTGACCTGGGATAGTTTTTTCCTTGTCTACATATGCAACATAGTCTGCGCACTTACGAGACAAGCTCACACACCTGTAGGAAGCGGAGAATTTAGGCTAAAAATTCTGACTGACATTTAACTTAACACAGTAATACTTCTCTGGGGGAGGGGAGTTTCCTATAGCTGCATTAATTCAGGCTAAAAATACCCATGCTGACATGCTGTCATGTGAGAATCTCTTTGATTCCAAGAGTTTATTCAGAGCCTTCGTGTTACTTTGAACTTTTTTGTTGTTTAATATGATCATCGCTCCATTTGTCATCATATGACAAGAGCAGACAATTACACAAGCTGAAGATATGTCTGCCAGTCATAGCATGCCATCTTGCTGCTGTCAAGCAAAGAGATGTGCCTCTACACACCTCTAGATTGAGTTCATTAAACCAGCCTGCAGGATATCCCTCGGTAATGACACAGATGAAAGACCAAATTAAAATTGCTTAATTCAGATACACAATCTCTAGCATTTTCCACCTTGCAGTCTAACTGGTTAAGCTGCATGTTTGAATAAGCCATCCTAGCATAGAAGCAGCTCTAATTCTTCACTTCCACCACTTTTAATTAAAACATCTGAAAGATTGTCAGAGTTTGTTTTGTACTTCCCTCAGCCTTGAACGTCAGCTAAGCTATTTAAAAGAAAAGCAGCCTGGGCAGCCACATATTAACATGCCTCCCGTCAATTGAAGCACGTAAAGCAGCTCTCTCCTACCTTAAAATTGCCACGGGAAGAGGTGAACACACCGGAGATGCTGGGTATCCAGCAAAAAGCTGTGCGTCACCTCAGAGAGCATGCATCAGTGTTTTCAGGACCCACTACTGCTTTCCCAAGGCCTATTTGTTGCCTCCAAAGCCTCGGTGCTTCATTAGTGAAACCACATTACCTCCTTGTTCCTTATCCAGAATCCAACTTCCCCATAGAGTGTTTTGATAGACGATTTTTAACCATCTGCTTCTTTAAGTTTTTTTTCATTTTCTAATATTAAATAAGAAGCTCTTGCCACACAATTGTCTGTCTCTCATACAAATAGGACAGAAGAAGTATGTTTAAAAAGCAAACATACAGCAATTTTGCATTAACACTGTAAGAAGTCCACGGGGAAGTAGCACCTACCTCAATTAGTAGATTGAGCCATGTTTTCAAACAAAGCCTCATTAAAATAAGCTCTTCTGACTCTCCATCAAGAGCCAATTCACCAGCAAGGGGACAATTGCTTAACACCGCCTCCTATGACGAAATACCTTCCCGACACTGGCACAGCAGACATCAGCATTAACTCTGACAAGAATGTTTCCAAAGCCACTGAGGTTCCAAGTCTAAATATAAAGCTGGAATCCCGATTTCCATTACTTCCTCGTTAGTGACTTAGCGTATTGGAGTGGGGGGAGAAATCTTAATAAATAACAATAATAAAATGCTTCATATACCTCAAACATTACTACTGCATTTTTCAGGACAGCTAAATGTATCCAAGGCTGTACGTAACTACTGAAGTGTTTGCTTTACCAACGCGATTTGGCACAGCACCAGCAACCCAAAGGGCAACAGGAAACCGCAAAGCTGATTTGGCTCAAAATTTGAGTTTTTCTGAAGCTTGGTTATACAACAGCGCATGTTTTTTAAAAAATAAATTATACTGTAGGTAATTTGGTTTCATTTTTAGAATATTCCCATGAAGCAGCTCTAACTCTAAGCTCAAATTCAAGGGTCAGCCAGGACTCACAGCAAGTGATGAAGCAAGGATGCTGCAGAGGGCAGGGATGCAGCAGCCGCCGCCCCTGGGACAGGCAGCTAACCAGCCCTGGGAGATCAGGAAAAAGAAACACGTTCCCTTTCTGCTCCTTCCAACTTTTGCATTTAATCGTCATGTCTTTGTTTCTGCCACCCCACCTACAGAAGAACAGACAGCCATAGGAAAAATAATGCTGAGGGAGACCTCAAGAGAGGGGTTCACCTGCCCCACATTCCTTCAGGGAGCACTTATGGCATTCAGGACAGAATTTGGCCTCTTATTAGGGTCCCTGGCAGCACAGAGGCCTTGTCCCTGCTCGACTTTGGGCCACTCCATGCAGGGAGGGGGTGCAGGAGCAGCCTGCCGTGCTCCCCAGGAACAGACACCTCAAAGGCACAAATCTCACCTCCTGGCACTCCAGCATCCATTTTCTACCCAAGAAGACTCCCACAAAAGCAGGTTTCCACTGCTGGGGAATTAGCGCAGCAACTCGACAACCTCACTGCACGCACACCGAAAGCAGCAGCTTCCCAGCTCAGCCTCGCCTGTGCAGGCACCACACCAAAGGCTGCTCTGAACTGTACCGTGCCCCCCAAAACACACATGATGCGCTCACGGCACTTTGTTTCCATCCGTGCAAAGCCAAACAACTGCACCATGAGGCCAAGAAGGGCCTTAACCGTTAAAAAACAGACAGACCTTTTGCTAAGGAGGTTTTGGCTTTTCTTAAAATCACCTCCCTCAAAAACATTCAACCCATTCCCATCTCTGTCACGAGAAAAGCGCTGTGCTGCAGTTTCAAGCCCGTTATCTTTCTTCCCCCAATTTACAGACCAGAGGGATGGACCCAGCACTGGTGTCTGTGCTCCTCCAGGTCTTTGCTGTCACTACACCCTCACTCAGCACCCCCGAAGCAGCCCTCCCACACCATTCCCAGCCCCGCAGCAAACAACAAATAATAAAAAAGCAAGAGAGACTCCATGGGAAATAAATGGCAGTGCTTGCAGCGACTGCGAATGAGGTGCGGGAAAGGGAGGGAAGGAGGGCACCGGCTAACAGATGGGGATTTCTTTCGGTGGCTGCTGCTTTTCTAGCTACAAAGCGCTGGCAGAGGAAGCACTGCAAGCAACTTGCTCCCTGGAACAGCATGAGAAGAAGAGGTTGGTCAAGTTTTGAGCCTGAGCCTACCGATAACAGAGGCGATGAGAGCAGCAAGGAGCGTGGGGAGGAGGCGAATCCTTCTCTTATGTCTGCTGGGTTACAGCAGCTCCTGTGCCTCGGTGAAGCCGCAACACTGGAAACGAAGCTGAACTCCCTGCCTTCCCACCTCACCTGGATACTCCAGAGTATCCTCATCTAACATCACACCTGGAGAAGTCCTGCTTTAGCCACAGGCCAAAGGTTTGGCCAAAAAACATAGACAGTCATACACTGAGCTAAACACTGTTTGTTCCAGCATAGGAATCTGCCTGCACTATGGCAGAAGAGCTTAAGCCAGAACATAGCTTTGCCCAGCCATGACGACCAGTCAGAATAAATCTCATAATCTAATTTGTATACCCCTGCGCCTGAGCTATCCTACATTCACGTTGTTCCGTTCACCCCGTACCTGCCCACTGAAATGCCCATCTGCAAGCATCCTTCCAGGCAGCCATGCCTCTCTACAAACCAACTCAGGCCCTCTGGTGACGGTGTTACACCCCCAACCAGAGACGCGAAGGCTGCCCAAATATTTCAGCAGCAGCCTACGCTGACACCATTTAGCTCACTTAATTTCCAAATGCAAAAGATAGGTCTCCAATAAACAGACAACAAATCCCCACTAGCCTATTCTTACATTCAATTTGCATAACAGATCACTCTACAGCATTAGCAAAATTCCATGCTGCAAGCACATTTAATAAAATCGTAGCGACGACAGCTTAAACAGCGCGTTAGTTAAAATTCCTGCGATGCCTATTATCAGTGGAGTTACATGATATGGGGAAGGGTGGCATGCCCTAATGAAACCTCGCGCACACAGCCAACAGACTGCAACAAAGACTGGAAGATCACATGAACACTCCCAAAGAAGAACATTTTAAAACCCGACACACACCCCCTCCTCCTATCCCCCCAAAAGCCAGCCTAGCATCATGTGAGCAAAAGCCCTACTCCATGTTACATTCCTGGAGCCTGAAGCCAAGGAAAGGAGAATTGGTAGAGGAACTGCGTGCTCAGCCCCACCACGGAGGCATGCTTTGCATTCTTAAGCAGCACCCTCTGAAACCAATCATCGTTAGTCTCTAATTGGCTGGAAGGAACCTCGTTCAAGCCTTGACAGCCAAAAGAAGTACTCTGACTCCTGGTGACCATAGGAGACTGTTAGCACAACTCCTTCAGTTGACAGTTAAAGGGCGGGGGGTGGAGGGGGAAATCTGCATTAAAGCTGTGCAATTATTTAATTGTGACTGCTTACGATAATCAAAGTACCAGCAAAAAAGATGCACGAGACAGGAGGAGCACTGAATTACTCACAGGCGAGGCAGGTAGAGTGCAGTAATTCAGACGCACAGATTTACATGAGTCAGGACAAACGCTGTTAGAAGAGAGGACTAAATTGAAGAGGATCCTTAAACCATCTTACTCCTAAAATATTTTGCTCTAAGGCAAAACACGCACCATGTATTTTAAAGCATTAAGACACTAATTCTGTAAACAATAATGCCTCCAGCATGCACACCGCACGCTGGAATGGATTCCTCAACTTGGCCTCATCACTTATGCATCTGATGAAACAAACACTGACAGCTTTTTTGCATTTGTAAAGGCCCCACAGCAGCTGTGGTGATCCCACCATAGAGCAATGAATTAAGCCTGAAACCCAGCTGGGTCTGCACAGAAGCCTTTTTCGCACAATACAGCAAGACTATCATTGTTAACCTAGGCATTATTGTAAAATATTCTGCATTACATTAAGAACAGAGATAGAGATGCCCTGGAAAATTAGCTCTAATAGGCAATTTATAACATTTTAAAATATGGATACCACATTGATTGCTAATTGACAACAGATTTCATAGTTTCATTTACACGCAACCACAATGAATCAGGTAATTACAGAATATTGCTTAAGTAGGAACAAGGCAAAATTAAGAAATAATCCACATTAAAGTTATAACACATATGACAAACTTCTATAAAATGAATGTGTAAACAGCTAAAATTTAAAATAGCTCTCAAAATTATCAATTTTAAGATCAGAGGCAATTTAAGACAAACTCTTAGAGGAAATGGACGTACGCATTCTTTCACCTAATACCACTCTTCGAGTTTCTTTTGGGATCGAAGCAAGCAGCTTAATGCATTAAATAGTAATATTTAGTCAGGTATTCATTATATTATTTTTCTACTTTACAAGTACGTAAATATATACTGAACAGACAGTCAGGAATGACTTGGGAAAAGTAATTTGAAAGTAACTAGTTGAAAAAGTTTTCATAGACGGAATGAATTGGTTCAGAACCAAAACTATTCTTCCATTGCATTTCACATTGTATTTAAAAGTGAGGCCAGAGATACCCGAATGAAGTTGTCTACTTTATGAAATAGACTATTCAGCTCATCTTGCTTAGTTACTAAGAAAACTTAAGACTGAACCACAAAACCATACACTTTTCCAGGAATGCACAGCGACATGCAAAAAAAAAAGCAGCTAATTTGTGTAAAAACACTTAGAACTACTAAGGTGCTATCTATCCCACTGACACAAAAAAAAATTTAAGCCTGTCCTCACAACTTCTCAGTGTCAGGACACCATCCCTCTGAGTACCACAACAGAAATACGCTTTCTGATTTCAAGTAGTAAATAAGCAGATATTGTGCATGGTTTGTCTTCCCCCCCATTTCTCCTTCATCTAGAGGATTACTCAGCTAAGTACGGACTTCCCGATGACAACTTCACACGGGCTTCCAAATGGTTAACTTCCAAAGCAAAGGTATCAAAAAGTGCAGTGGAGAGCACTGATGAAGCAGGAGGAGGAAAACAAAAGTCACAGGAGCAATTTGGAAATAAGTGGCTAACTTAGAGGTAGGAGCATGGTTAGCAGAAATAGCAAGATGAAAAATATCTTCCATTTACCATTTCTGAAACCTATGTGTTCCTCCACAATGCAGAACTCATCTAGCCAAAAAAACTAAAGTCTTATTAACAGAAACCAAAATTACAGGCAGTAACAACAAAAAAACCTAATTCCTTTTATTTGTGGCATTGCCTCTGTGCCCAGGCCTTTTTTATTTGCAGCTGGAGAAACTGAGGGGAAGGGAAGGGGAAGTAACAGAGAGAGAGTAGAAGGTNCTCTGTGCCACATTTGGCTAAAATGAAGTAAGATCCAATTGGCAGCTTTTGAATATATGACCCTCCAAAGGCAAGCTGTCAGCTCGATAACAGTTGAAGGAAATAAATGGACAACTCTGTACTGTTCTGAAACTCTTGTGTAATGAAGTTACAGTTTCATCCTGGCAGACGGCCAAAAAGCATAAATCAATGAGCAACCAACCTTGTATCATTTTTATCACAACAGTAATAGTCATCCAAAAGGTAGGTTGTTTATTAAGCCCTAGTAGTATTTGCATTGGTCCTCCACACCAGAAAATTGAACTGACAGTAACAAGGAGACTTGCTGTGCCAAGAAAACATGGGTAGAGGTACTGTTCAGAAGTGACAGTAAAACAGCTCTTCAGCCTAGTCCAGGAAGAGACAGATGCACGAATCTTTCTACAGGAAGAACAGTGAGATTACCAACATCGCCAACACAGAAGACCTGAGAAAGTTTACTCAGATAGGCATTAGACAAGACAGGCACTGGAAAATATCATTACATGAGGCTGTATCGCAATACACTTTGCTCCAGAGAACTTTCTCATGCTGTGGCATGAACCAAGTATGAAATACGTGAATGCAGGAAGAACAACTCAAGTTTTGTAATGGGTAACCCTGAGAGCTGATGCTTACACCTTCAAGAACCTAAAAGTTATGTCATTGTGGAAATATTCTTCATTTCTCTCTAGGGACTTCCTGCAAAAACAAAAAAAACCATACCAATTTAAAAAAAAAAAAAAAGCCATGCAAATGACAGCAACCTGGGCGATGCAGATTTAAAACCCTGGTTTTGACAGTTTTATATTCTCTTATCTATGACAGGATTAGGAGCCCTGATAACCAGTCCGCTGTAACTGAGATTTCACTTACTAGATGTTGTCCTAGTTTCTAAGCTGAACTGTAGGTCAGTCAGCCAGTCAGTCTTAGAACTGTTCTTAGAGTCTTCTGTCTCCAATAATGCCAGCTCTTCAATCTTCTTTCTTATGTGCTTAAAAATTTATAATAATATTACTTCTTGTTTCAAAGGGCTGCCTCAAGACATCACCTATTATTTTGTTCTCTTCCTTAACTAGACTAGTTTATGCATGGGCTTAATGTTATTCATGTGTGCTGAAATTAAACTGTGTATTAAATCCCTCAGATGAACTGCAGATCCTTGCTTTTATTGAAGAGTGATCTAATCACTGAGAAAGCCTAGTGGATTGGAAATTTGGAAACCAGCTGGAACTGTATCAATGGCATTCTTCCATGGAGGAATGAGTTTTCAAAGCTGAAGTGCTATATACTATGTTGCTTCAGCTTTGTAACACGTGGGTTCCTGATTAAAATACTGGCTCTTCTCTGGTGGGGAAAAAATACCTGGACATTTGGAGAGCATGGAATAAATGGTGTAAAAGTATGAAGTCTTTTAAGGAAAAAGAATAACCTTTCAGCCCAGGCGTGATTTACTGCTCCACAGGATCAGGGGAATGGTGATAAATCATCTATTCAGAGGATAGTTGACAGTAAATTTCAGAACACCTTCAAAAGCATGCCTGAACAGATATCTTCAAAGTTTTCTTCCACAGGCAACAGTTTAGTGTGCTCATGTGTATTCTTCCACTGTAAAAGATGAAGAAGCACTTCCCTCCTAAGCTATCATGCCCGTCAGCCAAGCTGTAGCTGATCGTCTGAAGGCACGATCACAACATCATGACTGAGGGAGCGCACAAAAGTAAAAGCAGCAAAAATATTGCCAAGATGGCTAAAGACAGGGACAGTGGTAGGATGTAACCGGGAACTCAAGTCAAGCCATCCTCCCACGAGCAGAACTCCAATCACGGATACATATCCTGGCCATTTTTCTCACATTATACTAACCTTGGTTTCACAAACTGTGCTGGAGGGCAGGTTAGCTCTCCTGAGCTGAGCACGCTCCTGCTTCCCTGACAAAGTCCCAGATGCAGCTGCAGTCAGGCTTGTAGCGCGCAGGCAATAAAATGACAACACTCTGAAGCACCTCTGAAAAGAGCTCGTGTGAAGGAGATGGATTCTGCAGAGCTGACAACCGGGCAGTCCCTCAGTGAGGATCACATACCTACCATACACACGTGTTACGCAAGGTGAAGAGGGATACAAAAAGGGTGGAAAGAAAAGAAAAGAAAAGGCATACCCAGAAAAAAAAGCTTCCCAAAAGCTAAAAAGCTTCTGACCACTTTGCCAGGGAATCTCTGTGGTCAATTCAACTACTCCAGAAGGAAAAGCAGGACATGTACGGATAGGCGTGCATGCAGGAATGCTGCTCCTGGTCCCATGTGGGTCAGGAGGCAGTGCCTAGCAGGAATGGCCTCAACATTCATCAGGCATGAGTAGACTTGGGGTTACAATGCACCAACAGATGCGCTGGCTGTAAGGGGAGAAAACAACCGACTCATCCCTGGCAGGATCTGAGAAAAGTTGGTAAAAAAAAAGAAGGAAACAATAGTTTATCCCTTCACTCTCCTCCATCCAATTTAGTGAGCCAGTAATTTCCAAAATGCCCACAAGGAATTAATTTCACTGCATCCTTGACTGCAAGAGTAATGGGCATAAAATGACACCACAAAAGGAAGAGGAATTAACAAGAACATAAGAAAAGATGCTTGTGAGGGGGAAAAAACATGATAACCTACATCATAAACACACTTCCTTCTTCTGCATGATATACCACCAGCTTTCACAGGAGCCAGTGAAGTAGTATTGTAATGAAATGCTAAGTATGATATAAAGAAATTATACTACGCAGAAGACTTCAAGAGACCATACTTTTCTTAACATATTTATGCTGAAAATTGTATTCCTGCTCCTCTCCAAAGCAACAGGGCCCAGAAATCATTATACCTGGTCTACCAACCAGCCTCGAAGAAATCTGACCACCTTTAGTTATTTTGGAAGGTAATATTCAAGAGACTGCAGAGATCCTTTCAATAATGGAAGCTATGCACTGTTTCTTACAACTGGTCAGTCATGTCACATAATGCTGCCCTTGACTGAAAGAGCATGAATATTAATACTCTATAAACAAAAGCCTTTAATATATGTGAATTATGAAATTAGCTTTTCCTGAACACTCACATCAGCAGGATTTGATTTCCCAAAAGTCCATAAATGGACTGAAAAAAAGAGATGAGCAGGGCCACGTTCTACTTTTCCTCCACAGTATTTGTGCATTAACAGTTTGCTGAGCCTTGCACAATGTAAGTGCACAGACAGTATTTTCTATAACCAACACTCAAATTCTGCATGCAGGCTTGAGAGGCAAGTAGCAAAAGTACAATCCCTCCCCTTCCAAAGTATTTCCTAGGGAGCTGCCCCCAAAATTAACTGCAGGAACCTTTCCTCATCTCCCCCTTTGGCCTTCAGGAAAAGAAAAAAATACTGCGACAATAGTTCATTTTGCTTTCTTGCAAAGAGGTGCCAGCAGCTTCCTAAGAGCCAATTTCCTCAGACAGAGACAGCATGGATAAAGGAGCCCAATCGCAGAAGTACACACAAATGAGAGAAAGAAAAGGGTATGGGACTAGAAGATAAGGGAGGAGGAAGGGAGTGAACTGTAAAATGCACACATGCACACTATAACGAAGAGAAGAATAACGAAAGAGAAATATAGTAGAACAATTATTTCATTTAAATAAAATATTAAGAGAAGATACTGGAAAAGAGAAAAGAAACTGTTTG
>VXBO01014113.1:49290-224864 GCA_013400135.1 Rhinoptilus africanus
CCGCGGAACCGGCCGGGAGCTCATGGGGCTTGGAAGCCCCATGTCAGTGCAAAGTCCTGAAGTTCAGATACTCGATCGTTATTTTTATATATATATTTATATAATTTTTTTTCATTAAAAAATGCAGGGAAGTGTGTGCAAAGTGGAAGGTACATCTTCAGGGAAAACGCAACAGTTCCTTAATGGTGGATTGAGCTGCTTCCAAGGACAGGGAGGAAGGAGAGCAATTGATGGTTTCCCTGGTGAGGTATCACTCTACGCAGTGGCTGTTTGTGCTTTTCTGTACAGCTTACCACAAACTGTGCGGTGACAGGCATAAATGTAGTCATTAGTATAGGGGTAATGCTTTAGGGGCTTTACCATGTCTTCCAGATGCAGTTTATGCGTTCATGTCTGTTCTGGAGAGTATTACCTCTGCTCCATAGGTGCAAAAACTTTTGGGTAAAACAGTTGAGTGGCTGTGCTCAAAGGCAGGAGAGCAGGAGACATAGGACTCCCCAGAACCTCATTCACTGGTTCCTAGTCTACTGTCATGAGGCCATCCTTCCTCACTTAGGTAGATAAGTGAACATAGTGTTTTCCATTTACCTTAAAAACAGAATGCAAATCATGTTTAAGAAACTAAGTGGAAAAAATCAAGTTATGTCATAATTTTGTGGATTTCACTTCACTGCTTCATGTTTCCTACTAATTATTTTACGGCTTTTTTTTTTCCCTTGATCTTTAATAAAAAATGGGGGAAAAAATGATCTGTGCTTGGCCTCGTCCAACATCAAACTTTTATGGTTATACTACTTGTGATCAAGTTAATGTTTTTAAGCCTTTTCTTTGGGCCTCTTGTAGGAAAATATAAGTTACTTCGAAGTGTAAATCTGAAGAGAGATTTTTGTCCCTTTAAATTGTAAATAGGCACTTTTCTTGTACAACTTTAACTTTCTGCCCTCACTTCTCAAGGTGTTTATGTAGGTTGAAGGCCTAGGATATACTTGGAAGAAAACACTTTTGTCTCAGGTTTTCTTCCATTAATAATGATGACTCTGTGAATCTCTCTCCGGTAGCATTTTGGAAAACCAGAAAAGACAAAGATAACCATTCATGTGTTTCTAAGTCAACAATTCAGCAAAAGGTTCTTGTAGCAAATCTACCTGGCTTTTCTCAAATAACATAAGGTAGCGAACCCAGCTATTTCCCCTCCTTTGCTTTGGAGATTACTTCCTGAGTGTTCTTAAGTCTCGTGTTGCTATGTTTGCTACTGACTTTTGTGCCATGTGTTGAACAAGAGCTTACTGTCAGTGCAAACTAATGAATTTTCTTGAGGCTGGGTGGCAGAAACCTTTTCCATAGATCCGTGTCTCTATTTACATTTGTGTCCTGTTATACAGAGCATCGTATTATGTACATCCTAAGTATCGTGTAACTGCAGTGGATCTTGCCTTTCAGTTTTAGCTTGCCTGCTTTTAGGAGGCTGACCTTTTAAATACTGAAGCTAAACTGGTTTACAAAATTAATTAAATGCTGGTGCAATAGCAGTTAGGATAACAGGTTAACTGCTGATGATGTCAGTGTTTGCCATTACATTTAGTCACGTATTTTTTTCTAAGTTGAGAGCAAGTTTTATACTGGCTGCTTCCAACTATATTGTGCCTTGAAAATGTTTGAGAAGTGACTAATGCTAGCACGGTAGAGTTTCATTGTTTGCATCTCCTTCATTGCTTGGTTGTATGTAATCCTTTTACAAGGAGCTGTACAGATTTATAAAGGAGCCCCAAAACTGGGTTTATGTGTTTTACAGTTAGTTTTTATCACTGTCCAGAGTCCGCCTTCCCAACAACTCGCAAAGGCCAGAACACGCTCAGTTCAAAAAGCTTTGGTGATTTTTTTGTGAGGGGGTATGTGATGATATTGTGGATTATTTTTTTGCATGAAAATAACACATTTTATGCAGTGTGCATTTGGACTTGTGTATACAAAATGTCCTAGGTGCAGTTATCTCTGAGAAAAAGGTGAAATACGGTCACTTTCCAGCAAATAAGCTTCTTGTACACGATTCTAGTGAAAATTTAGTGAGAGGAAGCTTCATTAAGAAGGAACTTTGGTGATACCTCTTCAACTACTACAGCTTTCATAGTACTTGCCTACTTCACATCTCAACACAGATAAAATCTCTTTGAGGTTATAGGAAAAGAACGTTCATCAGAGCTGGCTTTTGTATAACTGCACTTCTTTTTTTAATCAGGGACTACGGCTTTGACACTTTCAAACTTGGGAGATGCATTTGCAAAATGGTCTGTGGTGTCCTCAGAGTTCTGGGGCAAGATTTTCAGTAAGCTAATGGGGAAAGTCCTGGTATGGTTGCTAGTAAAAACAAATAAATTAGAAAGATGTTTTAGTTCATAAGAAAAATGGGGAAATACTGTAAACCAAAGGACAACCATTTCTTTTATTTTTATTGTTTCTTCTTTTTGGTCAAACAGATAAGACAATAGGCACAAGCAGTACAGGGAAGGCAGAAAGAACACCGGGTGAATTCGCAAGCCATAATTCACCAGTCAGCAAACAAAAGGCATGATGCCAGACAAGTTCAGCCATAAAGGAGCCTTGTCTTGGGGGCAGGCTGTGATTGTTTGTGGACAGATGGCTGCTTACCAATTCATAAAAATAACTTCTGGATACCTTTTCCTCAACTGTGGTATATTTACCTGCATTATGCCTGTCTTGGAAAAGGCAAGGTTAAGTTCTCTAGCATTGAACAGGTTTCCTTACATCTGAAAGGGATGCACCTTTCCATTCTGAGATCTAATCTCTGTACACTGAGAAGGATGCGTGGGAGAGGGATGGTAGCTTTGTACTGTGGGATACAGAACTTGCTTCTAGCCCTAAAATCAGTCCAGCGATCTGTGGAGATACAGTAACGCACAGGGAATCCAGATTTTTCGAGGTTTGAACGGCTTTCTAGAAGCTTGACATAGTAGGTAAAGAGGCTCTAAAAGTAGACCCTCAGGTTTATAAAATCCAGTCACGTTCCTACTCAGTAGCTTTTTGTGCCACAGATGTTGACGCATTTATGTACAGTGCGTTTTGTTTTATGTTTGAGAAGACAGAACTTTACTACAGGCAGATGACTTTTTCTTGTAGCACATAAGAAGGATGTGGAGGTGGTCGGAGAGGGGCCTCTATAGATACCTTCTCACTGACTTGAGTTGATGCCTGCACCTGACATTCTGGTTTCCGCATCCAATAATTTGAGTTCCCCTCCTCTTTCTGTCACATTTTACATCCTATTTTTCCTGTATTCATATTCTGCCTTACTGTTTTGCGTTGGTCTTAGAAGTCCCATAGCATGTTACTATAATATTGGAGTAGAATATTAAAGATAGAATTAAAATACATATCTGAGAGAAAAACATCTATGGCTGTGAATGAATCCCTTGCAGAAAAGGGAAGTAGAACTTCCTTTTATTTGTTCCCTTGGGGAAATAGAGATATGAGTAGCTGTTGTGGTTTAGGCTGGCCAGCCCAGTAGTCAGTTGCCGGCAGTCAATTTGGCCACTTTCCCACAACCTTTTTTACTTGTTAAATATATACATAAAATGCAAACGTAATGACCGTGCAACATAGTAAGTTGGTGTACATGCAAGGTGGTGTCTTGGCATCTGGGCCAAAGGCTTTCCCAACAGGCAGCTTCCATCGTGCAGTTAAGCTCTACATGTGTAGAGGATTCTGTATCACATGCGCAAAGAGGCTGGATTCATGCAACGCAGATTTATGCATGTGATTTAAAGTCCTTTGGGCAATTGAGACATGGTGCCTAGCATCTCCAGGATCCTTGAGGCAGCCTAGTGTACACGTGCAGACAGACACTGCACAGATGGTCAGAGTGAAAGGATATTAAAGTGGCTAAGTTAAGCACTCAAAAGTTACAAAATGCCAGAATTAGGAAATGCTTGTGCAGTCTTAATTCCATCCATACATCTATATATTGCTTTGTAATAATCTTAAAATAGATTGCATACCTTCCCCTCTCCCCTTCCATAGGATGATTGGTTTTTATTCAGTGTATTAAACGAGTCTGCTCTGGGGATGAATTAGAGTGCATGGTGAAGGAGAGTGTTGTCTGTTGAACTCTTACCCTCCTGTGTTCCTATGAGTGCAAGAAGGGAAGACATAATCTCATTGTTAAGGCAGCTGAATGTTGCTTTGGAGAAGTTGGTTCTCTGCCAAGGAGTGTGATGCTGGGTAAGCGATTTACATCAATCTTTTAATAGTGCCAGGTCAGCACTACTAATTTGTACGTAAATAGCTACAGTTGTCAGATGGGTGATGAGTTGTGACTTGTGACCATCATAGCTCTTTGATCCACATCTAGTATGCAGGATGCTTTGTTCTCCCACTTGAAAATGTAGAAGAGGAGGTGGAGAAATAAATATGTCTGTGGTTGCTGTGTCCTGTTGTAGCGCTTGAATTGTGTTCCTCATTTTATGTGTTCTCTTAGGACTACACTTGTGCATCTGCACCAAAGGCTGATGGAAGCTGTATCCTTTGAACACTCAAAGTATATGCAGTGCTTAGTGCTAGCAAGAGATGGGTTTTAGGTACTTTGAGACTCTTCAGATCTTAATTTCTGACTGCCTCAGTTTGCAATCTCTAAAATGAGGCTAATGTTCCTTCAGTTCACAGAACTGATGAAAACATGGTGCTTGTGGTCAGTCATGATGTCCTTGGTGCAAGCACTGCAAGAAAAAGCAGTATCTCTTCATTTGGCTCTTTGTCTGCCTTTTCTCTGCTGAATTTAGTACTATGTCAGTTTAGCTGTTCTTGGCATTTTATTTCACTGCTTTTTACAGCTGGCAATGTAAGGGTGCTCGTCCTTGCCACATTGTTCAGCATTTATTGCAGTTGCCCTGCATCTGTAGAGAAATAGGACTGTGGTGCAGTAACCCTTGAGGCACTCAAGCTTGAATGAAATCCTTAAAAGCACGCAATCTTGAACAAAAATGGTCAAATTGATATGAACTCCTGTTTTTTGTTTCAGTGCAAGTTGCTGCACAAACTTATTTTGCATAAATGTGAACTATTTTAGTTGAGTTAGTAATTTTAACCTCTTGGTTACATTTAAATAAGATGGTTTTACACTGAAATCGGAGCTCTGTGTGGAAGAAGGGGAACAGGAATGTCTTAGTGGATGGAAGAGGGGGTTGAGAGAAACACTCCATCCCGCCTTCCTTCCTTCTCTTCTTCCTTGTCTGAGCCCATTTGAAAGTTTGTGTTTCTTCCTCCCGTCTCTCCTCCCAGCTTTATGAAGGCTATAATGTTTACTTTGAGCCATGGGGAAGATCAGGCTTATGGGACCAGCGCAATGTAGGTTGTGATCAGAGGATGATGTTGGCTAGATGCGCAAGGGGGGGATCTCTTCATGACTGCCTCTGCCCTTCCCTTTATGCAACGGTAGCCCTGCCCAAACTGGCGTGATATGCTGCAGGTGAGCGGCTGGGATATTGCACCCAGCATGGCTGGGCATGACACAGTGCTGGAGCAGGGGGGGAAAGATGATTACCTTGCCAGCATGTCATTGTTGGCAAGTGGCACAAGAAATGGGGGCAGAATAGAGAGGGGAAGGTGGAGGCTGGGGCTGAAGTGAGTGCAGGGAGCCAGGTAGGTTGGGAGAAGGGAGAAGGACTGGGGAAGGGGGCGGGGAATAGGTAGCTGGAAAAAGGCAAGGGCTAGCTTTGCCGTAGAAGTCGAGTCTGGTGATTTTAGGGGAGGAAGAGAAGAGGCAGCACAGGTTTTTGTGCTCCAGGGTGGACCAGAGGCTCTAGAGACTCCCAGTTTAGCCAGTGCCAGTCTACAAACCTGTCATTTGCATGTCTGCCTTACCTGTCTGCACATCAGCTGTCTGGGCACAGCCTCTCTTTCAGGGCCATTTGTCTTAGCAGCAGGCAACATCGAGGCCTTTCTAGGAAAGAAAGAAGATTGTCTTAGTTGAGGTGGCTTAATTTGCAAAGAGGGAGAGTACATACATCTCTGAGATGAGATGTAGCATGCTGGAGCCCATCTTTATAGGCAGCAATGATGCTCAAGTGTAGGACGCACTCAGTTTTCCTGTTGGAAAAAAATACCAAACAGCTTAGTTGCCCAGAGTTGGTTCCAGCCGATGAGAAAAGTGGAAAAGCGGTGAATTGGGCCACGAGCTCAGCTCCAGCGCTGGCAGGGTCAGCACCATTGGTGTCCAATTTACTAGCCAAAGTTTAGCCATCATTTTGCCTTGTAAATGACCATAAATTTCACACATTTGAAACATCATTTGTGTTACAGCCAAGTAGAATTAATTTTGAGCACAGTGGAGGCTGTGTTTTTAATAAAAGGCCATGTTTATAAATAATCAAGTAACACACACACATAGTGAGGGCTCCTACTGAAAGGACAGAAACAACAAGTTATTGTTGTAGTCATAAGGAAGGTTATCAGGCAATTCAGTGTCTAATAACAGCACAGAAAATGCCTGATCCTGTAGGATGCTGGATGCTGCCAGTTCCTTTTGTCTTTTTGAACAGTTTTTGAGGTACCCCAGCACTGCACAGAGTCAAGGCCCTGAAATCATTAAGCAGAGTGTAAGAAATAAAGCACAAGAACAACTTACTTGTTCTTAGTAATAGCTTTTGTTGCCCAAAAACTTGGGTATGTTTATTTCTTGTTTGTGATAACCAGTTATAATAGCTCCGGTGGTGGTCTCTGTTGTTTTCATCGAATTTGTAATATGTGCTGGCTTTGGATGCACAGTTTCAAAGTCTTCTGCTGATGTGAGCTGGAATTTGTGCTGTTTGGTTCGTGCTATGTCTTCTGTCACCGCAGTGCTTATATAAACACTGTTGATGGTATGTAGTAGCTTGGTGTGAGAGGCTAAGATAAAACCCCAGCTGTTTCTGAAGATATCGCCTGCTGCTATCAAGAGGTTCAGGTTAGCAATTCTAAGCATTACAAGGACCTGTAGGACCTGTGTTTTTGAACTGCTTTCCTGAGGAGAGGGTGGAAATGTACATGCCTGGCTATTTTAGGAATCATTCTTTCTTGAGTGTGCTTATACTTTATGAAATGCGAGCTCAGGGAATATGGATAATAAAGCTGAATTACCATCCTTGAGTGTTTGTAGATTAAGGATATTGGGCATGAGTGAGTCGTGACAAAAGCTGAATTAGGTTTAAAATATCAGCGACAACATCAGAGAAAGGATGGCCCCTCCAAGTGCCGGCCAAGTCATTTTAATTCTGAAGGGCTTTGGGTACAGCTTAAGATTTGCTTTCTTCATTGACGCAGGCACAACACACCAGGAAGGCAGGGGTTTGCTCAAGTCACCATCCAGCCAGCTTCCACAATGATTCCTGCTGACCAGTCCACGAAGAAATAGCTATCTGCCAAACAAGCTGTTTGTTTTATTTCAGAGCCCTAGTGGGCCCAACCCTTCCTGCCCAGAAGCTGTGGCAGGCTCCACTCCTGCTCGGTGCCTGGCCTGGGAAGAGCTTACATGCTGGCCTATGAGAGTGGTTCTCCGTAATTGGCTTGCGGGGAATGCTGTGCGAGAGGATCTGGCTTTTTTTTAATTGTTTGTTTTATTAAAGTTTGTTTATTAAAGCGAGTATCTGGTCACAATGGAAACATGTTTTTTGAAGCCTGTGTACTGCCAAGAGAGCTGGGTAGAGCGCTGATCAGGTTATTGCTTTCCCCAGGATCGGAAGTACGCACGTAGCTCTGCAGGCCCCGTGGGCAGCATCCCGGCATCTCCTCTTTTCCGTCTTCCAGTTGAGCTCTTCTGGATCTGCTGTAGTGATGGCTCCCAGTGTCTCTACAGGTGGGACAGTGAGGTGGGAATCGCTCTGCCTGTGGCATTTCCAGAAAACAAAGATTAGATCTATATTGCAGGTTGCAGGGGCACCAAAGCTAGCTTTGAACAAGCCGATTTGAGTACTTCTGTCAGTGTAGCTGATGAAGTAGAGGGGTCTGGATGTGCGCATTTATCCCACTGAAAAGCATGATAGTTTGCTCAGAGATTACTTCTCTGCAGTGGTAAATCAGTGCAGAAAGTCAAGTCTGCCTCTAGTACTCAAGGCGGTTTAGCCAGCTTTGCAGCATACATGTACCTAGTCAGTTGTGTTCATTATTTTAAAAGTTTTCAAACTGCCAGTGTTGCCTGTAAATTAAAAATATGCTTGTCATACTGAGTTCCTATACTATTCTCCCATCAGTTGACAGGAGAACATGACGCCGGCAGCTGTCATGAAAAGTGTGGGCAACAGCCCTAATAGCCCTTTCTAGAAGTGCGTGCCTGCTAATTTATGTAATCATAATATAAACCGTAATATGTCATCTTTCCTCTCTGGGCCATGAGATGGCTCATCTTGTGAACCAAGGAAGATGAATTTTAAAACCAAGATAATCTTGTTTAGAATTTATGGCTTTTGGAACTGGGGCATCTCAGCACTATATAATTACATGTTTGTGTGTTGTAGTGTCTTTGCATGGAGTGTAGCACAATCTCAGGCTTTCTTAGCAAACAGCTCAGGATGAGGGAATTGTGTGGATGAGGAAACGGCGTGGGAACACACTTACTTACTAGTGAGTCAAAGACTGGAATTCCCTCTATAACCAGTAAAACTGTCTGGCAAGTTACGTGCTGAGAGCTGCAGTGGTTTGGGTTTGTCGAAACACTTCTCAGGGAGACTTCTGTTACTCACTCTCATGGCTGGGCCTGGCTTTGGGCAGCTGAGTGAAGCAAATGTTCCTAGGGAGGAGCATGAACTGAAGGCGTGAGGTTAAAACAAAATATCCTTTGCTGGCCTGGGGAGAGAGTAACAGAGTGGTGATTTTTAAATCCTGCCTGTGAGATCAGTGTTACAAGCCTTGAGCAATGTGTAGTTAGGTCTGTATCTACGGGGACGAATGTGTGTTGGTGCCAGCATCCTTGTAGCCATAGCAGGGATTTCTGGTTGGTTTGTGACTTGGCTCAGTCTTGAAGTGGACACCCTTTGAACTGTTCTTTCTTCTGTAGCCATCTGTGTTCCACCCTTGCTGGAGACACAGATTTGGCACCTCGCTGTGATCCAGTAACCCAGCTGGATGAAGAGGTTTCTGAGGGGAGGATTTAGGGTGGACTTCTTTACTTAAGATAATTCATCAGAGTCCCGTTGCTCACTGTCCCATGTGCTGCAGGTTGCTATGCTGCAGAAATGTTCTTGCAGGGCAATTCCACTGGCAATCCTCAGACTGCAAGTGGAGGTCCCCCCCAGCTGAGGGGTCCATCAGCAGCCAGGGACTTTGCAGCGTGCAGGGCTCAGGTGTTCCCCCCTCAGCTGTTTATGGTGGCAGTGGGGAGAGAATTCCTCACCCCTTCTGTGGAACGCGTGGTGTTTGGGACAGTAAGGATGTGCGAGATAAAAAGGATGGGTTACTATGCAATTCTGCAATGTTGGGTGATCGTCACCATATCAACTGACCCAGAATGGCCAGTGGCTGAAGATTGCTGTCTGTCACCACCTGCCCTTTGCCACCCGTTTCTGGTTTGCCTTCTCCTGTCTCCCTTGAAGTCTGCCTGCTTAAAAGGAAAAAAAAAGCTAGCTGAAGAGGCTTGCACTACTGGTTATTTGATGCACATTTTGCTAAAAGTACCTATAGTTCTGGCTGGTGATAGCTGTGCATGAATAAACATAACTACCCATGGCTGTTATGTGGTATCAAGCTCCTGTAGATGCAAAGCATGCTTTTTAATAACTGTGTCTGTTGAAATGGTTATAAATGCATGACTGTGCAGTGTAGACAGGGTCTGATACATCACTCATTTGTACATTTGTAATTAATTGTAAGAACAAGATTGTTTTTTGCATGTGTTCTTTCTTTGATGCCAAGCACAACAGAGCGCTATAACGATCTTATACTTTAAGCTTGTAATAAAATATTGTTGGTAACCTAGCAAATAAATTTCTTAATTAAGTTTGCTACACAAAATCCCATGATGCTTTCTAAGATTTTTTTTTTTTTTTGCTAGGACTCCTTAATGACTTTTACCTCTGAATATAATAAAAACCAAAATTTCTCATGTTTAAGAAACATTTCTGCATAGTTTTTCCATCTGGATATAATGGAGCATAATTTAAGAGTATGGGCAGAGGAGGGGGTAAATGATGCATGTAATGATTGTTTTAACATTTACAAGAAAATAATTTATTTAAATTGGATTAAGCCTTAATATTATCACACTTTTCTACCTGATTTAACATGCAGGGGGGAAGGGGGAGAAGGTGATTTCATGGTAAAGTGTTTTAAGTATTTAATATTTTCTTTTCTTTTTGATCATTCAGGCATCCTGCCCCACAGCTATGTAAATTTTACTACACATAAATGTTCGTTGCTGTCTTTTACGTTCCTCTGCTGACAGTGAAGAGGTCATGCTAAATCAAACTGATGGAGAAACTGGACATCATCTTTACCCAGGATGCCCAAACTAATTCTACCAAAACAAGAGATGAAAGAACAGCAAAGAATAATTTGCTTTTGTGTATTACTGCTTTTAAGTATTCCATTCATTATCTTGGTATCTCTGGTATGCGTATTTAGAGTGAGCCAAAGAAATGAGTACCTGCTTAGGACATGAGACCTCAGGGGCGTGTGGCTTTTTTCCTGTCCCCAGCAGTTTTCCTACCAGCCTCATTATTTCTGCTGAGAATGGGTCTCCGAGTCCAAGTCCAAATTTTATCATCTTCATATAATTCTTTTCCCCGCTCCAGGAGAGGAATCAAATGGGATAAATTCTGTATCCATATGTTCCTCCAGCTTTGAGTCTACTGATTGAAGTGTTTTGTTTATAATAAATGCTGGTTTGATGAGGAAAAAAACCCTCCTACAGCCAGAGGAGCTCTGTTAGTGGCAGTACCAGCAAAGCCTGGTTTTCCATAGGTTGGTGTCTCGTGGTTTTATAGCAAATTACAATTGTCTCTTTTTTCCTACGGTGGGGTCATTTATTAGGTCTCTCTCCCATGTGGATTCTTTAATGTTTCATAAGGTTTAAATTTGTGTTACAGCTTTTTTTTTTTTTTTTTCCGGTTAGGACACTTTCAGAATCTCTTTCTTCTCCTAGCTATTTATTCTTTACAAAGAATGCAGGAATTTGAGACCTCTGTATCTCCACTGCATTTTGTTGAAATAGAAAAGAATTAACTGGAAACTCAGTGTGTGACTACACAAACTTCAGTGTTCTAGCAAACCAGGCAAAAATGGTAGTATCTTGCTAAGTACATTGCCTGGTTTGGGTCTGTATTTAAGTTCATACCTTCTGGGAGGGGAGAAGTAAGTTTGGATTACTAGTTAGTCCCGTTCATCCAGTAGAGCTACGGTCATCAGTGGGAGATGTTTTGGCTTTATGAAGCGTCAAAGAGCGATTATGTAAATTCCTATTAAAATGAAACATTTCCTTCCAGTCCCATTCCCATTAGAGTAAGTTGTAAGTTGCTCAACGCCTTCAAGAGGAGCTAGATTTGCTTTTACAACTGTAATCAGTACTCAGAGGTTGGGGCAGGCTTATTGTCACCAACATGCTGTTAATCACCACTATGGAAACCAGTAAAGATTTCTTCTCAATTCCAGTTTCACTTCACAAAGCTGGGCGGGGGGGTGGGGGGGGGGAATTGGGCTGTGTGAAGTCTAATATTTGTAAATGGAGCAATTTAGCTCTGTGGTGATAACACACGTGGAGTTCCATGATACCTTTTTTTCTGTACTAGATGCACTTTTAAAATTTAAAAGTATGCTTCAGATACATGGAAGGTTAAATTCTAAACACGTTCTTGGTGTGTGCATAAGCTTCCGTTTACTTGAGAAGTATAATATCAGTAGAGTACTTCTTAACTTTAAAGTTTATGAATTTCTTTCTTCTCCTTAGTTCTTTGAGGTGCCAGTACTGAGAAAGATGAATCATTTATTAGTGGGAGGCCTTACACATGATGAAATCACTATCTGACACTTCAATGACTTCCAATGTTGTTCTGTGAACATTTAGCAAAGCACAGATGATGTGATGTTGCAGTTCTGTGGGTAGTGTT
This sequence comes from Rhinoptilus africanus, assembly GCA_013400135.1. Classification (NCBI taxonomy): domain Eukaryota; kingdom Metazoa; phylum Chordata; class Aves; order Charadriiformes; family Glareolidae; genus Rhinoptilus; species Rhinoptilus africanus. The sequence goes on from VXBO01014113.1 coordinate 61,374, forward strand.
TTCTTCCTTTTTTTTTGCGAATGGATGAAGTGCCTTATCATCACAGCGTGTGAGAACTTCCCCATTTGGTATGAGTAGCCTTTGCCTATTATTAAGAGTGATTCAGAAGCTCTGATGTAGGGGAAAAAATAGAACACATCTACAACAGGCAGAGGAGGTCTTTATACTTCTCTTGAGAATCAGTGAAAAAGGAGAACTCAATCCACTTTTTTTGGGGTGGGAACAGATAACCTTCTTGGCTTGACTGTTAATAAAGTTTGGAGCATTCCTGTTGTGACAGAGCATGCAAATCTTTGTTATGTTACAAATGAAGTGCACCAAAGGGGCAGTTCTGTGCTGGCCACTGGATTACCCCCTGAACAGGGCGGTGGTTTCAACCCAAAACCAATTAGGGTATAAACTGGCATCTGACAATAAAGTAATTGGCAATAAACAACTGGCTGTTTGACAATAAGCTGAATGGTTTTACTTATTTTTTAATAAGTTATTTTAGTTCTAGTGTATTCACTCCGGTAAGCAGTTCTGCAAGCATACAGTTTAGGCTTTATGCTTTACTGAACCTACCCCTGATTACATCTTTCTCTCTTCATCCTCCTTCCCTTCACTGTATAAATGTTTTCAATTTGCTCCCCCCAGCAAACATTGCAGTAGTTTCAGGCTATTAGGATATTTTCCTGCCTGACGCTATTTGGAATCTGAGCAATGTTACTTGTGCTCCTTTCCCAGTCCACATCACTCAACCATTCAGATGTGCTGCTGTGAATGAAATGTCACAGGCTGGGAACTTGTAGGTATGGACCCGCCTGGTACCAAATCTGGCATCTGAAAGGTGGCTTCAGGGTTTTTTTCTAACTTAACTGGTTTCTCCCTTTGTTTCCTCAGAAGCTCAAGTGCTTTTCCCAGTGAATCCAGTCTTGCCTCTCTCATGCCTTGAACTGACAGCTTTTTTCTCTCTTGATTGCTTCACACAGTCCTCATTGCTCTGCTGTCGGAGCATCTCCAGTTCCTAATGTGTTATCAGGATGCTTTGCAGGCTGTGCTTTTCACTGGTGTAGGTGGGTCCAGCAGAACTAAGTACTTGTAAAACTAAGGTGATGAGGGAAAACTGTGGCAGAACTGGCAATTAAACCCACCTTTCAAGTAAAGACACAAGGTGTATCATGTGGGATATTATCTCTCTCTAGTGACTAATTTGGGTATCCTTGATTTTGCCCTCCAGAGTTTTGACTGTAAATTATTCCACAGCTACTACTGGAAAGAAACAGGTGACCTTTGGTGGTAGTAAAACTGTCTTAATTACATGTTTGCTGTTTGATATTGTCTGTTCCTCCCCATTTCTGTGCCAGCATGCACTCATCAGATGTGGTGATGCATGCAAACAAATCAGCAAGTACCAAACCATTTCACTTACTGCCTTACTACTCAGGATCTGCTGAAAAACCCAGTAAACTTCAGAAAGGGGGGAGAAACTATTTGAATTTCCAGTCCAAATAGACTTTGATATGTCCCTTCCTTTACCATCTTTCCTTGGCATCTCTTTACATTCAGATCATCTGTCGTGCTGGGCTTGGACTCTGGTGGTTCATCACAGCTTCCCAGAGTGCCCTGGCTGCTGTGGGGGGCTTGGGAGCTTGGCTTTGCCCCTGAGAGGGAGCTTTCCCCCAGCTCAACCTGGAGGAGCGCTCATCAGTGTCTGTCCGGCCATAAGAATGCGGAAACTGTAGGCTTCAGGGATCACAGGAGGCCATTCCCACAAAACTCTGCGTGCAGGTGTGTCTGAGGAAAGGGCTACTGGTAGAGAGGGGAGGCTGCCCACCCCTTCTGATCTGATGAGGAAGCTCTTTTTAGGACCACTCCCCAGCTTGAGCCAGGCAGAAAGAGCTCTATCACCATAAGCAGTTTTAATAGCAGGAGTGCGGTTTTAATAAGATGGTTTATGCTGATCCAAGACAGAGCTGCTGCAGCCGGGCTTTGTATCACGTATATCCCCACCTCTTCCATCAGCGCTGGTGCTTGTTTGACTCCACAGGGAGCTGAACTGGCAGGGAAGTGTTACAATTTTTCAAGTTAGTTCTGTCTTTTCTGAACCAGTTCAGTGTGGGACCAGACGAGAGCATCCTTGCTGGCACAAGAAAGGGCAGCAGCTGGGGATGGAGGGACTGCGGCAGTCCCAGCTTAGGTCGGATTAGAGTGTCATGGAACCACATTTTGTCTCATTTGGAGAATGCACATGAGCATCTCCGGGAGATTTGAGGGGACAGCACTCCCAGGCAGGAGGAGGGGCACTGCGATAGTAATCTCTCCCAGTAGCACAGCTGATCCAGAGAGAATATTTGTCTGCAGTCTAAAATAAATTCTAGAAGAACTCTCCAAACACATTTTAAAGACCTGGAAGTTTGCTGTCAGTGTTCTGTAAAACAGGGTAATTCAACATAGGCTTAAAAATTGCTTTTTTTACAAGCCATAAGATATCCTCCTGCCCTGTCCCTCTTAGGCCATGGTATGATGGGCACCCTGCCAAACGAAGCTGATCTTATAAGCTGCTACTGCCCTGGTTTGTTGCTGGGACTGTTTGCATGATTTTTAATTCACTGCTGTGGTGCCCTCATTTTTTTTCCTGCCCCAGCTTGAAGTGGGAGTGTGTTTAGCTGTGAACTACACTGCTGCAAATTCATGGTCTATTAGCACCTTTTCAAAGCTCCTCTCTCTGTTCTCTGAAGAATTAGAACACAGCTATAAAAAAAATCACTCAAGGCTATTGCACAGTGTCATTGTTTTGGGCTTTGCTTTTAAAATCATTGCTAAGATAGATTTGCTTGTGTGCTTGCTTGCTTTCCCCGTACTGTATTTAGATTTGAAAACAACAGCATCAGTAATAAGATACTGATGAACCTAAGGTAGATGTGACAGCATAATGTGGATGGTGCATATACAATTTGTCAAAGCAGACAAAATAACCCCACCTTGGGCAATTTTCAAAAGAAATACACTACAGTACTTGTCAGGTCTGTGTGACTACTCCATATACATATTACCTGCTGGCACACAAATATCACTTTGTATAAGGCAGTTACACAGTAAAAGAAAAGGGAGAGGCAGGTCAAAACCACTGATCTTGTGGAGTCCTACAAAAAGCCAAGATCTCAGATAGAAAAATGCTAAAATAAAAATCACCCTGATTCAGGCCTACCTAGATTTATGTATAAACTGTTCACACGTTTGGTTTATGTTTCTATTCTGATAAAATAAGGGATGGTGTAATTTATAGCGGTATATTTTGGAGCATATATCTACTACCATCAGTAGGGGTACAAAATTAGGCTACAAATAGACTCTTTTTCATTAAGGCATTACTAAAAATTTCAGAATTACTGCCACAGTTGGGATACACACTTTGACAGGAATATCCTGCACTATGAAATGATTAAGAACTTCAGAATCATTCTAGGTATCATTTTAATGTTAAATATTTATGTTAAATTTTTTTTTTTAGATACATCCATGGATGTCTTAATTTATCTTTCATTGAAACAGGTAATGAAGGAATGACAGAGAGCAGGTGAATTGTGCTAAGATTCCATAATGCTTACCCATGTATGTATGTATATTTTCTCCTACGATGTGAAAAAGAAAACACTGGCTTTCATAATATACTCTTACAAAAACACTATGTCAGCTTTCAACACAACTTCGGTGTTTGTAACGCCAATTTGCACACTTTTGCACACACACATTTGTATATAGAGTTGTGGCCAAATCTTAGAAATCGAAGGGGGCAGATGGAATCAAAATTATTAAAATCACAGCCAGAGCATGCTGTAGACTGTAAACCACGGTTGGTTTCCCTCCATGATTTTAAGAGGCTTGCTTTCTTTGCTCTTTCGCTGGTAGTTCCTAGGTGCATGGGTGTGGTGAGATCATGAGCCCACCACCTCCATCATTTATACTTAGAAGTCTGGTTTCTGACTACAGAAAGCAGAATCATCTACTGAAGCGTGGGAATAATGTAGGAACACCTTATGTTGCCCCAGATTTTCGATGTTCGTTCTAGGAATATGTTGATTTAACTTGATTGAGGCCTCCTGGAAGAGGAGCCATCCATACAGCTAACCCTCCCCCAAAAAAAGGCATAGGAAAGGATGACTTAAGATAAGGTATTCATTTGTCACCTGGGAGTTGTTAACACAATGGCAGCACGCTTGGCCATGAGCACCTTGCCTTTGTCTCCTGCTGAGCCTTTGGGACTCCCTTAGCCAGAGGGATAAAAGCCCAGGAACTCAGAAAAACAATTTAATTTGGCAGGACTGAAAATGTTCCCTTTCACAACAGGAAGGAACAAGGGTCAGGAGCATGCTCTGGGTATATGAGGAAGTTCAGCAATACCTGTTAGCCATTAAAGGATGTGACGGAGAGAGGGCTTTGTGTAGGGTGTAATTTAAAATGTTATTTGTGTGAATTTCAGTTGTTGCAGACAATTAAGATTTTCATTTAAGGGGGCTGTGCATTGTTGTATATTATAACTAAGGAAGATAAAGGAAAAGCTTGACTTTGGGAAAAGTTTTCATTTTGAGTTAAGGGAAAACACACTGGAATATCATTGTCTATTGTATGTTCTGCAACATCACACCTGTTAAACACAGAACCATTTCCACACCTGTCACGCCTCATAGTTTTAATAAGTGAAATAAAGTCTCCGGTTGCCCACCTGGCAAGATGATGTAGAGCCAGAAAATCAGGAAGTCTGGCATCCTTAGACTCTGGCTAGAGTGTTTTGATGGGAAATCATTCAGTTCAAAAATTTCTATCAGTGCTTCTGGTTACGGGATCCAGAAACAGGACTGTAGGCTGACCAGTCAAGTTTGCTTTGCAGACTAAGAATGGGTAATGCACTGGACCTGTCTATGAGTTACTTTTTGATGAGTAAAGGTTGAGCACTGGATGGAAAGCAGATGTGCAATCAGCAATTCTAACCAAAGTATTTTTCTTTTAATAAATAGAGTAACAGAATCACAGAATGATAGGGGTTGGAAGGGACCTCTGGAGATCATCTAGTCCAACACCCCCATCCAAAGCAGACTCACCTAGAACAGACTGGACAGGAAAGCTTCCAGGTCAGTTTTGAATGTCTCCAGAGATGGAGATTCCACCACCTCTCTGGGCAGCCTGTTCCAGTGCTCTGCCACCCTCACAGTAAAGAAGTTCTTTCTCATGTTTAGATGGAAATTCCTATGATCAAGTTTGTGCCTGTTACCTCTTGTCCTGTCACTGGGCACCACTGAAAAAAGACTGGCCCCATACATCCAAGTATATTCCAGAAGGCTTTCCTTCTCCTTTTCTTGGATATACTTGCTTCTGAAAAGATGTATATGCCTTTTTCCTGGTTTCTAATAGATTTCTGGGTTGTAATTCCATATTATGGTATGCACAAGTAAAGAGAGAATGTTAGAAATTAGTAAGATAAATTCCCATCACTTTTGATCAGACTTACAGATCAGCTTTTTTTTTCCTTAATAGCTTTTTCGGTCTGTAATCTGAAGGTCGCGGTTCAGGGAAAGGTGCAGATGCTCATGTTACAAAGCATCTCCTTTTTGCCAAGCAGTGTTAGCAGACCTTTTTGCTACCCAGTGCAAACTGACTATAGGAATTCTCCAGTGTGTTCCCAACTTCCCACATTATGGCCTCTGACTTCTTTACTGTCAACGCATCTAGAAATTTCTAACCAGTCAATAATGCCTGAAAGAGAACATCCATTAGGTTAAAATGAGATCTCACTGCAAACACTGGCTTTTCTGTGTAAAACAAAAGCAAATATGATTTGTTCTAAACAAAGTAACTTCCAGTCGCCAAAGAGAAGTTCTTCCATCTCCACTACAGTGTTGAAACATGCCATTAAAACAAAGAGCTGTGGTTGATATCCCCAGAAGATATTTATACTGACAGAGATAGGTGAGGCTGAAAAGAGCCCAAGTCTTTCAGTTTAGGTTCTACAAGCTGATGTTGGCCATAAATATGCTGTTTATTTCGGAAGGGCACAGAGAAAATCTGCCCTGGGATACTTCCTCTGTAGTGGTAAAGGACATTTTTGAGAAAGCTTAAGATCAATAGTTCATAGCATAAGCATAATGTGCTACAGGAAGGCAACAAGGAAGGTCAGGGCATGACTAAGTTTCTTCAGTAGCCAAAGTTCAATTGAATTCTCCAGGTGATCTCAACACAGCAGATTGTTCTGTGCCGCAGAGCAAGGAAAGTTAGGGTTGTGGGTTGTGGCCGTCTAAAGTGAGGGATAGTTTGTTGATGATCCCAAGCCAAGTTCGGGTTTTTTGTGCCTGCATCTTCATTGGCCTGGACAATGTTGCACCCCTTTTTTGATGGGGGTAGTGGAACAGATATATTTATGGGAAAAGTTAATTTGCAATCAGATGTGCTGATGGCAATGCCCATGCGAGGATGGCAGTACATACAATGACAATCATTTTGGAAAACTGAGGAGGAGAAGGCAAGAAGAGATTCTTGTAATAAAAGACAGAGGGAGTAAATAAATGACTGGATGCAAAACCTAAGCACAAAGTCACCCTTGTCACATTAAATTAAGTTGACTTTCCTTTAATGTCCTCGATGTAGCTATTGCTGGGCTCCATACAGAACGCAGGCTGGATCTGTAATGTTGATCAAGTCTGAGGATAAAGCAACAAAGAAAATGGCCACCAGTTTAAATGCCATGGTTCAAATAATTGTCAGTGGAATGCCCCATGTCTAAGACCTTCTGCCATGGTGATTAGCAGTTGTCTGCTCTTTGCTATTTGAAATGTTTCTGTCCAAATTAATGATACATAATTGCTTGTGGTCACATGATTATAGTCATGACTTAAAAGGGTTGTGTTGGTATCAAAAAAAAGTGCAAGGTAATTTGACTACTCTTGAATGAAAGCACTTGGTCAAATTGGGATGCTTTGTAAGTTTCTAAGATACTACTTTTTAATGAATGACAACAGCATTTCTAACAGAAGTTTACTTCCAGAAGGCATCAACACTTGCAGGACCTTATTGACAAAACACAAGGATTCTGTTAATTCTCAGTGCCAGTGGCTTCAATGCATTTTCCTTGGAAACAAAATCAACTCCAGGATTAAATGAATTTGCCTCCCAAACAATAAAATATTTCAATCCAGATTCTGGGTAACATATTTCTATATAGTATTTTACAGTCTGTTAAATGTTGGGCTGTAAATTTACTAAGGACCAGGAAGTGATTGGCTTGTAAACTTTAGCAAAACAATAAAGCCTGGCTTTCTGCTAATGAGAGATTAAAATTCTGCCCAGCTAAGTTTAGGACATACCTAAAAGGGGAAACTCACTGACATAGCTATTGTGGGACAAAGTACTTTACAAAACAGTCTCCTGTACGGATGCTTTATTTGAGAATAAAGATTATGTTTAAGTCCTGTAACAGTTACTCTGTTTTATGAAGTGAGCAGTGACTCCAGAATAAATGCATTTTCACAGAAACTGCAGAAGCCTGTATGGTGAAGAACTTGGTAATGACAGTCAGAGAACAGTTTAAATCCTGTGAGAAAGCTTAACCAGAGTTCAGGCTAACTTTCAACAATGCATAATGTAAATCAGGTTAAAAACAAACCCCAAAACCAACACCAAAACAGGTGTAGTAAAAAGTTGCCTTTGTTTTGCATGATTTTTAGCGAGATAATTCCTTGTATACTTCCCATTATTGTTCAGTGGAAGTCTCCTATGTGCATCAGAGGAAGAATATCCCTTGAAATGCTTGCTATTGATTTGCACTCAGAAGTACAATTGACTGCTTTGGTGGGAGTTCCCTATGCTGATCAATGAGAGTATCAAGTTAATAAATAATTCACTTAACAAAACTGCATTAAGATAATGCTAAAGGTTTGCAAAAATCCTGTAAAGGAAAGATTTCTCACACTCCTAGCTAACTGCTTGGAGTCAACTTGAACTTGCGTGAAAGTAAATGGAGCTCCAGAAACGTTGCTGCATCATCTTCAACAAAAGTTACATTTATTTCCTGTCTTAACTTCCTGGTTAGGTGGGTGAGTAGGTGCTAATAGTTGGAATATCACCTCGTGGTTTGGTTTTTTTTTTTTCTTTTTTCTTTTCACGGTTGGAAGATTGAGGTTGGAAGTAACCTCTAATAGTCATCGTGTCTAAACCACCCTTACAAGCAGGGTCACCTAGTGCAGGTTCCCCAGGACTATGTCCAGATAGCTTTTAATCTTGTTTACCCTGGAGGCAGATATACATAACTGGCACTGACCTTTTGGCAAGAGAACTTTAACATATCAGTCTTTGAAGCTTATGCCCACTGCTCCCATTTTACCAGAAGAATGATTGATCGTTGCACAGATTTCTGGAGTATGCTTTTTCACAACACTCTCTTGTCTTCTGAGTTTCTGGCTCTTACAGGTCTTGGCAGAAAGGTCTGTGCTGTGACAGTACAGCACTGAGGCCTACATTCACATTGTTAATAAATTCAAAATTTTGCTAGCTGACTATCTCTCTGTGCACAGACTCCAGAAGGAAATGAAGTGGGGAGTTAACCTGGGTGCATTTTACCTGTTAACCAAAATATCCTTGGGGATTCATTTGAGTACTGAAGTGCTTAAATTGTGTCTTTTTCCCGTATTTCTTTTAGTATATTAGGACCTTTGAGAGCCAAAGACTTTTCTGAAAACCACACACTTTTAAAGAATAAGCCCTCATTTGTGCATATTATCTTAACTAAGACTTTCCAGCTGAACTAGTAAGTTTTATGCCTGAAATCTGTGTACCCCTTTATAGCCTGATAAATGTGTATATAAAATTTATTTAAACTCTCTAGAGATAGAAAAAGATAAAATCCTGATAGCCTATCTATGCTGCTTTGCTTAAACCACTCTAGTCTTGAACAGTCATCTAAATGACATGTAAGTAACTGTCACCTCAGGACCTTTAGCAAGGCTCAGTGCTTTGTATTTGACTTATTAGAAGCTTTTAATGACTAGTATGAAGTCACAGGACAGAGTCACAGATATATAGTTACACATTCAGAAGACTCTATTAAAGGCCTTTTTAGCTTTGCTGTGAATTTACAATTTGAGAATTTCCAAGAGACTATATTTTCTGAGACAAATTTCATTGCCTTAGGATAATTTTAATTTTTTTTTTCTTTAATGTGATTTGTCATGGTAGAACCTAGACATTTTCCATGTGGGTTTACTCTGTGCCTTCTGTGGCCTGCAAGGAATTGGTTTTAATTAATATGACTGGCAAACGCATTGTTGAAATAGTCGTTGTGGTAGGCATGCCTTTGTGTTAACGGGTTAAACAGCCCCTTTATCAGAGCTATTAGCAGCTAATATTACTGTCTGATTAAAGATCATTCAGTGGATTATCCAGTCCCGATGCTTCCACAGACCCCCAGACAGGTGCTCAAATAAGAAATTATGTTAAGTAAATTAGCACTAGTATCGCATTGTTCATGGCTTTGTCTTGGCCGAAGAAAAGGAAAAAGTTGTTGGCCTGTTTGGGTATTTTTTTTTGTCCCTCTTAAGCAGCAGGTTAACTTGTACAATCCCTGTAGATTTACATTGCAAAAAAGGCAAGATCAGCTCTAAGGCCTTTGTCCTGTAGTTGACCTGACCTTCCTATCTCTTCAAAGAGTGCTCTGCCTTTCCTCCACCCAGGTTGGTTAGGAGGAGAGGTGTGATTAAGACATATTTCTGGGGTTTTTTTTTGACAGTGGAAGCAGTGTAGAGAGTCTATCCTGTGTGTCTAGAAATGCATTTTATTTTAAATTCGTGCATTTAGACTGGGCTCGTAGGTAAACTGGAAATGCGTAACTTAAGAAGGCAGGAAATCCCACAAGAGTTCATAGAGCATAGCTTAGCTGACAGTTCACTTTTTAATGGGTGAAATGAAGCCTTGACATTAATGAGCACAGGCCCTCTTGCTGCAGTGGAATTTTGCATCCTTATACCAGTCAAATTTCTGGCTCAATTGTGTCGGATGGCAATTTATAGAACCTTTCATGTCCCCCTGAAAAGCTATGTGTCCTGGGTAGCCTGGGGACTGTTTCTGACAACAGGGCTGCAGAGCAGAAAATAGTGGGCTGATGACAGACAAGACCCCAAAGTTTTTGTGTGCCTTGAAATAGGAGCAGAGTGTCTTGTCCCTGTTGATTTCTGTTAATTTTGAAAGGGCCAAGAGTTTAATATAAGTGGCTGGAATGAGAACTATCCCATAGGTAGGGCTAGTATTACCGAAAGAACTATCTGAATAGTGTTCATTGTAAGATAAAGAATTTTCTTGGGTGTCTATGAAATAAAGGTAATAAAATAAGCACTGTTTATTGCTGAAGTGTTATTCTTTGTTTGCTCCTCTCTTTGGAGAGGGTGTCAAAAGGACACACTGGTGTTAAGTGGATTTGGACGTGTGCTACTTCACGTTGCTTAAAAACGTGAGCTAAAAAAAAAATCTCAGACTGTGTCTGGCTAGGTGGAGGTGAGTGTCCAAGATGCCTAGGGACTCTCACAAAAAAAAGGGAGCTAGCTTGGAGCCTCTAGTTTAGTCTTGCTCTAAATAGACCTCCTCTTAGGTTAGAAAGTGGTGACATGTAAAAGGAGCTTTAGAGATGCAGCACAACATTATGAGACAAACCCCTTCTCTCCTCACTGCCAAACCCCTGAAGCATCACACTCTGTAAAAGATGCATTAGATTTATCAATAGACCTTTCTTTACTCAACTGTGCTGCAATTCCTTTTGGGAAAAATTGGATTTTCATCAAAGACACAGAAGACTATAAAATTGGAAGCAGATGTGAGGTTGAATTGGATAGCTCTATGGCTGTTTCTTTTGTGGAAGCACTTTTGAACAAACTCAGCCTTATGTGCTCCTTGCTGTCTTGCCCCATGTAACTCTTTTGCCTGCTTTTTACATTTTCCAGAGAACGAGGAGGTGCAGTGTGACTAACTGGTCTAAATGTAAACTTCTTCCCTATCACGTCATCTATCTCTCCATTTTCCAACTGTTCCTGTATTCTTTGGAAGATATGTTTAAACAATAACCTCAATATTTTGCATTGTTAGCAAAATACAAAAAAATAGAGGCAGTGCTCTGCGTGTAAAGACAGAATTTTGTCATGGTTATTAGCATTTTTGCTACCCTGGATGAAGTTTATACCTGGCCCATATGTGATACTGTAATTTACTGGCATGTTTTAATTTGTTGAAAACAAGCTTAGATCTCATTTACTTAGAGAAAGATCTGTCTTCTGGCATATTGATGGTTTTATTAATATAATTGATGAACTGAAAGGAGGAGTACGATTTTAAAGATTATTAAATTTTTTTGGGTGCGTTTTTATCCAGTGTCTTTGGTGCCACATGCCATGTGCTGCAATGAAAAGAGGAGCCAAGAAACAGGATTTATGATGTTGTTTATCTGTTGATGATGCTTCCTCAGTTCTGATTTATGGTAGGACTGCGCCTGGGCCCAGTGAATTATGGTTTCAAATCCACAGCTTGCCAGAATTCATGAGGGCTTACCCGGCTTGATCCAAGACTTTGTAATGCTTAGCTTTGCATTTTCTACCTGCTGTGTGTGGACATCCCGTCTCTGGGGAGTTCCTTTTTTCCCAGCGCAGGGCTAGTACCTTATGAAGAGAGTCCCTGGTGCTATTGCATTTGCTCCCAAGGGCAGCGTGGCAGCTGCTCCGTTGTGAGCCTTCAGTTTGGTACCCTGATAACTTGGTGCAGAAATGCTCTGCTCACACGGGCAGGGGGAAGAGCCATGGGCCTGGAGGACCAGCCTGTGTCACTCAAGAGTTAGCACAGGGCAGGTTCTCCGCTTCAGTGCTCCAAGAATTGACATTTTGGCTCATCCTTTCACTTTAGCCTCCCGTTACACAGCTATGCGTGCTTTCACTTCCTAGGTCTTCTCCCCATACTGCCTCTAAACTGTCCCCCAACTCATCAAAGACCTGCTCAACCCCCTCCTCAGTCCAGCTATCCTCTATGTGCTGTGCCTACCCCTTCTGTGTCTTTTATGAGCTCCACTTCTTCCACAGGGTCAGCCTCACTTTGGCTGGCTTGTCTTCTTGATTTCCTCACTCCTCATGCTAAGCAGAGTTGATGAGACAGGAAGAAAGAAAGTGGCAGGGACTGCTAAATCTGAACATCTCTTCTGCTAAGCTTGGAGAAGCAATGAAGCTATTTTAAACAAGAGAAGTAATTAACATGCCTTTTTTTAATGGTAAAATGGCCTGTCGGAGATATCAAAGCATGGAATTCAGTCCTTGAGATTTAATTATGGTAAATCACAGACGGGAGAGTGAAATGGCAAGTTTTTGATAAAAAAAGTTACTTTAAATGTTCCTTATGCAAATGCAAATCAATACTTTTCTGGAATAGGCACACACGAAATGGGATTGTTTTGTGAAAAGTAATTGTGTCAAAGTAGGAGATCAGAATTCAGCCATAATGATGCAAAAGTGAAGAAATCCATTTCAACCCACAGCTGAAGATACTTTTGTAAGGCTGAGCCCACCACTGAAAAGTGCACAGTTCATGCCAGAAGTTCTTCCTGACTGTGAGATTGCTTCTTGAATCTCCACAACTCACCATAACTAGTACTGCACAGATTAGCTGTGGATTTAAGTGGCACTCCCCAAAATTTTGTAGAACTGATCAGGATCCAGATTCTGTTCTCAACCTCACCTGTGGTTTCTGTCTCATAAAACAGATAAAAATTGGGGTGTAGATGTACTTTTCCAGAAATACAAGGTTACCATGAATCTCTGGCTCTTCTCTGAATGATTAACAATGAATCACTGTTTTTTTACAAGTCTCAATGCATTCAGCATATGCCAGGTGTCGCAAGAGCATGAGAACATGTACCAATTTGAAACTGGCTAAACAGCTTCACACTGGCATCTCTACTTGGTAGTAGGAGTCTTGAGAAGGAACTACGTGAGTTTAACCTTCCTAGTATGGGTAAGATACTGTCATCTTCTTGAGCATAATTATCTTTCCACCCCCGCCATCTCATCCTTTCTATATTTCCCAGTAGGAGGATCAAAAGAAAGTTAGTTAACTGCAGCATTCATCAGATAATCCAAAAGAGACATTAATCTGGAAGACAGTATTACCAAATAATTAATTCATGGGTTAATTCCATCCTTATTTATCTGATTTTCTTATGATTGTGAGTGTGGGTTTCTCAGCCTAAATCCTAGGACAAAAGACTCCCTGCTTGAGGAGAGTGGTCCTGGAGGGGAACAAAGAGAGAGGAAGGAAATGTGTCTCTTCTTCAGGACACTTGCTAGCTACTGACAAGTTTTAATGGAAATTATTATTCTCAGCATTAAGATAAGACTTGGTAAGTTGCTGAAAAGCTGAAAAACGAATAAGCAGAAAACGTAGGGACATGCGTAGTTACTTAGGAAAGATTTGCACTGAGGCTTACTTCCTTATTATGGAATTACTAAATTTGTTTTCTATTTCTCATGTCATTTCTGTCTTTTGGTTGTTCCAGGTGACCACTGATAACTGGTCACTAGGAAAGCAAATCAGTGCATTTTCCCCTGTGCTGCTCTGACAGCACCAGTGCGATTGGCCGATGCGTACCAAATGCAAACAGACCGTACAGGGGAGAATCACCGCGGGAAGAAGCCAGTCTGTGAGCAGTGGGACTAATAAAATGTGGCTTCCGTTGGCTTGGTGTCCTTTGTCCCTTTCCCCTCACAGTGCACTACGCTGACCTTTCTCCATTTCTTTTATGGCATGCCGTTCTGTAAAGAGCAGCGCGCGCGTTGCCTAGCCCAGCACTCTGCATGCCCAGTACTGGCTGGGCAATTGGTTGCTGCCAACTGGAGCAGCTGAGTGAGCTCTGCCTGCTCTTCTCTCAGAGCAATCGCTAACTTGGGTTGGCCAACAGCTCCGAAAGTTTTCTGGGAGGGAGGGGGGGTGAGAGGGAGGGAGTGGCAAGAGGTAAACAGATGGAAAGAGGCAGATAGCACAATCATTGAAGCCTCATTGCATACAAAACTAAGCTGAAAGTGGCTGCCACCGGTGATTACCATTAATGAAAGTTTATCCAGAGTGCAGCAATGAGATGTCAAAGGTGCGGATGGCACCAGCGATGCATTTGGGCTGTGTGACAGTGGCCTCTGCCTCTCCCCACCCCAGCTTTAATTACAGTCCCAGTAACTTTCAGGATCTTTTTGTCAACACTAGTAACTGTCGGCCGAGCTGGGTTCACCATCCAAAGTCCATTTAATTCCTCGCAAGAGGCGGAGATTGATGTGTGTTGAAACCTAGCTCTTTTCCTGCATCTTACAAATATGGGCATCATATGCTTTCCCTGGAAATGCTTCTTTCATACAGATTTCCAGAGGCTATTCAACCTATCTGGGAGATTACATGAGGTTATAATAAGAGGTGACATAATAGTTGTACTCTGGTAGCCAGTTTCCAAACATTTTGCAACCGACAGTCTTATCTTTAAAAATATACCAACTTTTTAAATTAGAAATGATAAGGATATGTCTTGTTTTGTATGTGCTATCGAGATGCTCTAGATAGGGTAGATTCACAAATCTGAGTTTATGGCTATTCAAGTGGATGTATGCTGTAAGTTGTGCTATGAATTAGGCGTCTAGAATGGAAACGGTGCCTCATTACCCCCGAGGACCTTAGCCCAGAATTACGTTTTATTTACATTTTGTTGTGATCTGTGTTGAAATCTAAATTGTGATATAGTGTGTGGTACAATGGAAGACACTGAGTAAGCAAAGAGAAATTTCATTCTGAAAGAGGGCAACATTTTAAAATTTGTGCCTAAGATAAGGCCGATAAATCATACTCTTCTGGGCAGCTGAGCACCTGCCAGTCGCTGCAAGTCAATTGGACCTGCAGATGCTGCTCCCAGAGGAAAGTTGGCCAATGGTAGTTACTGGTGTGAAAATAACCTTAAGCGCCCAAGTTTGAAAATGTTTATTAACGCTTTTCTCCTTTGGCTGGATATTATTTTAATCCAGTATGTTGATCACAGATTCGGGAGTTATGCAAAGGTGCTTCAAGAAGCTTATTTAAATATTAATTAAACATATTTACGTTCAAAGAAGTGGATTCCAAATGGTGTGTTGGTTTCTGTGTAGAGACATGTCAAATGACATCCTGTATGTTTGCGAGTGTTACTCAAATCCCCAGTGACCTTTAGCTCACATAATACGGTTGCTATCCAAGTGTCTCTGCTTAAGAGAACTCAGCATTTAAACGTGCATTTAAAAATTGATTTGGTTGAACGATACTGTTCATCTTGTCTGAGGCCCAGCATGTCCTAGAGGAGATAAAAGGAGTGTTTCCCTTCTAAGTGTTGTCAAAGGAGGAAGAATGATTGTTCCTCAGTTTTGCATATGTCAGCGTAATAGAAGCTTAGTCATGCAAATCCTTATTACTTGGCAGTTCTGCAGCAGGGAAAAACAGAGCGTTACCATATTTATCAGTGTTTGTAGTTAAAAGTATGCCTTTCATTGTGCTTTTTAAGAACAGATGTCAAGACAATCTTGAAAACATAAATAAACGCTAAAAAATATTTGTCTGGTTTAAAAAAGGGGGAAACCACTCTGTAGCTAGTTGAATATGTTGGTCTTCATTTCCATAAAAAGACATGAACTGTTTATATGCTTCCTTCCACTTCCATGGGGGGGAAATAAAACAATTATTCAGTTAACAACACGTTTTATTTTACTATTATTTAGTGATTCTGCTAAGTGCAATAGTATACTACGGAGTTACAAATCATCAAGGATTTCTTACCCCTTTATGGGACCACAATACTTTGTAGCATGTTGAGTGAATGAGCTGTGATAGAGCAATGATTTGCTCATGTAGTCCACAGGCACACGTAAGAACCAAGCTGGAGAAAAGCTGGCTTTGAAAACATTAGCAGAGTAAGACGAAGAGGAATGTAGATGTCAGTCACATTTAAAGGTCTCTTTACAATGACGCAGAGCCAAACTCACTGGGCACAAGGCCTTCGCCTTTCTTGTCTTTTCCTTTATGGAATAGTGTAAACCATGTGAAGATGCATCTGGTAATTAGTGTTGGCCATATCCGGACAGATCTAGCCATGACTCACCAGGGTAAAAACTGGCTGGGTCAAAGTTACGTATTTCCTCTGAGCTAGCTAGAAGTGGTTTGTTTGCAAGTGAAGTTTTCCTTTCTGGCTTCCTTATGCAGTAATAATTCACTGATTTACTGGTTTGTACGTAGGACTGTCGAGAAGGGGGTTTCGGTGTTCATTTTTGCTTCTGTGCTGTATTCAGGTACTCTGCTGAAGTTGTGAATGCTGATTACGTGATATAAATCATGTGATGCCTGTTTGTTTCAGATCATCAGAGGAATGAATGAGACCTCTTAACGCAGCCTTGCACTTTTGTGTAGGTGTGTAGAGAGTCCTTGTGCTGCCTGCTTCATTTGGATTACCGTCAGGCTTCTCATAGGAGATATTAATTATATGTGAAACTGTGAATGCCACCTATAGTGAAGCTTGCTTGACACTTTTCATCGCAAGACCCCATTTTCAGTTGCTTATAGATTTGTCAAATATATATTATTTGTACTGAAACTGTACAAACTGGAAGACTGCATCTGGCTGAAAAAATGGCTGGTTTTGTGTTGGGGTTTTTTTTTCTGAGAACAAATTTAAGAGAAATGCGTTGCTTTTTTTCGCTTGTCTTAAAAATAAATGTGTCTGTCCACTTTGTTGAGGAACTCCAACGATTTGGAGGAATAATTAAATAATTGGGAGGTAGGAGCAATGTGTCCCAATGTTGCCAGAGTCCAGGCTTTACAAATGTCCTACTGCACATGCAAGAAGAACTCAAGAACTGTTAAAACATAGAAGGGATGTGGTGGAAAATAAATTAATCGTGGAGATTTAAGTGAAGCTACTTAATAGCTACTGTTTTCCAGGTTGTCATCATATGATCTTTTCACCCATGAGGAAATGAGGGGAAGCTCATCCCATTCACAAAATCACACAGGTAATTTCTTGCTTGCAGAGCACTCAACTATTATAAGGATGGCATGACAGAAAAGTCAACAGACATTCATAATCCTGTCTTCGTAGCAAGTCTTGAGTACAGGTCAGTAAATAAGATCTGCTGCCTCGTGGAGAGCAGTAAGAATTAAAAAAGCATATTGAACATTCATGCGTGTAATAATTAGCATCTAGTCTGTCCACTGAATGAGGAAATGGCTCTAGGAAAAAATAGTCATGTCATCTATAGCCCTGCATGCAATGTGTATGCCAAGGGGCCTGAAATGCAATTGTCTGGGAAATCTTGGAAGGTTGTAAGTTTTGAGTGATTGGCTTTGTATCTTTAATGTTCTTTTAATACTATTTTTGGCATATAATTGGCTACTTGGTATTATCTGTAGCTCAAGCAGTAGAGAAGGTGGACAAATGCATGAAAGCAAAGTAATTCTATGCTGAAGCAAAGAAACGGCAAATTCTTTTCTTAAACCCTCGGATAACTTCCTGTTTTGTCTGCAAAATAATATTTTTCCTTGGAGAGGAAAAAGGTGTTAGACACAGCAATTTCACTTGGATAGAAACGTCATCACATAAATAGCCTGCTGTGAATGACATTCTAGGCAGCTCAATCAATATCCTGCCAGGAGAAAAAAAAGAAAAAAAATCCCTCAAAAACCAGTGGTAAATTCAATGCGTCCTTTAATTGTAATCTAGTCATAGATACGTATTATTTGTAAAAGAGTGAGAAAATAAGCCTTGCATTATTCTAAAGCCATAACCATTCATATAGCAATACTAATTATCTGTTGATGAAGTATTTGTATGATGCCTTTTCTTTTTTTTTTTTTTAACTTACCAGGGAACAATGGATGTATATTCTGAATAACAATTATCATACACAAACGCATAGCACTTTTCGCTCGGATTTCAAAGAACTCTGCAAAAGTTTCACTATTTCATAGGTGGGAAAATAGCAGGGAAAGGCGAGGAGCTTGTCTAGAATACCACAGCACTTCTGAAGTACTGTATTCTGCCCGTGGCCTGGTGCCTCCCAACATCAGAGCTGCATTTTGTGTATGTTATATCCTTAGATGTGCCACACAGCTCTGCAGGATGCCCTTGCACAGTGAAATAACGCGGATTTTGGTTGCTGTTTCTAAGACCACGAGCTTGGTGTAAAAGCGATTTGAAAGTTAGTCAAAGCAGAAGGTTAGAGTTGAAACAGGACTGTAGTGCGCTAGCACATTTAACACAATTGTCAGTGTTTAATTAGGAGGCATTTAAGGCTAAATATTCAAGTGTGGCGTTTGGGATTTGATCTCTGGTGCTACACAAAAAGGTGAGAAAAGCTTCTGCCTCGACAAGATGTTGTGAAAACTTGCAGTCTTGTGAACAGTGGAAGTTTAAAGGTACAGACAGGCAGGAACTCTTTTCAGCAGCTGTGCTAGTTAGCTTAAAATGTCTGAATAGTAACGCCACTCACTTTAACTTCAAGTGGCTTTCGGGAGTGTTCCCTGTAAGCAAGCTCCGCCAACAAATGTGAGGGAGCAGTAACCTCTGCAGAGAAGTGATGATCAGCAGCTGGGGCTATAACCTTCCCCTGGCATGTCTGCATCCAGCAGGGAACATCTGTCCAAAGCCTAACTTCCAAAATTTACAGAACAAAGGTATAGTTTGTTTAACAAAATTGCTGGTATTAGCTAAATAATGGAATGTGCTTTGATTCTGCTGATACCAGAACCACCCAACTTTTACTTTCCTTACTTAATTAGGATTAATTTATTCAGAAAGCTCGAAGTTTGGGTTTTCAGCTTGTTTGTTTGTTTGTTTGTTTGTTTTGTTTAAGTAAAGAAAATAGAACTTTGGTCATGTAAGACTCCCTTAGCTTAGGAAAAAGCTTTCTGTTACTCAGATTATTTTTTTATCAAGCCGTGTGAGGGTCAAGATGATTTGCACAAAATATTTAATGATAAAGTGCTCCCAAAGCATGGCATGATTTATTTGGTATCATTTAGATATGCCAAGCAGATGGGAGTATGCACTGCTCCCATTAAGTGTTTGAGGTTTAAACACATGCTCTTGAAAAATGAGCAGTGGTAGAGAAAGTTGCTTCCTACATTTCAAATCTTAGTGGGTACTGTGTCCATTAATTTCTTTACTGACAAAATGGCATCATGAACTTCAGGTAGACAGATTGCTCTTTTGATTTAAAAATGACTCAAACAGCACCCAGAATATGAACAGTACCAGTGTATCATGGTTCTTTATGTCAGTAATTTGAATTCAGATGCTGTTTTGTACTTATTTTCATAAATAAATAGGAATTAAGTTTGGGAAGTTAGGGCAAATGGTCCATGACAATAATTTCCTTCTTTTTTTTTTTTTTTATCCTTTTCTTTCCCTGAGAGTTTTTCTAGCCATATTAGTCTCTGAAAGTACAGCACCTGCTGAAGGAGGATAAGGTCAAGTTGAGTGTTGATTCCTACACTTACTTCTTTTGGGCATTCCCTGGTTAAATCATTTGTTTGCTGTAGAATAAGCCAGCATTGAACAATCCTTGAAATAGCCTGAACCTTGAGTAAAAGCATTTTGTTATACAAAAGAAGACAGGCAGAAGAGCCCTTGTAAATATATCATCTACTGCCAGAACACAAATATGTAATTTGACAGCATGTTTTTGTGGACAAGAAGAATGAAAGTTATTTTAAACTTCTCTCTCTTTTCCTCCTACCTTTGAGGTTATAGCTGTAATGAAATACCCCAAATGTCATTTATTCCTTTCTGCGCTTCTTTCAATATGAGTCTCTAAAGCAACAAGCAACATCTCTTGTGGAAAAAAGGGTATCCGAAAACTGTTCTGAGTACTGCAGATGATGAAATAAGAATGAAAGTAAAAGAAATACGATAAACGGTGCCTACCGAGAAAGCTCCCATGGAACTGCTGAGTGAGGATCGCTGACGGTTGGAGTCACGTAATTATGAAACTTAGTGAAGATGAGTTGTCAGGAGATCTCCATTAGATAGAGCAGACAACCCCGATAGATAATGTTTCCTATGTGCGCCACTAAGGGGTGTTACGTCAGAGAAGTTGGTGTGTTGTGCTCCCGGTGAAATGGCAGAGAAAAGATAAGGACTGGTAAATATACATGGAAAGTTTTCTGGGGTGCGTCTTTTTGTGTGTGATCTATCCAATGCTAGGTTATTCAGCACAGTCTCGGAGGAAAACAAAGTTTTTATATTATCTGGAAAGCTGAGAGGTGGGTAGATACCCAGTACACAGGGGTTTCATGACAGTTTCCATTGGCCTTGATTCTGCCATTTGGAAGATGATAAAATTAAGACCTTGTCCAGAAATGAGAGTGAAAAAATATAATTCGTCATTTGTAACTTACTGGTTTTTAAAAATCTCCCTTTGCACTTGGGGCAGCAGCTTGTGCTGTTTTATGTAAGAATTCCCTATTTACTTTGCATGTAGCTGTTCTTTTAAAAATTTATTTTTTATACAGGAGGGTGTTAGTGGCTGCCATCAGATGTTTCTTACATCTGTAGAAAATCTCAGGTCTAGGTAAAGATGTTAAGTGTGCTAAACAGCTTTCCTTCGGGCTAAATGATCGGAATATTTAAACATGGTTTTAGCTGCTTGTCGGAAGGCAGTATTTTGAGCAGAATTAGGCCACGTGGTCTGAGAGACTGGTTCCAAATGCTTCCAAATGCAGCAGAAGAAATAGGTCAGGTAAGAAGCTGTGAATATGGTGTAGGAGTAAATGGAGAGGCAAGGCCCTTTGGGGCTTATGACTCATTGGCCAGGGAGGCTTGGGCAAGCTGGGCAATGAAAGTGGCTGTTACTCTTTGATTTTTGCTTTGTGTGCTGATACACTTTGCAAACGGCATTGCACAAAATATAGCCGTTATGAACACCTGTTCGTATCATCAGCTGCTTCTTTCTCAGGGATGTAGTAGCCCATGGCTAGTGCTGCATGTACAGCTGTGCCAGATACATGCCTGGACTTCAGGTCATGGCAAGAAGCAGTAATCATAGAATGGTTTGGGTTGGAAGGGACCTTAAAGATCATCTAGTTCCAACCCCCCTGCCCTGGGCAGGGACACCTCCCACTAGACCAGGCTGCTCAGAGCCCCATCCAGCCTGGCCTTAAAAACTTCCAGGGATGGGGCTTCCACCACCTCTCTGGGCAACCTGTTCCAGTGTCTCACCACCCTCATGGTGAAGAACTTCTTCCTAACATCCATTCTGAATTGACCCATCTCTAGTTTTAATCTATTCCCTAGTCCTACCATTACCTGACATCCTAAAAAGTCCCTCACCAGCTTTCTTGTAGGCCCCCTTAAGATACTGGTGGGCCACAATAAGGTCTCCTCAGAGCCTTCTTTTCTCCAGACTGAACAAACCCAACTCTCTCAGTGTGTCTTCATAGGAGAGGTGCTCCAGCCCTCTGATCATCCTCATGGCCCTCCTCTGGACACGTTCCAGCATGTCCATGTCTTTCTTGTAGTAGTGGCTCCAGAACTGGATGCGATACTCCAGGTGGGGTCTCACGAGAGCAGAGTAGCGGAGTAGAATCACCTCCCTCGACCTGCTGGCCACGCTTCTTTTGATGCAGCCCAGGANTCCCCTTGTCTATTGATGTTATGGCCTTCTCATAGAAGGCCACCAGGTTTGTCAGGCATGATTTGCCCTTGGTGAAACCATGTTGATTGTACCCAATCACCTCTGCATCTGAAATAATTTGTGATGCAACGGAATCAAAATTATATAGGCCGCTCTTCACTCTTTAAAGAAACAGTTGAGCACTTCTTTAAAGAAAATTTAACACCAGTACCAGACAGCTTGAAGACAAGGTATGTGGAGAATGGAACAGCATTTACACTTCTAAAGACTGTCCAACTAGGCAAGATATCCCTTCACATTGTTGCATTTCTTTCCAGGTATTTACCTGGGAAGTAGTTTGTGCAGTAGTAAAGCCCAATAACTCAGCTGCAGACAGGATCTGTTGAAAATGCATGATCTGGCAAAATTCTGGGTGGGTGCATTCAAAAGTTGATAGTTGCTTGTAAGCTTGGACCAGTAATTAATCATGAGGAAGTTAAGAAGGAAAAAAACTGAGCAGAACATGAGCGCCAAGAATATTATCAAAACACGCCTAGAGAAAACAGTGTTCTTTTATAATTGTTTTATTAGTAATAATAGTTATTTTTATCTTATTACAGCTCGGGTAATAGCTGGGGTTTCCAGAGAAGTCAGTGGGAGTTGTGTATGATTCTGAGGCCTGATGGTAGTCTCAAAGGAAAAAGGCACGGTGTTGTAACACCAGTGAACATTGTGAATATGGGAATGAAAAATGTTTGCAAATTGTAACCCGTCTGGATCAAAGTCAGCAAGGAAAAGGCATGTTATACCCTGTATTATTTGTAAAGTAGAACATGATCATACAATTAAAGGCTTGTGTCATAGTGGATACACATAGGGAAAGCACTGCAACCTTGATATTCTCTTCACGTACTAGGCACAATGAGCTACCTTTTTGTGTGTGTCTTGCTGTGCTAGCAGCCCCATTGAAATTATGGAATAAAATGGGGAGGCATGGTATGATCTGTTCTGTAATAATTGCAAAACACTCTAGGATCTTCAGAAGAAGGATGCTCAAGAACTGTGAAATAGCTTTTATTAGAGCAGGGTAGGGGGGTGGTGAGGGGATGGAGAATGATATCACGGGCCCCAGTTCAGACGGTGCTTGTTTAAATCTATCACATCTGAGTGGGGCACTTAAAGGCATGTTTAATGCCAAGTGTATAAAACCTTGTTGAATAAGTTAAGCATCAGCTGAGTCAGGTGTATGCTTGTATGCAGCTTGCCCTCTTCTCGGCTCTATGAGTCTACAGCCCGGGAGACTAAACTGTGAACAGAGAAAACTTGGCAGTGGAGCTGGTTTCTTACCCTGATAAGTTGTAACAGACACATGGGTGATGCTGCCTGTTAATTTAGAAGGCATTTAACACTTAATCATGCTTGTCTAGTACAAGCCAGGAAGGACTCTGCTTTCTGCAACCTCTAATTGGGTGCCATCAGTAATGTAAGACCAAGATTCTCCCAGTCAGCAACTGTATTGCCTAATCAGCAAGAGCGTGTGCCCATTGGGGATCAGACATAGATAAGCGGGAGAGAGGGAGAGAGAGAGAGATCTGAACATATCTATGAGATGAGCAGCATGTCAGGAGCATAAAGGATGTCTAGATTTATGTGCTTTTTGGCAGCACTAGTGAGCTATTAATCATTTCTCATGAATAGGGCTCTTGTAAATCAGAGGTAGGAAACACATTTCGTGGATAATCATGGCAAAAATGTCAGCTTTCCTATTTGGTCATATGCTGATAGGATGCTTAGCACTGCAGTGGATGCAATCACACACATAAAATCAAAATAGTACTCCCCTTACATGATGAGTGGAAAGCAGGGAGGCAGTAGAGAGGTGAACTTTTCATCGGTATTTGAAAAGTAGGGAGCTAACGTCTGATAACAGAAAGGGAGAGCTATATTTTTTTCCAGGTGAAGCTTTACTGAGGGAGCCAGGGCTGGGTTCTAGTCATCAGCTGGATATAACACAAAACATTTAATAAAACACATTTTGCATCACTTTAACAGCTGGCTGATCGGTTCATGGTTTCCCTTTACTTTTATTGCCCTGCAATTTATCGTATATGGCCCTTACGTGCAAATACCTCATTAGTCACAGGGTTCCATATTTCATGAAGTACACCGAACGCGCTGCCAGAATTAAATATTGTCAGGATAACGAGCAAGGGTGGGGGTTTTTAGCTTTATCACTGAAGGCAACGTTCAGGGTGAATAGAACAGTAAAAGCAGCTGGAAAGCAAAACACGGAAGGTCTCTCTTCAAATTGTGCAAGGCACCCGGCTCTTGTGTATTAAACCCATTGCTCAAGGACTGACATTTAAAGAGCCCTTGGAAGTGAGTCCTGTGCGAGGAAGGTGAAGGAGAAAGCCTCACCCAGGGCTTTCCAATGCTGATGTGTTACTTGCTGTAACCAGTCTGAGCTGAAAATCTCAGTAGCTAAATCGGGATTAATGCAAAGTCGTTCTTAGGTTAAATATAATGGTGTCCTCAGTGTGCTTCCGGCTTAAGAAATTTCCTAATGTTCATTTCCTGGAGGGAGCATTCCCTCCGCACCCCCAACTTGTTCCATTGGCCTCCAATCCTACGCCGTTTCTCCATAAATTAGCAACATACAGAAATGGAAATGACATGTAACTGTTGTCCAAGTTAGTTCTGGTTGCATCTACGCTGAGGAATGGTTTTCACACAAGTCCCTCGGTTTTGGGTGCAGCCTTGCATAGCGTCCGTAGGGGTCCTGCCTGTCGCAGACGCTGGGGTAGACGCTGCTAGGTGTCTGTCCTGCACCACTGGTCTGAACATGCTGAAGTAACGACCTGGGGAGACTTTTAACTGCTTTTCCTGGGAGCTGTGGGAAGAAAGTGAGGCTTTTGAAACTCCCTGGGAAACATCCATAAATCCCCATGAATCACAGCTGTTTTAAAATCTCTATTCAAATTAGAGGCCACGTCTTTTGCTCAGGAAAAAAAATAATACAGTGTTTTGAAAGGCACTCATAAGTTAGCTTGGAAAAAAAAGTATCCTGATGGTGACTGGTGCCAGTGCTTTTCTATTTGGATCTGCCCAAGAGAAATTGGCCCAGAGGCAGGTTTGAGATGGGGATGTGCTGGCCTTACAGGCATCACTGCGATTGGTGCCGATAGTGTGTTCAATGCTGCAGACACACCACGATTCCTCATCTCTCCCCTTAAACAGCATCAGCTGAATTATACTGGAGTACTCTCTTCCACATGACTAGAATACTGGCTTGTGTTTTTAGAGAAATTTTATTATTACTTTAATTCTTGCCATTTTCAGAGTTGTGAAGCTTAGGGTAACCGTGTTATAGCTATGGGGATGAACTTGTCCTTAGATAAATTTTATCCACCAGAAGGGGTGCTTTCAGCCTGCTTGGTTTCTCAGACAGTCTTAATTCGCTATTGTTTGTCAGTGGGGAATCAGCTGAGTGAGCGATTCCCCTCTCCTTCTCCCTCTTACTTGAAATGCAACGTGTCCCATCTACACTTCAGATTTACAGTGTTCCTGTGGTGGCTGCAATTCAGGACAATTCAACAAACAAATAAACAAACAAACCAGAGAACATACTTCTTCCAAACAGGTGTTTTAGCATCTTTTTTTCTTGGTTTTTGGTTGAGCTGGTTGTCCACCCCTCCAAGCCCCCCCCTCAAACTTTCCCGATAGGTGTTACTTCATTCATTGTTGTGAAATTAGTTGTCTGATTAATATTCACAGACCTCAGTCACAGTCTTAGAAATTCTGTACTTTCTGTTTTCACTGTCCCAGGAGTGAGGTCTAAATGCCAATGAATTTCTAGAGCTATTGAGAAAGGAGTGGGGTGAAAGTCAACATGTTACTATACTATGCTGACCTCTTTTTTTTATTTTTTTTATTTTTTTTTTTGTCTTAGGTGCAAGCTAACACATTTCAGCTGTCCTTTCCTTTTGCTAATTTAACAAACTTGGTGTCTTTCAGGTTGTGAGTCCAGAAAGCAGATTGCTCCTTGCTGCCACAATTCACTGCTGCTTCTCCTCTTTCTGCTCCTGGCTTCACAGTCCTACCTCCTTCACATTGTCATCCTTCTTGCTTGTTGTATGAGGCTCTGTTGAAGTGTTCGCTTTCGCTGAGTTGCTCTTCTGCCTGTTGGGTGAGTTGAAGCATCCTTGGGCTTCAGAGGGAGCAGTGACAGCACATTTCTAGGAGAGGGGGCTGGCGGAGAGAGAGGATCTGGAGGAGGAGGAGGAGGGATGGGAGAAACAGAGCTACTTGTTTCACTGCAATGATCTAAACTGTGCCCTCACCAGTGGGTTTGTACAAAGCCAGCTGCAAGGATTTGCTGCGTTTGCCACAGGAGCATGAGAAAGAGGTAAAGTCTGTGCCTCAGTCACTGGTTTGATAGCCCAGGGCCCTGGCAGACCTACAGCGGTGGTGCAAAGTCCATCAGCAGATGGTGGTACCCTGCTCCCTCTGCATCTGAAGGGTGTTGCCCATGCAAGAGAACCGACTGCTGAGCCTGTACATCTTGGAGCGGTGCTTGGCATGGTCCTGATTAGCCAGGAAGGATGCCTGCTACTTTTTGTTTCAATTTCACGTGCCTCATGAATGTGCGGGTGTCTGCCTCTCAGACCCATTATCTTTAGAAAATACTGCTCCACCGCACTTTTAAAACCGACTCAGCTACTTCTAATGACTTGTTACTTGGGTGCCAAATAGAAAAGGTAGAGGAGGATATTTTTCATCAAGTTCTTATTAAAAAGAATGTAAAAAACATTAATTGATATAAAGTCATAAAGATCTGGGCTTCCAGTTATTCTCAGAGCCCTTAGGGTGAAATTAACCCTCAAGTACAGGCTTTTTAAAGGCTTTTACAGCATGCCAGTCCCATGGGGGGTCTGAATAAAGATGTATTATGGAACAATTTTACTATATAATTTTCAAGTTCAGTATCTGCCTGGATCTTTTCAGTGTTTAGCTGACTTATGATCTTGCAGTACATATATTGATCCCTAATCTTAGACAGATTGAGAGTTCCAACATAAAGCTGCATTAATAAATTTGTCAAGTTGATAAAAACCTGACCCACAATAAAGCAATACTTAAGTATATATAGCATATAAATATTTAGTATCTACTTATTATATATGAACCTGAGATTTGTCTGGTAGCTTTATGTGATATAATATAATGATACATATATACACGTTATATATATACACCATATTACGTGTATGTATAAAAATTTATAATAATTTTAGCCATTGTGGGGAAAAGTCAGAGTAGAGAATGGGGTGGTGAATGCTATCAGTTTTACTTTGTGGTACACTGAATAAAGCATGCGTCCAGTCCAGTCTAAAAAAAATATTGCCATGACTTAATGTGAACTGAAATGTCTGTAACTTCAGAACAAGAGTAACTGGTTGTACTTTCTTATAATACTCCTTGTGATTTGATGCAACTTTTCCTCTGTATGTTTTCTTTAATTTTTATGTTTTATGTGAAAGCTGAACAGACTGAATTTGTTTGTAATTTGGAATTTAAAGCAAGGCTCTTTGTTAAAAGCCCAGAGGAAGTTTCCATATGACTTATGGGCCATTTGGGCTCAATTGAATTTAATGGGTTTCAGCTGCACCTCCACAATGGCTTTGAAGGAAGTGAAGGGAGATCTATAGGTCTTAATTGCTCAAGACTGGCTTGTTTCTCTTGAAAAGGCTGTTTGCAAGAAGCAGGTTGGGAGTATTAAAGTATATAGCCTGAAAGGGATGAAGGAACTGCCGTTTGAAGAAGGGCTTAGGATGAAAATAGCTTTAAGACGTTACTCAGCAGCTGAACTAGTCAATCTGAACTGGTCCATGCTAAGTTCTTGTTTGTTTGCTTAAAAATAATCAAATAATTGGAGGGCATGGCTAAGCCAAACTTCCTTTATCGACCTTTCAAGAAAGAAATGGAGATCTTGGAACTGACAAGATAAATTAGGCTGAGACCAAAAGAGAAACCCAAACAGATAGTCCTCTTGGCCTCTCTCATGCTGGTTGACAGACATGAGTTTTTGAATCAGCAGGTGAACCATGACTTCTAAGAGCAGTGGTTTATTTATTCTTCCACTGTACGAAGCGTTTCAGTGGAAGAGAACAAATCTAACTGGGCAAATTTCCATTTCTATTTCATATGTCCCTCTGTATGTGTGTTGACAACTGGCCTTATAGATCATTGTTACTAAGTTTGCTAACATTATCCCTGGCTTCGCATTAGGAGGTGTCTGACCCATGAGAATCTCTTATGACCCTGTTTTCCAGGCAGGCAGGAGAACATGTGAAATGCAAAGTTCAGAATATAAAGGAACTATTGTCTCATTCAAGATAAGCCAAGAGACCATATTACAGGAAGTTAACCTTTGGTGTACTCTATCATTTTGGCCGGCATCATACAGGCAAGTAGGAAGGGGACATTCTCCTGAGGTACCCGGCAGATGAATGCCAGATGGTACTGTCATAATACACAAAAAATAGCTAAATACCTACTGGTTGTGTTTAGCACAAAAGGAACATTTTTCTTTTTCCGCATCCTGCAGGGCAGAACTCAGACAAGCATCTTAATGCAAACATTGCAGTAACTGAAATGTGAAGCTGGAAATCCAAAGAAGTCTCCAAAATCTTTAAGTAGCTTTTTTGGCTTGAATTCATGTTGGGCCTAATGAATCCTCAAAGGGGAGAATGGCTTATCAGATACAAGCAGTTTAAGTACAGCATGTTTATGTGGTAGGTAAATGGGAGTGTGTTACATCAAATAGGGAGGCTTGATGAAGAACAAAATGATGGAGCTTTGCTGATGAGGCCAGCACTGCCTATATTGCATAGCTAGGTAAATCCAATCCCCAGCCCAGTGCCTAGGTCAAGTTGAGGGCATTAATTTTCTGTTGGGAAGTTTCTTCCTTGGTGGTGTCTGAATCTCAGTCAGGAATGTGTAGAAAAAAATCTCAGGCCACCATCACCACCAGCACAGTGATGGAGCAGTGCCTAGCTGAGGGGAAACATGTTTATTTTTCCCATGTTAAAATATGTCCATTTCAATTTCCATGCAAGATTATAAGAACAAAAATATGTTTCCCTCTAGGGGAATGGCATTTGGTTAAATACCATGCATTGCTACAAACCTTAGATGTGAAGGGCCCCATGCAAACATTTACATAGAAGAACAATATGGATGTGGAGCTGGGTCTCAGTCCTATAGGAAAAAATATTTCTGGCTGCCTGGCTCTTTCAGACTATGAAATGTATTGCCTACAGATAGAGGCCAAGTAGGTAGGTGTGGTGCTGTGACAGAAACTGAACAGTTAGCTCAGCCCTTCATCATTTGTCCTTAAATCCTCTCCATGAGGCTTTATACAGCCTGTTTTCCTAGTAGCTGAGTTTACTCAGGTTGCTGAAGCAATATGCTTGTATATGCATGCCTCAGTCATTATTGTTCTGTATTCTGGCCTATTCAAGATTAGAGAAGTCTTCCTCAAAGCTTCCCAGAAATGCTGCTAACGTTTGTCTGTTCATTGTCTTGGGTGGTTGCATCTTCTTTCGTTAACTAGGGTAGCTGGTGTCAAAAACCAAACAGAAGGTAATAGACCACAGCGAGCTGTCTGTTGCTGCAGATGGAGGATACCTCTAGGATTTGGGTCAGAAAACACTTGGCAAGCGTCCCTCTGAATTCTTCTTGTCGCATGTTGAGGATGCCTGCTTAGTGGCAGGGGTGAAGAGGAAGCTGAAATCTTAAAATGGCTGCAGTATGATTTTTTTGTTGTTTAGCATCAAAGCTATTTACAGCATATCTTGACAATTTATTCATACTGTTGCTGTCATGGGTTTTTCCTGATTCTTTGCATTCAGAAGAGGAAAAAGCACCACCACCCGCACTCCCCCTGCCCCGGTCCCATTTAAGGTTGCAACAGCAGGAAAATCGAGGCTTACTTTTGCCCCCTTTAGAACTGGACCTTGTGGAGGTGCTGTAGGAAGCCATTTGTTTTCTTTAAACACCGTTCAGCATCATACACAGTTCAGATGGTTTCCACTTGAAATTCCTCGTCTAATCCAAATAGCTCTCAGCCTTGACTGCTGAGCTCTGAAGGGGCTCCCCCTGCCCCACGCTTCCCCGAGCCTGCCGTGCTCTGGGCTGGGGAAGGCAGAGAGCTCACAAAGCCTGTGTGCTTTCTGCTGCTTGCAGAGAAGTAAGCAGGGACATCTTCAACTAGATCAGGTTGCTCAGAGCCTCATCAAGCCTGGCCTTGAACGTCCCCAGGGATGGAGCCTCCACCACCCCTCTTGGCAACCTGTTCCAGTGTCTCACCACCCTCATTGTAAAGAGCTTCTTCCTAATGTCTCATCTAAACCTACCCTGCTCTAGTTTATAACCATTGCCCCTCGTCCTATCGCTACATGCTCTTGCAAACAGCCCCTCCCCAGCTTTCCTGTAGGCCCCCTTCAGGTACTGGAAGGCTGCTATAAGGTCTGCCCGGAGCCTTCTCTTCTCCAGGCTGAACATTCCCAACTCTCTCAGCCTGTAAAGTGGAGCAGTATTTGAGGAAGTCCTCCTCCTTTTCTATGGAGACCCTCTTATCAGACATTCTGCTGTTTTGGGCATAAGCTTGAGGTTTGCAAGCCTGCAGAGTCGCTGTGCATAAAGGTGACAATCGGGCAAATGTGCATGGCCGAAAGGGGAAAAAGAAGTGAGTTGCACCATTACACTGTCTGTACCCTCGCTACTCTGTAAACTAGGATCCCGTATTGTTTATAGTTCTTCAGTACAGTCTTTTGAACAAATCTATATATATTTTTTTTTTTTTTCCTCTTCAGAGCATGAATAGGTTACATAAGATTCAGGATGGATGGATGGATAGTGGCAGAGCTGTTGGACCCTACTGCACTACTCTAACCGTTGGCTTACAGACCCTCCTGTCCAGGTAGTCCCTTCTCCCTAGGAAAGTTTAGAAACTGCCAATGCTCTAACACCATTCTTTGCCAAGTAATTTGACCCCGATGGAACTGAAGCTGCTGTGGCTGCAGACAGGAAAAAAGGATGCTGCAGGCATGAATCTGGCCTGGAAAGAGGAACTGTAGAGTTGGGAGAATGCCTGTGTTTTTGTCCAGGTCCTGGAGATGCCAAGACTGTATCTCCCTGACTTTGTCATGTTCCTTTATCTTTATGGGGACCCTGCAAATCCAATTCGTCAATCACAATGCAGTATACCAGCAGCTTGTTTCATATTTAACCAGTAGGAATTATGTCTGTGTGTCATCTGGAGAAGCAATTGGTGCATATATACCAAAGCTGACCAGACTCTGTTATACTGCCATACCAGTTGCATTGCTCATTGACCCACAGGATTACATTAGGTGCTATGGAAATACGTAATCAAAATCATAACATTTCAAGATGCAGATTTAAATAGATCATATGCATTTTTTCTTAGAGAGGGAAGGAAGTTATTTTGTTTTAGATTTTCAATAATGTGTATTATTTTTTGTGGCTCAAAACCATGCAAAATGAAAAAACGAAACAAATGAAAAGACACAAAGACTTTTGTCCAAGAAGCTCACAAACTAAATTTAGACGGAGGTGATGAGTTAGGTTAACAAACAGAAGTGGGGCAGTAGGTTAAGGAAGAATGAGGGTTATAGAAGTAGGATTACATGCGGTTCATCCAATGCACCCTACTACACTTCCTTATGCCCTGCTCTAGCCAGATGCTGCAGAGAAATGGCCAAAGATATGCTCTCAGGGGCAGGGAACTGTCTTTGTGGTGTTTGTTTTTGCAGTGCTTAGTTCAGTGGGATGCTAATCCCTGTTTGATGTTTCCAGGTGGGACTAAATTTGATATCAGCCCCCTCCCTCCTCCCTGTTTGATACATAGCAATATTGAAAATATTTGGATCTGATTATACAGAGGTAGGAATACCAGAAAAGAGGACCATAAAACATTTCACCCTAGTTTGCAGCCCAACTTCTGATAAGGAAGTGGGAACACAGGACAGATGATTTTATTTCTTAATTTGTGACAGGAGTTCTCAAGAATAATTTCCCAGAAATGCAGGTGCTTCCAAAAGAGGCATCAGAAAACACTCATGCCTGACCAAAGGCTTTTGCTTCTGATGGCTGAAGTGAAGAAGACCAGGCTTGAAACTGTTGCTCCCTGGCCTCCTGAGCTCTGGTGGGTCCAGGTCTGTCACCACCCAGCAAAGCTTGCCAGAGTCAAGGTCAGGAGCTTCGTGGGCTACAAAATATATGATTTGCTCCATCAGGATTAGTGTGTGCAGTTCACGCCAATACGCTGGTCTTTGGAATTTAAGAATGACCTGGAAAAGTCAAAATGTGTTTAGAGCTTAGTTTTACATGTGGTCTGAGCCCAGTGTTCATGCCTCAGTCATGCTTCTAACATATTTTGGCCATATTGTGAGGTGTTAAAATTTTAGCTGGAAAAGAGTTTAAACACTGCTGCTTTACTGGTTTGGGCCCCACAGCAGCCATCATTCTCCACTCCTTTACCTGTTATTTCACCTTGTAAGTCCAAATCCCTCCAGAAGCACGAGCTCTCATGCAGCTGGTAATGCTTATGCATCCAAGTAATGTGGATTTGAGTCCAGAAGACATGGTCAGAGTTTGTCTAATTAGCTTCCTGTCACTATAGCCAAGGCAGAAATTTAAGGTACAGTAACTCATTTTATAGTCATTCTCTCTGGCACTGAATATAGATTGGAAAAATTCTTTGCTTGAGCAAGATGTGTGGTAATATTGTTATGCTATATTCAAGCGATCTTTAAAAATAAATTAGATTCTCATGAGTGCGAGAGACTAGTATCATCTACCACAGTCAGACCCAACACAGGCAAGTCTCCCCCTTACCCAGGACTGCTAAATTCTGTGAAGAGGAAAACCAGCCAAAAGTTGTACCCTGCTCTTTTTTTTTTTTTTTTTTGACCCCTAAAGGATTTGGTCTTCAGAAAGGCTAAATAAAGCATAAGCTGTAGGCAAAACATCTTAGGAACCACAGCTGTGGTTCAGGGCTGTGCATGCACATCTCCCCATGCCGAATCAAGCTGGTGTATCAAAAAAGGTTCCCAAATATTTAGGGCAGAAATCCTCGCTCTGCTTCTAAGTGCTGTTTTTCTTCTGGTGCTTCCTCTCAGACTCCAAAAGCTGCCCCTTAAATACTGCTTGTGAATGGAAAAAATTATGCACTTTCAAATTCTCTCCTGGGGAATGAGGGCTCATATCTCTCCCTCTCACACTGATACTGTAATTTCACACTTTTTTTTTTCGCCAGCAGTTGAGCATCTCCTTGTTATATATGACATGCATGTTTCATTTTCATTAGGGCTTTTATAGTTTGAGAGGCCTGATGAGCAAGGGAAAGGGAACTGGCTGAGTGGAAAGGCTGCCTCTTGAAGGGAAGCGGCTGCAGGAGGCGGCGGGCTCTCCCATGTCCCAGATCGTACTGCTTTTGTCCTCCACACCGCTGCCTTTCCCCAGGTGATGCAGGGTTTTGCTGACAACGAAGCCTCCAGTGAGACCACAGCCTTTATAACTGTTATCGCAAAGCAATATGTATACACAGCAGGAAGAAACAGTGCTGGAAAGTGGAAGGTATCAATCAGAAACACCCTCCTTTGCCTTGCCATCGGGATGAGACCAGGGCATAGAGAGCCTATGGGTGATGAGCTGAGATTTTGCTTAAAATAAAGAAGTCCAATGTGGTAATTGTTGGATGGAACTAAGCTAAACCAGGTAGGGATCAGGCTCTCTGATGACTTCTTATGTTTTACAGCAGCTAGGAGCTAGTCCACTATATCTGAATAATGTCATATCCCAACTATGGTTAATTGCCACACAGTTATCAAAACTTTACGGGCTGATCACCATCTCAGAAGAGCTCACACATTATTAGTCTTGTCTGTCAGCTGGTGAAGGGCAAGACGTGGAAGCCTTTGTGGGAGAGAAGATGGAAATGCTACCTGCTGCATTTTGTAGCTTGCCTTAATATGGCTGAACAGTTAACTTGTTGAAGAATAGTTTGACAATTACATGGAGGCGACTTCTTTCTGTGCCCGCTGGTGGAGTGAGCTCTCAGGCATTTGTATAATGGCTACTGGCTGCTGGTGCTAAACTGTTTGCTTGAAGAGGACTGTGCAATCTGAATCTGATGTCTGGGCGCTGCCATGGGTCTTCTGGTTTTGTGCTTTAATTGCTTATGGCACTGGCCATACATAGGAAGAAAACTGTATTAAAATAATTGAGCTGTAAAGAAAATATTTTTGTATTAAAAGCCACCTCAGACCTACAAGGTTGTCACGTAGCAAAATTAAGCTAGGTTTATCTGTGGATGAGTGCATCCAGCTTAGGTTTTGAGTACCCAAAGGATACTTTCCTCTGGATGTCTATTACTGATAATGGTGCAGCATCAGAAGCGTTAAACTGGTTTTCTGAGAATGACAAAAATGGATGATAAGTAATGACCTATAAACTGCACGTTTCCTGAAATGCAACCCACACTGAGGCGATGCAATCAAAGTTCCTTTATATGAAACCTTCATGTACTCTCCCAATTCTTTTCCTTCTGCATTTCCACCTTCCTGCCCCTTGGCATTCATTCACACTGACATGTTATTAAAGTTGTCTCTGAAGCTGGCCCAAGGATTGGTACATATTATTTACATCACAACAGAGCCTGGGAGCATCAGACAGGGCTGGGGGTCTGTTGTGCCAGCTGCTATTCAGCCTTTAAGTACAAAGATAGTCGGGCCCAAAGAGATTTCTATCTTGAATTTTAACAGGTAGAGAGAGGGAGATGATTGTTTCCTGATGCTTCAGACTCTTCATTCAAGTTGCTGTGAGTAGCAGTCTTTAGGAAAACCTCCTTCTCTCTTGCAAGGGTATCATACAAGACTGCCAAAGTGAGATATCACTCAAAGTGAGAGTTCATCACTGGCTGGTGGTGCAGAAGCCACAGCAGCCAACCAGTGGCGTGTAACACACCCCTGGGTAGAATTAAAGTGAACACAAAGATTTCACAAATTCATTGTGAGTCCAATCTGATGCTCGTATTCAAAGCATGTGTGTATTTCCACCTCAAAAGAAAAGAAAACAATCCTCCCAAGTCCCTGAGAATCAACCAGATTTTTTTTAAAGCTTTTCACTGGAAAAAAACCCTTTAAACCATTTAAAGCCATGTTAGAAAGTCGGCCTGTAAGTATACAAAACACTGGAGACCATCATATGCTAATATGAGCTTAACAAAACACATAGCATTACCAAGTGTAATTATACAGTCCAGCCATTAGTAGCTTTACCTCTGGCTGTTCTCCATCCTGCTTTCAAGCTGCATCCTTTCCTTTCATCTTACTCTACACCACATGAAACAGGTGAGCCGTTCCCTTTATATAGCTCAGGGCTCCAGTCACATGGCTCTCAAAGCTTGGTATCTTCATTTAATCAGTTAAAAGAATCGAAATAATCAGAGATCTTTCATGAACTCCATGCCAAAATTTAATTCTGTTAAGCATTCAAAGCTTACCAAGTTCAAAAAAATCAAGAAAAAATTAATTAATTTTTCCTAGGAATATCTACTTTGAAAAGCTGCCCTGGGGGGTACATTTGTAGTTTAGGAGAATCTCTCTCACAGATCACTCATAGATCACTGCTAGCAAGTTCCACAAAAAGAGAACTCCAATGCTTTTTATTGTCAAGGCAACACTGTGGTTTCTGCATCCCATTTGTTCATGCATAGATAGTAACAGCATCTACTTTTTATCTGATTCCATTTGAATTTTTATCTTGACTAAACTGCTACTGATTTCTAACAGGAAAATACAAGCTGTTGAGGGTTATCTTCACCAATAACAACTTTTGGCAGCAAAGAGATGGTGATATTCCTCTTAAATCTGTATTTGGTACCACACCAGCACCAGTGGATTAGATGACAGTGCCAATGAGTTAAACTGGATAGCGCAGTGATTTTCAGTTTTGGGGTCCATGAATGCATGTGTGGGACTGGCAAATTATTTTTAAGGGGTCTGTGAAAGGTAACTCAGATAAGGCAGGCTCATGACAATAGGCTTAAGTTGGCTTGAAAGCAGTCTGAAGTGCCCCTGGAAAATGCTGTGGGGTCTGCAAACTGGAAAAGATTAGAGCCCTGGGGCTATGCTATCTGCTCTGATTTAGGAGCTTGGGTCCATGTTATCTCTTGTGCCATTCTTTCTCCAGCACAAGATTAACTTCACATTCTCGCATATGGGTATCTCGGGGCCCTCCTCCACCAAGACCATCTGACTCCAGAGAGTGCAGTTATTGCCCTGACAGGCATACAGCAGTTCTGTTTCTCCCCATCATATGTTTTTCTTTACATCATCAGTTGACTTGATAGTTGTTGGTGGGTACATGAATGTCATGACACATCACAGGTCCCAGGATTAGGCCTCTGAGGAGCTGCAACAGCACCTTGTAGGTAAGTCAAGTATTTCCTGACCTTCCTATATTCCCATGAACGAAGTCAGGGAGACATCTTATTGAGTTTCTATCAAGATCTGTGCTGCTTTTAGCAGTAGGGAAGGCTTAAGATGTCTGTTAGTATGAAAATTAAAAAAAATATGTTGGGGGTAGTTTGATTGTGAAACAAAGAGCTGTATTTTCCAAACAGAGAAGTACGTGGTGCTAGTTTTGCTGTGAGTTTTCACCTTCCTGACATGGGGGTCACTTTTGTGTATGTCTGCTAAAGACCTCTGGAGATCATCTGTTCCAACCTCTTGCTCCAGACAGGGTAGACTTGAAAGTTAGATCAGGTTGTTCAGGTCTGTGTCCAGTCAAGCTCTGAGTATCTCCATGAGTGGAGATTCTACTCTCTGGGCAACCTGTGCAGTGGCGAAAATTTTTACTCTAATGGTATTTTTCTGCCTTTATGTCTCAACAAAATTTCCCTGGTGGCAGCTTCTGCCTGTTTGCCTTCCATCCTCTCACTGTGTACCTCCAAGCAGAGCCTGGCCCTGCCTTCCCTGTGCTCTCCCCATTTGGTAGTTGCAGACTGCAGCACAATCCCCCTTGATCTCTCTCTTCTTAAGGCCAAGCAAACCCAGCTCTCTCTGCCTCCCCTCCTACATCTTGTGCTCCAGCCCCCTGACCATCTTGGTGGCCCTCCACTGGGCTCAGTCCAGCACGCCCTTGTCTGTCTTGTACCAGGGAGCCAAGGCAGGACACAACATTCCCAATGCAAACTCATAAGCACTGAATATGGAGGAGTGATCACTTCCCTCAACCTGCTGGCTACACGCTTACTGAAAGAGTAAAAAAACCAGAGTCTGAGGTTGAGTCACAAGGAGGAGGCGGAGGTAAGCATGGGTAAAGGATGGATATGCTGTAGGGCAGTGAGGTAACACTGCTGCACACGCTCCCATCGCAAGTAGGATGTCTTGGTTTCGGCAAACAGGGTGTCTGCTCACAGCTTTCCGCCCCACCCTGCTACTCAGACAGAGGAGATGCTCGTGAATCACTGTAATTCAAAAAGAGCCTGGTTGGCTTTCAATTGCCGCAGCTGTGAGCTGGGGCACTGGCACAGGTGATTCACAAAGGGCTCAGCCACCCGGGCCCAGGGGCTGGGGAGGCCACCGGTTTCAATGCCAGACATTGCAACTTCACCTGTGTACCAGGGGCCTTACATGCACCGTGGCAGTTGGTGGGATTCAAATTAAAACCTCCATGG
The DNA here is from genome assembly GCA_013400135.1 of Rhinoptilus africanus. Classification (NCBI taxonomy): domain Eukaryota; kingdom Metazoa; phylum Chordata; class Aves; order Charadriiformes; family Glareolidae; genus Rhinoptilus; species Rhinoptilus africanus. Next base: position 98,802 of record VXBO01014113.1, read on the forward strand.
TTATTCCTTTACATCCTTTTCCCCTTTTCCTCTCTTCCTCTGCGTTCACTATGGAAGCTGTTGGGGAGCGTGTTAACTGGTTTGTTTGCTCTTTAGTTATTGGACTGGGCTGGAGAACTGTTGTGGGGAATTGTGTGGAGGGGAGTTCTCCCTCTTCTCCTAGCTCAGTGTAGGAAATGTGGCAAGGTCATCAAAGAGTGGGCAAATTTCTTTGTCAAGCCGTAGACAGATTTCATATGGGTCATGACAGGAACTCCAACCTTAATGTTACCACCACCAACAGTCTTACAAGAGCTGTGAACCGTTTGGCAGAAAACTGGCAGTTTTGTCACCAAAATCCAATTTTTCAGGGGAGTTAGCTTTGTGCCTTTTTTTTTTTTTTGGATAGTGTTTTGCTGTTGTGAAAAGGGACACATATGGAAGCCCATCAGAGCCTAGGGCTATTGTTGATACAGTCTTGACTCATTCTTGGCACCTTCTCTTCATCTTCCTTCGATAGCTCAGCTGGTAGAGCGGAGGACTGTAGGCTGACTCTAGAAAGTAATCCTTAGGTCGCTGGTTCAATTCCGGCTCGAAGGAAAGGTTTTGGGTTTTTTCTTTCACTTATTTCTGGAATTTACAACTTTGCAGAACTGCCCTTTACAACCATACGCCCCTCTGCACCCCGTGAGAAATTTAGTCTATTTTAAACACACCACTTTCAAAGATTTTCTTTTCACTACCATCCTTGTTTGGTTCAGCTGGTTCTTACAGCTGTGGTGGTTTGACCGTTGCTACCTCTCTACCTAATCATTTGATGCCCATGGTATGAGCTTCTCTTCTGCAGGGTCTCAACACCGTCCACAGACCCTTGTTAGCTAGAGCAGACCCAGAGTACAGAGCTTGTAGAGCCTCTTTTAGCTGAGTTAGGTCCAGTTATTTGGGACTCCTTGTTGCTGGTTTCACCCCTTTTCCTGTCCCGTTCTTACATTTTGAAGTTCTGAGGTTTTGAGGGGCGAGGGACTAAAAGAGATGGGGAAGAAAAATGTTTTTGCGATGACAGGAACGCCATGATCATTCAGCTCCAGATATTTGTCTGAGACAGCCACTACATGCAGCTATAATCATTGGCCTCGCGAGAGGGTTATGAATACCACTGCGCACACTGCCCTGAGATGTAACATTTCCACGCACTGTCCATTTCAATCAAGAATTGTAAAGGTTGGGGCTGGTTACAAAGGAAATGGATAAGAAGGAGGAAAGAGAGCTGTATGAAAGGACGCCACAGGCCAGGTTAACGAGACATTCTAAAGACTCATTCATACAGAAACCAACATCAGAAACTTTCACAGAATAGAAAACAGGGCACCGTGATCTGTTAAAGAAAATTTTGTTTCACACAGGAAGCTGACTCACTTTCACAAGACACAATCAGCTCCGAGAGATCTGTAAGAAGCTTTATTAAATAAAAGATTAGAGGTTTTTAGATGTTTACATTAGATGAGATGACATTAGGGATCCAAATCCCAAAGCTCATGCAAAGCTTCCCATGCAAAGCGTCTCCTCATGCAAAGTGCAGTGCTAAGGTGAACAAAGATAGGAGACGGAGGTGGCAAATTTTTTCAGTTGCTTATCTTCCATTGTGGTATAAATATACTTAGTATTGTTTAATAAGAAATATTTGCTATAAGTTGGAGTCAAATGCATCAAGGAACCAGTACTAAGCTAGAATGAATAATGAAGTGACTATATGTAATTCCAGTATTATAGGAGTGGGGGTTTTTTTACTAATTAACATCAGATCAATGGCCATCAATCATAGTAGAACACCAGTTCTCTTTGTCCTTCCAAATCTAGCTGCATTTTAATTCCTCTTCAGCCTGCACAGCAGTACACAGTTACAACCTCATAACCGTAATGGGTTTTTGGCACAGGGAGGCACAGGACAGAAGAGAGGGAGTTCTGCCTCTCCTCTCAACAGCACAACCAGCTCTCCAGGCCCTGAGGGGTGGGCAAGCCATGCTTTTAATGCCCAGTAGGTCCTCCTACAGCAGGACAGAATTGTAAAAGCAAGGGTGGGAGAGGCCAGCAGCCTCCTGCGCAATCCTGCTGGGGCTCCCAGGGAGGAGGATGCACAGCAGCAGCAACTCTGGTGGAAACCGGCAGTTGCTTTAGACGAAGAGGAGGAGAGAGGTATGATCCTGGGTGATGCCACAGGAGGAACTCAGGTGTATTTGTAGATTTCCCCCTTGCAATGCACCTTTTACGGTCTTGGTGAGCAATAAGACTAAGTAGGAACCTTTCCAAATGAGTGAATACATGACTCATGCATTTAATTGCTGCAATAAGCCTGAAGCTTTTGGTTAAAAATCTGCCAATAATTGTGAAAAGTAAATCTTTGTGCTCGTATCAGAGAAGGGAGCAATGCTTTCCCTGTGACTGGGGAATGGTGGTGACTGATGAATGGACTGACTGCCTCACAGGTATTTTGTTGATGTGCAGATCTCTGCTGACTTAATATTTCAGTCTGGGTTGCACAAGGTAGGACTGAAACAAAAATGAAAGGAGAAAGGATTAATTAAAAGTAGGTTGTCAGCGCACATGGTGTTCATTCTGTGGTTGAAAAGGGCGAGTTGTTACAGCATGGATTCACCCTCTTATTACTACACACCAGTAGGTAACTGGTTCCTGGTGGTGAATACCACCTGATGTGGTTAGCTTCTGTTATCCCATGGCTGTTTCATGCCATGCTATTTCAGCTACCAGGACTGCCCCATACTGATAAAATGGTGGCACTGACTCTGTGTCTTTCTCCACAATGACATCTGCACAAGGTAATTTTATAAAAGTTCCAGTAAATGTAGCCAGCAAACCAGAAATGTGAATTTTAATGAAGTTCTGGTGCTTTTTTTCTCGCACATGTGAGTTGAACCTCAGATAGCAAAGGTAGGAAGTATTTAAAAATTTTACTGTCTTCTGTGTTTAGGAGCTGCAACCTTCTCTTCAATCTTGAATAAGCTTCTTCTCACAGCCAAACTTCTCTGTGTCATCGTGCACTGTGAAGGTCGCTGTGTCCTTGTCTGAGGACCAAACCTCTGAAACAAAGATGTAACCAGCTGGGGACATGATAGGCCAGCAGTAGCAAGCTCCTATTAAAGAAGATAATGTTAGTTATCAGTGGGGTGAGAGGGATGTTCATTCCCTTTCCAAAATACTTTTTTCCTCTTCTTGTCTCCCCTCTTGTCCCAAAACAAACTTTTAACCTATTCCCTAGGTTAGAAGCAGCATACTTCATGGTGAAGAAATTGAAGCTCATGCCGTTGACGTGAACATGTTGTGAAATATCTGTACTTTCTCCTTAAAGGAAAGAGCAGTGCTTGCATTCCCGCAGGACAGCTTGGTGAGTCGGATCCAGTCACTTGTGCCCGCAGCACTTCTTAGGTGGTTATTTTGCTCCCTCACTAAGCAGCATTACGTGGTTTGTGACTGGTCTTGTCTGTGTTCATTCTGGAAGTAACTTTTTGGTAAAAACTAAAAGCGCAATTTTGGTGCTCGCGTAACTCCAAGTTCTCAGTTGTGCTTGCTTTGAATGACTTTGTATATCATGAGCTTTGTTTTGATTTTCCAATATAAATGAATCCAGGTCTCGCTCTAGACACCTGATTTCACCTGGCTGCATCAAAGCCATATTGCAGGGAATGCTTCTTCCGACACAATGTGAAACAACTGAGCAATGCAGAGCCTGCCTAAGGAAATTCACTTAACCTTACAGAAGCTTCAGAAAAGCTGGGTAATCTCTAAATTTTGAATGATGTGAACTGCATGCTCCAGCATCACGTTTCAGCCCAGAAACGTAGCTCTGCAGCAGTGATAAGACTGAAGACATAACTTTGCTCTGAGCCCACTGCTTTCCTTTGAGCTCTGTAAATATTTTCTGCTGCCATTGTTCTCTTGTAGCCCACCTGTTGCCTTTGGTCATGCAGATTTAGATAAAGCACTTTGAGCAGCGTCATATCTTTGTAAAATTTTTCATGATAGCAAGGAAAACATGGTCTCAATTCCTATCTGGAGTAATAATACAAATAAATAGTAACAACTGCACGGTTCCCTTACAGGTCTAGAGGTAGAATCATGGTGATTAAAATAATGTGCAATTAAGGAGAGCTTGAAAAGGCTTTTAAAACCAGGAAGCAAGTCAAGGTGCTTTGCTGATGATTTGCTAGTTTGTAAAAATTGCACCTTGCTAGTTTGTAAAAATTGCACCTGATTGCAAAGTGGTTTGCTTTTACCATGAAGTAAAACTATTCTCCAGTGTGTGTTTGGCTGAATTTATGAAAAGCATCTCAACATGGCTGGAAATGACCTACAGTAGTTTCTGCCTTAACGCAAAACCACCAGATTGGGTAGTTTTACACCAAACTGAGCAACTGTTTGCACATTTCTTCAGGCCTTCTTAACAATCCTCTACCAACCAATTTTTCTTCTTTCCATTGTAGTTGTTATAATCAGACCTTGATAAGAATTGCTGCCAGAGACATCCAATCAGTCCCACGTTATCATCTGGAAATGATTAGAGTTCTCAGGACAGATTGAAGCCATTTTGATAGCGTTGATTAGTTCCTTATTTCAAGTTGTGCCATTTCACCATCCACTGTTTTAAAATTCTTGCCTCATTTACAAGGATACCTTTTTTTTACTTTGTAAATAACAAAATGTATTTTGTTGTGTGAATCCAAATAAGCTTTGAAGTTTGTGGCTTTGTAATTTGAAGGTCATCTGGAGAGTGTATGCTCTCTTACCAGCTTTAATCAATGCACAATAATCAATTATCATATCAAAGTGTTCAATTACTCCTTAGTGAAGAGGTGCTGTAGCTGTTTGGCTTAATTTCCTACAAGAGTCCCAGCACTCTTACTGCAGCATTGGGGTTACTTAGCTGACTGCTTAAAGATGTCTGCTGTGAAAATGAAGCTGGTGCTGTTTGAACACCAGCCTCCTCACAGAAGTGTCAAATGCTTCTCTGACACCACAAACCACTTCTCTCTATCTAATTTGTGATCTGGATGTACCGTGTTGTTGCCAGTTCCTAAGAAGGGAGTCTTTGTCCGTCTGTCTGTGCTTTTGTGCTTAGGAGGGATGCTAAGAGTCCTGGCTCTTTCTTTGCTGAGTACGGAGAGGTTTTGGCATTCCTTTTTCCTGCAGTACACTAACCTTCTGTTTCCCAGGGATTAGGGGAGGAAAATTACTGCTGACTCTTGGGTGAGTACGTTTCATGTTTATTTGTAGGCCGAGGAAAAGAAATGTGAACAGATGAAGCATGATTGCTGCTTAAGTCCCCCAAAACCTATAGAGGCTTAGGAAGATCTGTATTTGTGAATCAAGAGTCACTTCAAATTCAGAGCTGAGGTGCTGGTATTCCATATTGCCCTTGTTGGAGTATGTGGAGCCAAAAAAACCCACCTTAATATTTTTAATGTCAATGTAAGGCCATTCTGGAATCACTATGTTTTGAATGCCACACAATCTTTAGTGTATCCATCCTCACGTCCCTGTGACATGGAGAGGTACCAACGATCCTATTTCACATGACATTGTTAGTCCCTAAGACTGCTGCTGTTGAGTGATGGGTAGCAGAGCAGGAAAAGTCACCTGAGCCTTCAGAGGCTCTGACTGCTGTGTGTCCTGACCACCCTTCCTCACTTCTGTAGTTCCTCACTTTTTGGTAAACCATCGATTTAATCCTCCAAGAAGCTAGCAATGACTTTTGCCTTGACTTCAATTTGCAGCAGCTTTGCAGCCTGAATGGTCTCCTTGGTTCTTTCTCCCAGAAAGATATCAAACTACCAGTACGTAAAACTCTAGGAGGATATCGCTGTATTAAACCTCTAGGAGGATATTGCTGTATTAAACCTTGGAGCATTGCCACAACCAGTTTTCCAGCACTGACTCCGTGCCAGGAGAGCTGAGCGGTGTGTGCTGGAAAGGAGAAGTCCTTCTGCTGTGGTCAAGTGGGGAAGGAGGAGAGTGGTGGCAATCAAACAGGGCTGCTGGTGCAAAAGCCCTGCTCGGTGGTGCGTCCACCCACTCATCCACCCACCCACCAGCTGTGGCATGGTGTCACTTTCCTGCAGTAAGCCACGTGCATGTGAATGGGCCAGTGCTCAGTCCCTTGTGAAAAATGAAACTGCACATGTATCTAGGAAAAGGTAGTGGAAAAATAGAGAGGGCACGAAGCTGTGTTTGAGCCATGCTTCATCAGGCTGAAGGAAAGGGGAGCGTGAGGGGCTCTGCGGCGAGAAGGTCTGTAAAAAACATAGCAATTATCCTCATCTCAGCTTGCCTATTGAGAAATAATCAAACTTGTGATGAGTCTTGTGACCTGTCAGACCTCTTAACTGAACTGCAGCTGAAGATACTCACTATAAAAGGGTATAGGCTGCTTCTTAATGTTGATTTTTAACCATGACAGTTCCTAAGGGAAATAGCATATAGTAATAACATTTAATGGTATTCTGATGAGCATCTGGTGTTGGGTGTTTTTTTTCTTTTAAATTGCATTAAAATTAAAACTGCAGTATTGCACTGAGTCCTCATTTCCTGTTAGGAGAGGAATTATGATGCTCTATTGATTGGCAAAGCTGTTTCCCATCCTGCATAAGTGTGGTTAGTGGACAGAACTTCTCTCATAGACACAGACGTGCCCTACCACCCCCCTCAGTTCTGAAAGTTTTTCCCTCTAAATTATTCATAGTGAAACCACTGATCCTCAAAATTTAAAACAGAGAAGGTATGAAATACTCCTATGTATGTCTTTGCATTAATTTATGTGCTATCACATTGAATAAAAGGAAATGGCAAGTTAAGCATGTTCAAGAAGCCACATGATGAGTATAATTGATGCATTCAGCCTATAGAACATAGATATAATAGTCCATTGTAGTTATGGGATTGGCCAGCCAATATTTTTGCCTGGGAGATCATTACTTAAGCAGATGACTCTTGACCCTTTTCTTTTAGTGCTTCGAGAAGTTTGCCAGAAAGTACCCTTTTGTGCTAGTCAGCCTTTAACATCTCCCTCTGAGCAGCCTCAATTTTTCATTTAACTTACTTCTGAACATTAATCTGCTTTTTATCCCAAGGATCTTTATGAGAGATAAATTGGAGCCTTTTGAGAAATGCAATTGTAAAAGCTTCTTCCTTGCTAGTTAAAAGCTTGTCACAATGTAGCAACAATGTATGTGTCATAAAATGGTGTATTTAACAAAAAGTCAAAAATAAAGAGGCAATGGAGCAATGCTGAAGAAACATGCAGGGTGTTTCCGTGTGGAAACTCGATTACCTATGCAGTCCTTGGAAGCTTAGGAAATGCTTATAGCAGAGAGTCGGAGAGCAAACTTACTCTCGTCAAGAAGATCTACTTTGACATAACTTTACAGTTACCATTGGTCCTCATCCTCACGAGGTGGCCGATGGGCAGAACAAAGAGAAAAGCTCACAGCCTAAATGACAAACCTCATTAAGGCATCTCGTTTAAACAGGTACTGACTCAGGAAAGGAAGAGTGCTGGTTGAGACCTTGAAGTAGTGCATAAAACCAGGTGGCTTTTCAATGTTGTTGGGGGGGAAAGAGCAAAGGGGATACCAGTGAAGAGGGTGGGCTCCACTGGAGAGAGCCTGCACCGACCGATGGGTGCTTCCTCTGGGGGTAGTTGTCATGTGAATGCTTGTTGGTACCCACATCTTCACCACAAGAGGTACTGGTGTACGCAGGGATAAGGAAAGAAAATCCAGGTTTTAATCTGTGTAGAACTGCCCTTTATAGGGCTGCAGATACCGAAGTTTTGATGTAGCTGAGAGAAGAGGTATTTTTCTTACCAACTACCCCCTTACAAGGGGAGTGCAGATAGGCTTCTGGAATGAATTATAAAGAAATCCCGCATCCTTCTGTAAAACAGAATAAAAAAGCCTAATGTCAAGGCAAGTGATAAGGGATCATCAGTGATTTGAGAATGAATGTGACTTACAGCCCCTCTTCCCCCACTCCGGTAATGACTGGTGAAAACACCTCTGAAATATGGCTTCACTGAAGCCAAGTTGCCAACAGGTTCCTTCCCATTTGTTTTCTTTCTGATGAGGCCTTTCTCTACTCAGTGCACATGACGATACCCACTTTATTAAAAAAACCCAACACAAATGGTGGCTGCTTTTTCTTCCGTAGGAGAGGCAGACCTTGGCAAATAATTACTTCTAGTTCTTATTCCTAACATATGCATGAATTATTATTTATAGAGACTTGTAATAAAAATGGGAATGATTTTCTTGACCCGGTAAGTTACAGCTTAAACCAATAAAAGAACAAAGGAGGGGGATATAAGAAGAGGACATCGTAGGAAAGGGTTTTGTTTAAAGAGTCACATGTGCAGCTAATAGATGTACCCAGAGAAAAGAGATAAAATACCCCAGATTAATAACTGTGACGTTCTGCTGGCTTATTGCTTTCTAAAGGCTTTACCCTCTGTGGACATAGAGCTGTGTAAAAGATGAAGTAGTTGCACTCCACATTTTAGTCATCCCAGTAATGATGGCAACGTCTCTGTTACAAACTCATGATCTCCAAGGAAAGCAATCCTCTCTGTAGTATTTCCAAGGGAAAAATTAATCGGGTTCACTTCTCTGTGTTGCCTCTGTACTTGCTCCTCCATTCTTTGCTTCTCACTGCTTGACCTTTGTTGAATTAGTCATGTAAAGCAACAAAATACTGCTTTAAGATCATAAATCTTGGTCCTCTTATTTCCCGTGAACAGGTCCAGCTGAGAAAGTTAAGAAGAAACCTGTCAGGATGCCATAACAAGCACCGTATATCAGAAACCCACTGGACAGAAAACCTAGCTCAAACACTAACTTTGTTTTTGCAAAGCAGGAAACGTTGCTTAAATTCATATAGTAAATATTTCTTTGTGTGTCATGGGGAGCTTTCATGTAAGCACAGATTAGCTGAAAATCAGGATGAGGCCTGAACTTTGCTCCCTCATTGCTTAGAAAAGTGGTTGTCTGGGGTATTTTTCAAGGAAGCCCCTCAGCTTTTAAGCTAGGCAGAAATGCATGGCAGTTGATTGTGATACTGCATTCTACAGAGATTAGAGATAATGTCTTTTAGCTTGATATTTAAAATTAAGGAAATGCTTCAGAAGGAGAGAGAGAGATGGGTGAAGATCCCAAAGTGGAGAGAACCAGCAAAGGGAAAAAGTCCATTACACATATGGGAAAAGAGAAGAGGGACAAGGATGAGAATGATGTTTATTTCACAGGGGTGAAATCCGAGTCAGATTGAAAGAAAGCCATTAATTTATTTTCTTTTTAGCTGTAGAGAAGTTTGAAACTGGTGCAAAATGTGTTGATTCTCCCTCTTTTTCTTGCTTTATACCAGTGCTGGTCCAGAAAATACCTTTGCATGCAGGATCAACAGAAAGACGAAAATCTAGGGAGACGCAGAGATATCCTTAGCGCTGATGCCTCTGAGGGATGAGAGCTAGGGTGGGTCGAGGAGGGTAGGGGTAGTTTGGGCATTAATCACTTGGGTAGGTACAGGGGAATGTGCTAGCACTCAACCATGGCTTTTTCCAGGGCCTTGCATCACATCCCTCCTGCCAAATATTTTCCAAGCGTACAGAACAAGCTTTCCCAACAATTGACTGGCGTGGGGTTGTGTTGTCCCCTCTCTTCCCTCTGCCACGTACACGGCAGCCCTGCCTTATCTGTGGAGGACCCAGAGCCCAGGGGGGAAATGTCTCACCCAGGGTGGTGGATTGCTTCAGCCAGCAAGCCTGGCAATCTTGTACTTTTATGAACACTGAGCTCACCTTGGATATTAAAAGAAAGAAATGCGTTAGCTGGTAAGCGTGTTGCGCCCCTTCCAAGGCACGCTAGCGCGTTGCTCTGCACACCAGCATGGAAACAATTTGCAGGCAGGAGAGCCGGTAAACGCTCTCTCAAGGAGCTGTGCCACATGCTCTTCCCTCCCTTCGCCTTCGGAGTTCTTCTTTATTCAACGTCTTTTGCTCCAGTTTCACAATCTAAGCTTAAACGTGGCCTTCTGACATGGAGAATCTGGGTGAGTAGAGCCATGTTAGTTGTAAAATCCCTAGCCAATCTTATTTTTTGGCATGAAGGTGGCTGCTATGGCATCGTTTTTATTATTCATCAAAAAGAAACTTTTCAAAGTAAATACATCAAATACCACATAACATAAGCTCTTCCCAACCACTGCTTCCTTTCCCTTTTTCTTTTCCCCTACCTCCTATTTTTATAAGTAATCAAGTTGTTACTCCAGAGTCAATTCCAGGTCATCTTTCATTTGCTCAAAATATATCCTTATTGGCAAGCTATTTTCCCATTATTCAGGAACACACATATTGTTTTACTTACAGCTGTGTGCTGTATTTTATGTTCTCATATAAATGTTATGCCTGGATTATCATAACTAGAGCAAACTGGTTTTAGGGTTTGTTGGTTGTTATTTTTAGGTTCCCCCTCCCTCCCCAAAAAGGAGAGAAATATTATTATATCTATTTTTTGGTATCTTTTCTAGTTTTAAAGTGACTCAACTTTTCACATTTCTCTCTAGTAACGTAGATTTCCCCTCTGCTATGCAAGTTTCCCTAGTTTGGGGAACGATGATAGCTGAGGTTTGGGAAAGATTAAGGGTAAGCGGCATTGCTTCTGTCCCACGAGGGGCAGGAAAGAAGACAAGGTAGGGACAGATTCCAGAAATTCATTACCTGCTGTGTAAATAAAGTAGTTTTTCTTTTCTGTTTTAAACTGCAACTGGTTTCGAGGAGTGTCCCTGTTACTGGTGTTGTGGGATCTGGCAAAATATGGCAAGTTCTTCATTCACTTACTATTTTCTTGGTTTTGGGAGCTGATCAAATAGGGGCTCATATTTACTTATTGATGGCTCAGTGAAGGAAAGCACCTAGGTCCCCTTGGCTTCAGCATGTTCTTAAATATTTACTGAAGCGATTAACTTACTTGAGGTCTTGATATAAAAGAACGCATTTGTAGCAACACATACATATTATTATTATTAGTCTTGTCACTGTATTTTATGCCTGTACGTGCTTATGCTTGATGCACTACAGAGACATACAGCATGCAGAAGAGATGGATTGTCTTCTGCATAGATGACAAAAGACAAAACGGAATTTCCTCCTTATTTTTAGGCTGTCTGTGGCAGTGGAAGACCACTGGAGGAAAGTGTGCTGCTGAATTCCTTGCAGTCTTATAGTTTTGGGGGTTTTTTGGTATGGTCTTCTAATGCGGAAGGGCATAGTTTTGCCCCCAGCCCCCCAAGAGTAAGACAGCACGCACATCTTAAGCTACTCAGTTTATTAATACTCTGTGCTTGTTAATTTGTGAATGACTTGAAGGCACTCGGAGCATTAAAGGAAGTCTCCTCCTGGAGGTTTTCAAAAGAGATCCTCCTGGATTTTTTTGAAGTTGAGATATTCATAGTTTGCATGGGCTTGTTTCTTTGGAGTAAATGTGTGCTAAATGCTAGTGCTTACATTATAACCAGGTGTCTTATAGCAGGTATGATGTTTAACCAGTGCCCAAGATTCAAGAACAGAGATGATACATGAACATTTGGGCCACATTAGGTGAATTGTTCAAAAAATTCTGATCTCTTTCATTATGTTAACCTCCAAAGAAGAAATACCCTATAAATGTTATAATAATCGTTATTATATTAACGATATTAATTTAATGATAAATAATCGTTAAAGCAAATAGACAATCAAACAAACTTTTTATCATTGTTGGTAGGAAAAATATGCTTTACACTTTGCAGAACTCATAAGGAACAGCAGGCACACTTCTGGTTGCAAGTAATATTCTGGTTATTTGATGTTTTCAGGAGGAGAGACAAGAGCTTGAAGCTGAATGGTTTCTCTGGCAGCTTCCTGGCTTGACTTCAGGATGGACACCAAGCAAAATGCCAGAGAGAATGACGCCGACTGGGAAATGTTTGTGTGACCCTTCTCTTTCCCAGACTAATTTAGTTATGTGCTGGTCCACAGCAGTTAACAATTTGTTCCTGAAACAGTAGGGGATCCCAGAGAGACAAGCTTTGCTCTCTGCCCACCTCGCCCTATTCACCTTCCACATCGCCCCGGGAACATTTACTGCCGTGCCAATTACAGCCATGATCGGGGCTGTCTTCCATGGATGTTGATATCCGAACAAACAAACCAAGAGTCTGGCCTTGATTGCTGATGTCTTTACAATTTGGTTTCCTGTGGTGTGTTTGTACAGATGTAATGGTTGGTATTCCCCTGCTTTTAAATAATCACGACCATATTAGGGGCGGGAGGACAAGACTAATTTGCTGGGAGTTTGCTGGAGGAGCCCCCACCCGGCTCCTGTGGTTCAGCTTCTGTTCAAGCCTTGCTGCCTAACCCACTGCTTGGGGTGGTGACTTCTGTTTCCCTCTGTCCCCCTTTGGAAAGGGCTTGCGATCGTTCGCCCTTTTCAGCCCAGGAGAGCTGTCATTATAGCAACTTTCGCACGTAATCACATCTTGTCTGCAGATTGAACCAACGCTGAAAGGCACAAAGAAAACACCTCCAAGGACAAGGGCAATGCGGAGAGCGTGAATAAATGACCACCGTCTCAGCAGATCCTTTGTACAGGAGGGTACATGTCCTGGATATCTCTCATTTCCTGTAGCCAAAGAAATGTTCTTTTTTTGCTTCTTTATATCCTGCTGATGAATTGCTGCTGTATTTGTCCAGAGCTGGTGTAGTACAGCTCAGCCTTGCCCTCCTCTGAGTCGCACCAGAGAAGTGAACAAGCAGCTCCTAGTCAAAGGAGCTGGAAGGACAAATTTGGGCTCTTTTCTCACCCTGCTGTGAACTTGATCATAGCCAGTCATTTGGGTCACGCCTTGTTCCCTGCTAGACCAAGCCACATGAGATATGTAAAGCAAGATGCTTTACAGTCAAATGATAGTGGGAGTTCCTCTGCTGCTCCATCCTTTCTGCCCCAGGCAAGGCCCTCACTTTTGTTTCAAGCTCTTTCCCCCTACACGCGTTTGACATGTTTGGGAGTGGAGTCGTGAATGTTTAAATCCTTTGCCATTACGTGGCCAGCAGGACTGGAGGAGCGTTCTACTCCAAGCAGAGCTCCCCCTCAGACTACTCGCAGTTGTATCCAAATGGCAGTGGGGAAAAAAAAAAAGGCTAATTGTATGCTCTCCAATTTTCTCTATTAGGAAGATCAAAAGCATTGCTGCCTTTACTGGCAAATCTCAAGGATGAATTGTGGCAGCCAGACCAGTACTGGTCTGTGTTGAACTGTAGTCACCCAGAATAAATCAGCGCTAATTGCAGTCTAGGGCTGCGATTCCAGAGGGGCTGCTTAAGCACCACACAGTGACCCCGACTCCCCGGCTGGTGAAGCCAGTGGCAAAACTCCCAGGATCCTCAGGAGGCGCAGGACTCAGGCTGCACTTTTATCTGCTTTAAAGCCAAATATCCTGTTACCTCTCTGAGGAAACAGGATGGATACAGAGATGTGGTGAGCACTGTGATCCCACCTGTGGCGGTGTGTAGCTGCTGCTGTGTTCCAGTATCCGGAGGAAAGGTGATACCTTGGCTTTCTGGCCACAGGAGACCTGCACAAAGTTGCTCTGGTGGCCTTGGAGAAGATGGGGTGGCTGCCAGTTCAGGTTCTCATTTTTTCCCAGCTTCACCCCTGCCAGGTTCTGCCACCCGCCGTGTCATCTCCTGCCCCCATGGCTGGCTGTGGCATCGGCCAGAATGACTGTTTCTGCCGTGGCCAAGGAAATTGTTCTTCTCTTGCTCTCACTTGAGATTATTCCTCCTCTTCTTCTGTGCTTCCCTCCAGAGGTGGTGGGTGCTGCCGTATGGGTGAGTGGATTAACCACCTTATTCACAGGAATGCAGAAAGGCCAGCAAAAACTGGTGTCCACAACGCAAAAAATTTCTATTTTACCAAATTTTATTTTAATTTCATTCTCACTGAAACTGTGAAAGTAATGTGGCTTTAAATATAACTGAAATACGTCTATATAAATTTGGGTTTTTCCTTGTAAAGAACAGGCAGAAAAAGGAATTCAGATCATTTTAAATTCCTGAGGACTAGCCTGAAGACTCAAGGACAGTTTTGAAGAAAGCTTCTTTACTGCTATAAATGGAATCATTTTTTCTTCAGAAAAATGAGGCAAAGATTGGGGAAAATGTTGGTGCAAAGGCAAAAACATGGTCTGCAGGAAAGCAAAGGGGATGGCCCCCCTGCCTGCCGCTTGCCCATGGGGAAATGCTGACAAGATCTCTGGTCATGAGTTGAACCGACAGGGCTGTGGTGGGTATGAGATTTAAGCCACAGAAGGTGGCGAGGACCTGACAGAGTCCTCTACCCTTCTGCACCTTCCCTTGCTCACTAACACCCATCCTGCCAAACTCAGGAGGAAAGGCATCCCTGTGGATTAAAATAAGTGTCTGGAAAGCTGAGCAAGGTGGGTGCTTGGGTGGGGGGCAGCAGGGCTGGAAGTGGGTGCCCTCCGCCAGGAGCTGCGAGGAGGGCGGCCAGGGCTCTGCTGCCTCTTCCTGGCACCTGTGTGAGGACCAGGAGATGCCTCCTGTGCCACAGGGGAACACGGCGTGGGGCCAAGCTTTGCCCTTGCAAGCCGAAGGCTGGGCGCTGGGTGCCATTTGCTCTGTTATTAAGAGAAATTGAGAGCAACCCTCGATCCACTGTTAAATGTGATGCGGAGAAGATGACATCAATCACTCCTGCACTTGACCCCCTTCAGAGCGATTTATAAACACTGGCTAACTAATCCTCCCCACAGGGCCTGGGGAGGGCAGGGGTTTCCCCTCCTCTCTCCCACGTCCATTTTGTAAGAGGAGATGGGAATTAGGTTCCTGCACCTATTTTCCCCAGGTGACAGCAGCCAGGAATGTGCCTGGCTGCGTCTGTCTGATGCCATGGGAGATAGCAAGGCATGGGGCAACACGTCCAAACAGGGTACAGGTGAGGACCTCAGCCTTGGCTAGGGAAGAGAGATTTACAAGCAGCACACCACGACACTGTGCTTTTTATAAATGATCGGAAATGTCTTGAAGCCAGATGCTCAGCTGGCGTAAATCAGTGGAGCACTGCAGATTTAGACCAGCTGGAGAGCTGGCCCCAGTGCCCCAGTGGGAAGGGGATGGGGGAAAGGGAGAGAGGCTGTTTCTGGTAACCTCTCCACCAACCTTCCTTCTGGGTAAATATCTCCATATGTTAACAAATGCTAATTAAAACCAAAAGCGCAGAGGAGCTCTCAGGATGCTGTGTGTAACAGGAGCACCCCAGGATCCTGCGCTGCTATAATCTTTCTCCTCCCACTGGATCTCACCTTTTATTTGGTGTTGCACCTCCCTGACTGATATTTAACCTTGCTCCTAGTGCTCTTTGTTGGAGTTTTGCCATGCATCCAATATTGGTCTGATGGGTGTAGGACAGGTGTCTACAGACACCTGGGGGCAACCTCAGACGTTTCACTGGTCAAGGGGGAAAATATGTTTTACTGCAGTGTGCCTTGCAGTCATGTAAATAGCTGTACTCATCAATCATGAACTTTACTGGGAAGGGATTCTGGAAATGCCCCTTCTTTTTTGGCCTCCAGGTGATCACCACCTTTTCTGTGGACTGGGATAATGCTCAGTGTGTTTTTTTTCTGGTGGACAAAGACATTACGCTTGGGGGAAAAAAAAGCATGAATACTTGTGATGCTCCGTATGTAATAATAAATAAGCACAAGTTTGCCCTTGAGGTGAAGAGGAAGTTTTAGAAGTGGGTGTTCAAAATATCTGTTTTACAGGGGCTAGAGTATTTCCGGGGGAGGCTGTGCATTGTGGCTGTTGGCCTCATATTAAGGAGTGACATTTTCAAAGTGATGGATAGGATTTAGGATTTGATTCCTGCGCTGCCAATAATGGCAGTTGCACTGTTGTAAAGACATAGGGATAAATATATTCCATATTCTCAATGTGTCGTTTCATAGCCAAAACTTTCTGGGGAAAATTCAAGTATACATGGTGTGTTTCCACAGAGACCCTAGCACTTCACAAAGGGGTCCGTGCCTTGATTAGTGAGTCACTGATGTGCTCTCCTTTACTCAAAAGCCGAAGGATTTATTAATTTTTTTTTTAAAGTTGTCGTTATTTGCATTTCATAGAGCTGGCTTATGTGTTTGTTTTAGAAATAGACCCAAGAGAATTGTGGCAAATTACAACGGCAGTGTAACAGAGGTACATGCGTTCAAAGATAACAAACAGCCTCTCTCTGTCTCTCAGTAAGAGCATGTTCCCATTGTCTTTAAGTCAGCGGCAAAAATCCTTTTGGCTTCTTGTGGATCAGAAGCAGGTACAAAATATTATTTCTCCACCCCACCAAGTCAGCCTAACATTTTTGAGTAGTAGAAAGGCGGTATAAGCAAGAAAATGGGGGTGAGTCGTAAAGCACCGGTCTGGTATTTTGGCTGTACACAGAATTAATA
The DNA here is from genome assembly GCA_013400135.1 of Rhinoptilus africanus. Classification (NCBI taxonomy): domain Eukaryota; kingdom Metazoa; phylum Chordata; class Aves; order Charadriiformes; family Glareolidae; genus Rhinoptilus; species Rhinoptilus africanus. The sequence continues at coordinate 115,344 of VXBO01014113.1, forward strand.
TTATGTAGGTACCCCAAAGAATGGGAAGAGGAGAGGTCCTGCATATACCTCAGCTTGCCCAGAAATGCTCATAAAATGATATTGCTTTAACTGGTACGTTTTCTCATCAGTTTTCACAGCCTTCATGTTACTCGAGTGTTTGGCTTAGATATGTTTATGGAGATTGCTGTCTATTACTCCAGGTCTAGCTTTTGTCTCAAGTGGCACTTACGGTGAGCAAATTAGCACTGAAGCCAAATTTGTTTTGCTGTGATGCCTCTGCAGCAGGTACAGCTTTTGTAAACAGATGCTGCAAGAGAGGTAGGGTTTTTGCATCACTCCGGATCTCTTGAGAACTAAAGCATTCAGGTAAATAACTAGTTGAGAGACAAAAAAAATACCGTTAACTGAGAAGTGTTCTCAGACTGTCTCTTCTTAGAATTTCATTGCTTATAATCTCTGTCCCTTTTCTAGAATTTTTGGCTGAAAGTACAGCACAGTAATTCCTTTTCTTTGTGTTTAGTTGAAATCCATTTCATCCACACCATGTATAACTCAAGTGGCTAACAAATGCTGCACAACCAACTTCTGAATGTTTATATTAATAGACAAGTGTCAGCCAAATTGTCAAAATAGATTTTGTTTGTTTGTTTATTTTTAATGCCCTTCTTCCGACTTTTCTGTAGTGTAGGTTTCATTGCTGAAAATACTATGAGCCTGACCTACAGCCCTGGCAAACCCTTTAGTATTATGTGGCTCTTCCAAGAGCTGAAAGACCTACTGAAGTTGCACGCTGACTGGACCTTTCTCACCCTACCAGACGAGTAGCACGGCCCCGTTTCTTTTGTCACTGAAGTGCTGGACAATCTCTTTTTCACCTGCTGGCAGGTGTTTAGTAATACCAATGTTCATTTTCAAGTCCCTGTGAAATATGATGATCTAGGAATGCTGTATCCTTCTAAAAGATGCATGTGGGCTGTTTTCAGCTGGGAAATGGCAGCAGTATATGCAGCGGATGCCTAACTTTTTTGGCCTGTTGTATATAGCCTCTCTCCTGTTGTCTGCTGGATGCTTCATTAGCAGACACATATTATGTCCCTGGCTTGGTCAAAGCCTCCCAGAAGTGTATTTCACTCTGCAGTGTCTCATTTTGCCATGGGTGTTAATTTTTCCTATGATATTTTTTTTTTTTTTTGCTGGGCCGTCGAGGAGCCCTCTTCCAGGAATCAGTGAAATCTGTAGGTGTATTATTCCTTAGTGAAGTCTGTCGGTGTATTACTCCACACCCCAACTGTACCGTTTCCACCTGGGTCTTCATGAATGTGGAGCAGTGTCACTACAAGGTCACAGTAGGCAGATTGTACCTCGTTTTGGATTCTGTCCGGTTTTGGTGGCCTTATGTTTCTGGAGGTGAAGGAACCTACATTGCGGACCCGACTGAAACACGTGTTACTGTTTTGTAATTATTGCTCTGAAGGCCTGGAAAATACTGATGCTGGCAAAGGGGAAGCGTTCACACCACAGTCACTGTCAGGCTCTGCAAGTCTAAGCACCTAGGAATTAAAAACACGCTTACAACCACAATGGAAGTGATGCTGAAGACAAACCAGTCACGGGTACCATGCAGCTCTGGGATGGCACCGACTGCACTATCCACTATCCACACACCTCACTGCGACCTCAGGTACAGGGGGAGAAATCACCCCCCCAGACCGTGCACTCCGTATTACTACAAGGTGTTACGCTTGCAGGAGATAAGCGATCTCTGAGATGCACCCTGAGCAGTGCATCTTGGTTAGACCTCATTTCATCATCAATACCACATCAGTGTTGAGATACTGATGAGCAAACATATGCATTATTTACATACTGTGTCTCTCCAGGTTGCATGAAAGTTCGCGTTTCGGGATCCTATGCACTCCTGATCACTTCAGCAGCCACAGTGCTGGCACCAGTGATGAAGAAAGGGGATTATTTGAAGAAAATCACCTAAACCTAATCTACAGCCGAAATCTTCTTACAGCGTTGAGCTGTGGCTGAAGGAAATAGGCAGCAAACACTGCTCTAGTATTCACCAGTAAAATTTTGGTGGACAAGTGGTAATGAACTTAGCCCTAGGCTTGGGTCTTAAGCCAATTGCTGTGCAGATAAAATCAGCCCTTTCAAGCTGTTCCATTGGGTTTTAAAAGCAAAGCTGAGAAGGCTTCACTAGGGAACTTGATCTCTTGTAGTGTTTATTCTCACCAACCAAGAGCAGCAATTAATATCTCTTTCAGATGGTGAGAATCTCTTTCAGATGGTGAGAATAAACAGTCTTGTAGACATGCAGAGGAAATGGAAATGACATATGAATTTTAATTAACCTACTTCTCCTCATCTTTGCTGCACAGTGCCAAAGTACAGCGATGTCATGGATCCTTCAGTTACAGACCCTGGAATCTTCCTGGGCTGCTGGCTTTAGCTGAAAGCAGGCGAGTTTCTCATCTGTACCTAAGATCCGTGTGTTTCTTGTGGGTTAATTACCCAAAAAGGTGCCTGGACCCTTGGTGCTTTTGCTCTATTGAGATACATCTTCGCATTACTCTCCTAACAAACTGAAGATATCCCCATTTTTAAACACAACCATATGATCAAGAAATCTCTAAATGATATCATTTATTGTGATACCTCTGACCATCGCTCTCATTACAGTCTCAAGCAGTGCTTGGTCTTCCCTGGATGCTTCGTGTGCATTGAAATAAAACAGTATGGCAGAAAATCTGATGTCATCTGCAGCTGCTGCGCTGTATTTCAAAGGAGAAAGCATTAACCCTTTCTAGCAAAACCTCTACTGCGAAGGACAAATATCTTCTTGTCCAAACAGCATACTCAGCCTAATTGTTTACATCTGTACACCCTTGCTGGCCTCAGTTCTCACTGGGGTAAACTGGCACTGCTGCATGGAAGTTGGAGAAGCTTTAATTCTCACTGCTGGCAGCAGGTAATTTTGACTCTTTTCCTTGGACTATGCTTTATTTTATCAACTTCATGTCCTCCGACATCTGGTACCATAAAAGTTCAGCCACAGAGATGGGGTTTCTATAAATATATTTCTTCCATAAAGAGACTGACAGCATTCAAGTCGCAAAGTGTTTTGGAGCTGTGTGGGAGGAGGGAGGAACAAGGTGAGGGGGGAGGCAAGGTGTCTTATTTCCCCTCTCACCTCCTTCATCTCCAGTCCTGATGTCCTCCAGGATGTGTTTTTAGTGTTAATGGCAAAGGTGCTCCAAAGTGGTGGTAAATGTGGGCTCCAGATGTGCTAATTCAGCCTGGGCCAGGCAGAGGGATGCATGTATTATCTCACTCACCAGGGCGTAGCTCTGACAGCTTCAGTTTAGTCTAAATGTCTGCTCCCATATTTCTGTCCTTACCCCCATAGAATCACAGAACGGTTTGGGTTGGAAGGCACCCTAAAGATCACCTCATTCCAACCCCCCTGCCCTGGGCAGGGACACCTCCCACTAGACCAGGCTGCTCAAAGCCCCATCCAGCCTGGCCTTGAACACTTCCAGGGATGGGGTATCCACAGCTTCTCTGGGCAACCTGTTCCAGTGCCTCACCACCCTCACAGTAAAGGATTTTGTCCTAATATCTAACCTAAATCTACCCTCTTTCAGTTTAAAACTATTACGCCTCATCCTATCACTACATTCCCTGATAAGGAGACCCTCTCCACCTTTCCTGTAGGCCCCTTTTAGGTACTGGAAGGCTGCTGTAAGGTCTCCATCCACTAGCCCTGTTTGGGCATACCCCCACAGGCACAGCTGGCCCCTTGCAGCTCTAAGCTGGGGGAGCATCGGTGGGTTCTGCAATGGCCCATCTGCCCCTGAAGACTCCCAGCAGCCTCGCATCAGGCCTGACCACTGCTGCTGCAAGGCAAGGAGGCTGGGGGAGCTGTAAAACAAAACAAGGCAGCACACTGGTGTAGGCAGCCATTCACCAATGATGGGTCCTGGCTTTAACCTGCTTTCAAGGTTGTGTAAATCGAAGAAAAAAATTGCTATTCCTTTCCATATACCCCTTACCGTGTAGACAGATGGCCTCACGAGTGACTAGAGGTACCAAAAAATGTCATTGTTTGAAAGGTGTAGGTACATATAACATGTATCACTGTCATAAAAGATGAGGAGGTTGCCCTTTCTTTTGTTCCTCAAAATACAGCCCTGGCAATCTGCAGCATGTGCTACTGTACTATTGATTTACTGCTTGATTATAATGACATTTCATAACACAAGTGTTATTAATGACTTGTTAATCTTGCTTAAGGATCATATTCCTCAAAATGTTTGAGCAAAATGCTTTGTGTTTATCTTTAAGTAAGTTTTAAAATAAACTCAAATGACTTGCTGTATCAAGGTTTTAATTACCAGTTGCTCTCCTTTAGTGCAGGGTCTGTGGCTTCTTTCATGTTCTTACGGGATTTCTGAAGTTATACTAAAGCCCTACTACACTTCCAGTATTTCTCTCTCACCCCTTCTCTCTCTCTGTCTCTCAGTCCCAATGCAAAGAGGACAAATACTTTCTGAAGTATGCCTGGCTCAAAGCTAAGTGGATTTTGCTGAGATTTGTAAGGGAGCTATTCTATGGTGGATTAACAGCCGTCCTTGCCAATTAGCACAGAAAATATTTTTCAGCATACGGGACATTGACGAGTGAGAACTGTGTGCACCGGGCATGTGGTCCTTGTTATTAAACATCTGTGTTGTGCCAGTGTCTAGGGGTGGCAAGAAGCTCAGAGTCCCATTGTCCAGGGGACTTTGCAAACACAGAGAATGTCCCCAGACCAGAGCAGGCATTACACGGTATCTTCAGTTGTTTGTACAACAGCAATATTTTCAACAGCATTATCTACTTAATTTTTTGTGGTGGTGTTATCTACTTGACATGTATTTGGGGGGGTTGTTTTTAAATGACAAAACACTTACTTGGAGATACTTCATGGGAGTACGCAATTATTTCTGCTGTTACCATCTGTGAATGCTGATGTGCAGAAGGAGGTGCTAAACTCAGGTTTCCTACCTGTTGTGCCCTACCTGTGAGCAAATGTGTGTCTCAGCAGCCTTATTCAAAACTCCTTAAGCTGAAGAGAAAGAATCCTACAACCTAGTACCACAGGGTTCCCACGAAATCCTTGCACTGGGGCCTCGGCTGTGCATCTAATCTTTGCAGTTTAATTTAGTTCAAAATCTGATTTCAGCTCAACAAGTGTAAACAGCCTTGTAGTTGACCTTTTCTGTAAATCTAGTCTTATGTTTAGCTTAAGTTTGCAGTGGTTCAGACACAGAGCACGTATACCTTAACTTGGACTTTGCCATTTTTAAGAGCCATAAAAAATTGAATTAGCATCTCTAAAAGTGTCTAAAGCCCTTCCTCCCCTTGTAGCGTTTGAAATGGGATTTCTGTCTTTCTTGAAACGTTCACATAGTCTTTTCGTGCTGGGATTGCATACTTCTTACAGCATATTAGGAAATGTTAAGGAGAAGTAGTTTCAGAAAGGCATCTAGGTATCTCTTATTTTTGCATGGCTCTCTGTTTCTTATGATAGTTAAAGAGAAAGTGATTATTTTTTTTAGAGTCCTTAGGCAGCTTGTGTGTCTGTTTTTCCCCGGGGAGGTGAAAGACGGTGGAAAAAGGAAAAGATACCTTATATCTACAAGGGTGAGAGCCTGCACGCCAGCCACTGCTGCAGAGCATCCAGTGCGCTCAAAGTTCACACCTATGTGCGGAAAATTCACAAGCTGCTTTGTGGTGCCTTGTTTCTTTCTGTCCATAACCCGACTGTGATTTTTTTAAAAATTATTTTTCATTTTAGTTACAGTGGTGTGAAAATGCCTGTTGTTTTTTGGTCAAGGTGGGGAGGAACTGGTTCTATTAAACCAGAAGAAACCAAACAGTTGACTCTACATCTGCAGGATTGCATGCAACCTCGTGTTGGGCAGAGTTAACCTTCAGTATAGGTTTCCTCAGGCTTAGTGAGGGTGGAGTAGCTTTATGAATGGAGACCCTGTGCTGCATTAAACCTGCCATAGGCAAGAAGGGTTTTGTAAAAAAATTACACCATGCCTAGCAGTGCCCCCTCAGTGGCTTTCACTGACTTACAGCAGAACAGCTCAATTTAACTAGGACCATTTGTGAACAGAAAAGGCCTGGGAAAGACGGGAACCCTGAGGATGGCAAGAGACTCTTCATGGTCCTAAAATGAAGTTGAAGCCCTTTGGGTTCGGCTATAAATTTTGAAGCCAGTAGCAGGTATCAGAGAACCTGCAGGTGCGAGCAGCGTCGACTCGCATGGCTATGTTTTATTAGTACTCTAATTCGCCATTCATTTAGCAGGGCAGTCAGAATAACCACAGGTGGTTTTTAGTGCTTCTGGGCAGCAGAGGTATGAACATCTGTCATATTTAAGCTAGGGAATTCCTCCTGTTTTCTTGCCACTGGTGGAAACGTCCTGATGAGCGAATTCCCCCTCTTTGCACACTGGACCTCCAGGGTCTGGAAACCAAACACTCACTTTTCTCTAAGTTTTTTCTCTCTCACAGTGCCAACATTGAAATATTTTTTTTCCCACCACAGGGTGTTTTTTGATGTTGTTGTTGATGATTGTTTTCATTTTTGGTGTTTTCTTTTATGGCTTTGAGTCAGCTGTCTTAAAAGAGGAAGGTTTGACCATCTGGTTCTGGGAACAATCAGCATCTAAGAGGCATGGCTGGTTTGCACATCATTCCAGGCCTGGTTAAAATAAACAGCGCAGTCGTCCTTAGAAAATAAGATGCACCAGATGTAAAATAACCTCCAGCTCTGTGAAGAGAGGGTGAAATTTATGCAGTACTTGAGAGAGATCTAGGGATTAACGGAGGGGTGTTATAAAATGAAATTCCAGTTTCAGATACTTCTCATGCCTTATCTTGTAAGGGGAAGGGAGGAGGAAAAATAGCCAGCTAAGAACCCAAGGGGAAACAGAAGCCTGTAATTGCAGGCTCCTCCTCAGAGGAGTTTTCTTTCTTTCTTTTTTTTTTTTTTTTTAATAACTTTTTCCCCAATATGTTGACTCTGTAGGTGTGGTATACAAATCACCCCTCCGACAGGGAGCATTCTCTGAGTTGGCCATGAATTGCCATACACAAGAAAGCGTAATTAGAAGGAGCCATCAGAAAGACCTGCACAGCCCCTTTCTGTGGGCGAAGGGGCAGGAATGCTGCGCTTTCAGCTGGCATTGTTCCCCTCCCCATTCAGCTGGAGTGGTAGACTGTTAAAATTTCCCCCGGTCCCCAGCCTGCTGATGCTGCTCATTCCTTCTCTACGTGGGGATGTAGTTTTGTTTCTGCTTTCTTATTTATCTCTATTTTTTTTTAATTATTATTTTTTATTTTAAAGTCAACACATCTCCCGGAGTCTCCTGTGAACCTATGGGCTTGCGTGCGCTTTGCCTTCCTTCCTTTCCTTCTTTTCCTTCCTTTCTTTCTTTAGCAAACTTTAACCCTTCTTTTTACCCTCTCTCTTTCCTTCCATGTAGCCTTTACCCTGCTTGTGTGAGCAGCTGACAAAGAGAATAAGTAATTTCTTAGCCTTTCAGTGTTGAACTGCTTCTGTTTTTGTGAGTGGCCTTTGCACCTGTTGTGATAAGCAGAGCTCCCTTCACAGCAGCACTGAAAGGGTGGCAATCTCTTTTTTTTCCCTCACTTGCCCTTTCTTTCAGTGAATACCAATAATTAAGGAAAAGGCTTGAGTCTGCAGTGGATTCTTTAGCCTGACAAAACCTAGTATTTATATAGATTAAAATGAACAGGGAGACGGAGGCACCTTTCTCATCGGTTTGGTGAGAACCGTCTGGAGCAGGCTTGTCGTGTGAACAAAACAGGATGGCCAGTTCACTTAACTAAATTTGGCTTTACCCCACCCAGTCTTGTCTGTCCTGTTTATGCCTCCAAACCGTGTTCTCCTTGTGTGAACTTGCCTCATCATGTGCGACAAAGCATAGAAAATGATGTGCACCGTCAAGAAAAAAAAAAATCAATGCTATTTAGCATTTAAAAAAAAATACTTATTTTGATGTACTTTTTAATATGTCCTTTCTCTCTTTAATGTGTTAAGTACTTGTAGCCGTGGAGCTTTATTGGCTGAGGTTTTGTCTGCTGGGGGCTACACTCATGGGCTTCGGTAGGAGGGCTTCCCCCTTCACCTACGGTCGGTGTGCCAGCTCCAAGCCAAGGCGACCCTTAGCACTTGTGGAAGGGTGATGAGTACCTTCAGTGACCGACCTTCAAGTGCATGTCTAAAAAGAGGCACTGTGGACCAAAAAAGGAGAGTGGAAAGGCTACCCAGCTGCTCACACAATGCAAGAGAAGGCCTTGGCTGCTGTTCAAAGCCGCTCTGAGTGAGTGTTTCAATTTAATTCTAAATTAAAAGCAGCCAGTGTTGTATAGCACAGGGAAAAGATTATGTATTAATGCTTTTTCCCCCTGACATAATCCTAATGATCGCACTAAAATAAATAAAAGTTAAGCCTTCTTCCTCTCTTTCCCCCGTTGCTATATTATTCTGTGGCGAGCAGCCAGATTTTCGTAGGTGAAAAGAAGACGGGAGAGTTCCCAAAACTGCAAGACTGAGAGGGGGATCGTGCACTGCCGAGCTCCGCTTTGGCCTTCTCCCTCCTTCTTTGCCATTGATGTGCTTTCTTTCAGGCCCCCGTTGACCAGTAAGTAAGAGAAGAAGCCCTTTAGCAAAAAAGTTTGAGGAAAATTGAAGCTGCCAACAGAAGGAAGCAGAGGGCGGTGAGGTGGTGACTTACTAATGCGTGTGTGTGGTGAAACGTTGCCAGAAACCCTGGCGTTTGCTTCTGTGGGAGCAGGTGAGTGATACTGCCCGAGCTCTCACTGGAAAATGTCTGTCTTCTCAAGAGCCGCTGGTGATAAATGATACCTCTTGGGATGCTATGTGGTCACATTTCAGCAGGCTGGGGATGAAATTGCCCTCTTTGGCGGAGACATAATGAGATCTGGGTGCAGCAGTCTGCGGAGCTGGACACAGCCCCCGCTAGGCTGGCGGGAGGGCAGGCAGCCCTTGGCATGCCCTAGTGAAGGGGGTGACGGGATATGCCACCTCAGCTCTTGGTCAGCTCAAAAAGTACCTAAAAAACAGTGAAAATACCCATGGGGTGGAAATTCCCAGTCCAGGTGCTATGTAATTTAGGATGTGGAAGTTGGGAGAAGCCAAGTCAGACACCAGATACCATAGTGTTGTGATTTAGCACTTGCCAAGTGCTTGACTGTACCACCTTGGCACGTGCCTACAGTATCCCCAATTCCTACGACTCCCATCCAACATGCTGAATCCCCCTCCTGATGGCCAGGTTAGGAATAGCTCAGCACAGGGGACATTCTCAGCCTGGGAGGTCCCTGCTGACAGGGCAGAGCACTTGCTGGTGTGCCCCATGCCTGGGGCGAGGGATGCTCCTCTCCGCACTGGCAACCCTGATGGTGGTCCTTCTGGTGGGGGCTCCTCAGCTGCTGTGAATCTGGGACACCTGGATGTCAATGCACAGGTGAAGAGGACCTGTGCAAGCAGTGAAGTGGGAAACTTAACTTTTAAGGCTGTGCTTGGGTTGTGTGCCTCCTGCTCCTCTTGCAAAGTTATAAATAGGGAGAAAAATTTAACTTTGGTAACTAGTTCGCAAATTTCTGTTTTCGCCCCTCCTCCCCCTTTCCTGATTTGATGTGGCAGGGCTTGACATCATGTCCTTGTCCATCTATGCCTGCCCTGCCCTTTCCTTGGGATACAGGAGATATGGTTGAATTATTTTAGCTAGCAAATGCTTTGTTCAAACAGCAGCTATGGTGGAAACGCCTCTGGCTGGGAAGCCCTCCTTGTGCCCCTCTGTCAGACCCAGCTTCTCCTGGGCACCCAGACCCTGTCCCAAAATGCAGCCCCATATACCCACCTCCTCCTTGCAGCCTCCAGCCTGGCTGGCGGTATTCTTCTGGAGTAACTGGAATACACTGAAATATGGATCATGCCGGGAAATCACATAGGAAGGTTATGGTAGAAACAGAAAATTGGATTTCCTAGCTCCTGATACTACCCCGTAAGACGCAAGCTTTGACTCCTTTAAAGGTATGTCAATAGTGTTCTTCATAAATTGTTCATGCATTTTCTGCCTACTGGTCAAGCGGAATTAAGTATTAGTTACTGGCCCTGGAGGCACCAGGTTAGAAACACTTTCTTTGGGAGAAACTGCCTGCCAGGCCTAAACACTAGGGCAAATCCCACAAAGAAAACCACGTACACAGCTATGCTTGGCTGAATGTATGGGAAAGGGGTGTCCAACCGTGCAGATATCTTCGGAGGATCCGGACCTTAAAATAGAAACTTCATCCTAGAAAACTTAATGAGGACTCATAAAACCTGTGTATATATTTAGAAAATCTAGTGAGCTTGCCTTCAGCTTGAAACAAAGAGGTAACACATAAACCCCAGAATATTTCTGCAGCTTGCCCTAGAATGAGAAGCCAGGGCCAAAATGATACAAAAGAGGAAAAACGCTTGTACAGCAGATGAGGCTATTCTTGGCAGGACTGCGGATTGGCGGCTCTGCTTTCTGTCACGCAGGACTATCTGTGATGTGCATTTGATTAAAGCTCAGCGAGCGTTTACACGCAGAGTCCTACGAGCGTATTTCTGAGGCTGCTGAGCCTCGAGGGCTGTCAAGTGAAATACACTGCAGCATTAGGGTAACCAGGACCCCAAATTCCTGGGGCAGCCTCCAAAGAGACCTGCCGGCGGTGGCATAGTGAGGCATGGGAAGGTGACTGCTTCAGTTGAGAATTGAGAGATGGCAGACGCTAATGCTGACAACAGAGACACGTAGACATGCAAAGAGATTTAGTTTGATGGTGGTAGGGTGGGGAGGAGGGGATAAACTCTATCTTTTCCTTCCTGCCCATCTTATCTTTAATTTAAGGCTGATGGATTGATTACCATTTGTTATGGTAAGTCCATATGTGTACAGATCCAAAGGTAGGATTAGGTTCCTCCTCCTTTGTTATTCGAAGTCAATCGCAGTTCATTAAATCTCCCTCATCAGTTCCACCACCTGCTCCTCTTCCTTCCCTGACCCGAAGTCGCATGCCCATTTACCCTCTTCCCTTTGTTTTCTGTTTGTTTCTCTTTTAATTACATCTCTTGATCTTTTCCCCATCAATTATTTTGAGGAGAGAATTGGTCAGGAAACATCAATGCAAATGAAATTGTGGTTATGAATAGAAACAAAGAAATATTCGAGGGATCTTTGTTTTTCATTTTCTGAACAGCTTTGGACTTGTGCTTGAGATCCCAGCATACCCTTTTCCCAGGGCGTGAAGCAGGGAGTCCGCAGCATGGGAACGGGGTCCGTCCTTCCTTACTCACCCCTGCAAATGTTCAATGAAGGGTTTAACAGGCTCCTTAGAGCTTGATGGAATGTTTCAGCGTCTCCTCTAATCCTGACAAATCTCTCACTTGTCAATGTCAGCCTGTGGTGGCATGCAGGTGGAAACCCCAGGACCAGCCTCAAATTCAACATAGATGAAGACCCAGCTCTTCCCTCGGCTTTGTGTGCACAGCTGGGCGGATGGATCGCAGGACAGGGCTGTTTGCAGGACAGCCTTCGCCTCCGGTTGTGGCTGAGTGAAATAGCTAGATGGATTTAATCAACAGGGTTTATGATTAATAGGTATTGCAGTCTCTTCTCAGGACCCCAGCCAAGATGAAGGCAGTGGTGGGTTGGCGACGTGCCGAGATGGGCTCAACAACCCCACCGCAGGTTGCACTGCAATGGGTTAGCGATGGGCCCAGGGGGATGGGAGTAGCCAGGAACAGCTGAAGGAAGGAGTGGTAACACATTAAAAGCATTTGAGCACTCGTCTGACCAGGCCCTTGTACCTCTCACGGAAAACAGTGTTTAAAACCACGCTGCTTTTTCACTCAGGTGAGCAGACAAGTCTTGATTTTGCTGCACGGAGCACGCTCCCGCGTGTTGGTGTTGGGGGACCAGTGCAAAAAGAAAGGCAGGCAGAGGAGACGGTGCTTTTTCTGCTGTTGGTAGACAAATCTCAGAACAGCCTTAAACTGAGCTCTGAAGTTTAACCAGCTGTTTGGCAAGCCCGAACTCATCCCTTTATTTTTTTTCCCCCTGGGTCACTAGAAATCCTCTTTCTCACACCCATCTCCTTGCTTTGCAATTGTCTGTGCTGCCTATTTGCAACAGAAAAATAGGCGCACATGGGGTTGGATGTTGTTTAATCTCTAAATGGAAAAATAACCACAGAAACCAGGTGGCAATTTTCAAGTTTTTTGCCCTTCTCTGGGGTCAAAACATAAAGAAATCCATATGTTCACGTTCATAGGTGCATATGGCCAAGTAAACCCTGTGTCTCACTTAACTACCCGCTTCCGCTTCTCTTAAGTGCTACCTTTGACTAGTCAAAGGGCTGTAACACGTCCATGTGCTGAGGTCTTGATCTGTGTGTTTTTATCATGCTTTTAAAAAGTTTTTTGAAAAGTTCATCCCACACTGTGGTGCCAACAGAAGGGATAGTGTTATTTGAAGTATTTCAGATACTGACAGGGCTTAACCTATGCAGTGTGGAGCACGATCAAGTGACTTTTAAATGGACAAAAGTCCAGCGATTGAGATCACTTTGGATAAGCAGTTGTTGGCCTGGATGCTTTAGCTGAATTTCATTCAAACCTTATAAATTTGTGCACGGTTGGGAAGCCAGGAGATAGTCTGTTTTCCAGAGGCCTTGGTGTGTGTTGTCTTTCCCCATTGTGTCATGAGGGATCACAGAATCACAGAATCATAGGGTTGGCAGGGACCTTAGTAGATCATCTAGTCCAACCCCCTGCCAGAGCAGGGCCACCTTAGAGCAGGTTGCACAGGAACCCATCCAGGCGGGTTTTGAATGTCTCCAGAGACGGAGACTCCACCACCTCCCTGGGCAGCCTGTGCCAGTGCTCTGCCACCCTCAAGGTAAAGAAGTTCCTCCTCATGTTTAGGTGGAACTTCCTATACTCAAGTTTGTGCCCATTACCTCTTGTCCTGATCATCTTTCTCCTGCTATTTCGGTACTCTTGATTTTGTCCCTGACGGCAACTTGGCAGCAGCGCGTCAGACCAAGGGAAGCAGGCTTAAAGCCCAAGTGTGCGGTCCATCCAGGGAGGAGGGAAGGAGAGGGGGCACAGGTCTGACAGCCTACTTCCCCATGCTGACCAAAATATAAAGATGGGCAAGCTAGAAGGTGGCTGGTTGACTTGGATTTTTCTAAACAGATCCTGGAACAACAGTTCCTGGAACAACAGGAGGAAGAGCACCCAGCTGTGCTACGCTGACGAATCTCAAAAAGGAACATCCTCTTTCTGGGTTTAGCTGCCAGGGCAGGGTAATGCTGCTTTACTGTATGGCCAGCAGGTCAGGACTGCTGCATCAGAAAATTTATAAATGACTTTTTGTTCTTTTCCTTTCAGTTTGGGTCTTGAAACAACTTTGCGATCATTGTCATGAGATGAGTTCAGGTTTGGGTTGGACTTGTTTGCAGAGCACCTCTCTGTGGTGCAACAGTTAATCAATGCAAGGGGCACAGCAGCTGAAAGGTAATGGGATTAGCCTCTGGTGTGACCCCTGCTGAGTAAACAGGACCGGGAGAGGGCTTTGTACCCCTGCCTGGGCACCAAAGCTCTTCTGCACTTTGTGTGCTGAAAAGGCTTCACCTCATGTCATGGCTTATGATTTAGTGACACTCAAAGTGACTAGTCCGGCAGAGCTCCCCAAAAGCCAGATGGCTGTCCTCCTCCTCCTTGGGCAGTGCTGTGAGTGGGTTTATTGCTTCCCAGTCGCAGATTAGGTGCAACTATGCAATAACTTGGTTTTCATACTAGGCTAATAACTCAGTAGGCTTTAATTTCAAAGGCCTGTTTGTTTCCAGAAGCTCATATATGGTTCCCTTTTTGCCCAAAGATGAGAGAGAGACTTTTTCAGGGGTTCAAGAGGTAGTAAAATAACAAGGGAGTATGCAAAAATGACCAGAAAGTCTCTCTGGCTGAGTTCAGAGCCTTCCTGCTGGGGGAAAGCCAGAAAAATACCTTCATTCAGCTGAGGAGGCATTGAAAAGTGACAAGTTTTTATTTAGGGTTGGTGTTTTTCCTGGGATTCACAGTTGCTCAGTTGCCCTTTCTGTTTGCCTGTGCTTTGGTTATGGCTGCAATGGTTTAAATACATCTCTTTGAAATGAATCCAAATCTAAAATTCAGATCCCAGGATACCCTTGTGCCTTCTCCCTGCTGCCTGATTGCTTTGGGATATTCTGGGTGAGTAGCAGTGAGTTTCACCAGGTGCCAGGATGGCAACGCAGCTGGGACAGGTCTGTCTGTACGCTTAGATCTGAATCAAAACTTGAAAAGCTGGTTTTACCACCGGTCAGCATCAAACCACACTTTGTAACAAAGATCTTCAGCTCCCGATCTAGCTTTGGGTCAGTCTCGCCTCTTGCTGGAGCGGACCCAAAACCTCCTTGTGAACCTGTGGATGTGTTGGGTGAGTGGGGAGCAGGATGGATGTGCGCAGCCTGTAAGACACTAGCATGTGAGCATTTTGCACGTGTATCAGTTTGAAGGAAGCATATGACTGTGACATATTTTGCAGGTAATATTACAAAACCCCCAACATTTGGGCAATCCCCCTCATGCCTGAAATACACCGCTTTTTAAAGTGAGTCATGAATTCTTGAAAAAAATCCCCCCCTTTGAGCCTTTAATCAGTCTCAGGAAACCACACTAAGATATAGACTGGCAAAAAAGCAATATGTCTTTCAGTCTGTGACAAAATACAAACTCTTACTTCTTTCCATCCCTGGCCAAACATAACTGCCACAACGGTGTTCTTGTAGTTTCTTTAAATCCTAGGTGAAGCACAAATGCACAAAATAAATGTGAAGGAGTTTTAAGGGTCTTTTTTTTTATTATTATTAATTCCATCAAGATCCCAAAAGGGAAATACAGAAGGGGAAAAAAAAATTACTTTTGTAGCAGTAGGAACCCAGCCTTGCCTGCTTTGGGTACATGAGTAGAGGCATTGAACATAATGAGATTATTCATGTGCATAGAGGTTGTCGGATCAGACCCTATCTTTGTAAAATATTTAATTACATACCATTAGAATCATGTCAGCTATGAAAAAGCAATAAAAATACTAAAGTGTGTCAGTGAGCAGTAGTAGTAACTGTAGTGATATAAAACCATTAAGCTTTTACGCATAACTCACATACACCGAAGGCAGCAAGTCGATGCTGGTTAATAATTTGCAAACAGTGCACCAGCATCGTAGCGCACATTCAAGGAAATTACTATGCCTGTTTTGTCAATTAGTACTCAAATTATGCTACGTGATGCCTTACTCCATGCTTTGGGTGGGGAAAGGGAGCCACAGGCCTGTTGCCTGCTACTCGGTTCTCCAGTCGACGCTGAGGCGTTGTCTCCCTTGCTATGAAGCTGAAGGTTTTATTGCTTTACTTTGATTGATCAGTAAGAAGCGGAAACGATCCCGTTGGTAAAAACCCGACCAAGGCAACGCACTTCAGTTTGACCGTGAAGTCACATGCGTGACAAAGAAAAAGCACGTTGTCTGCCTAATGCTTCCACCTGGGAATATTTAGCAGGAGGGTAAACCCAGAGCTTTTCCAAGGAACAGACTGGGAAGACATGGGTTTTGTCAGTTTTTGTGCTGGCAGGTGAAGGCGAAAGCAAGAATCAAGCTGAAAGCAAGAAGGGCATCCTCGTCCTACGTGCTCCGGGGGAGTTAATCACAGCTCTCGGGGGGGTTGCATCAGCGTTTGGTACGGCGCTTTCCAGAGTTGCGTCAGCTTGTACCTACTTTGTTTGCCTTGTGGGTAGACACTGGCGTATTAATAACTGGCTCCGTGGGGAAGGTCAGGCAACCCACAGTGGAAAGCAGAAACTGAGATAGGAAATACCCAGAACATCTTGGAGCAAATGTAAATCGTGGGGAGAGATAGTGACAACAAGTGCGGCTCCTGGCCCGCCTGTAGCTGGCTCTGCCCGTGTGGGCGGGTGGGGTGGGTGCGGAGCAGGTTGTGATTTTACTCGGGTTCTGTAAATACGGAGTTAATAGGAACAGGTAGCTAGAATAGCACTTCCTGCATTTGACTAGTCATACTGCACAGAAGTGAAGCTGGCAATCAGAGGTCATGATGGAGTTGCATTTCCATAGCAGATTTATCTTGCGCTGCTCTTCTGTATAACCCGTGTTTAGGTTCCGTGCAATTGGTCGAAACCAAAATATGATTTTCTATGCATGTGTGCACAAATATGTTGCACTTCAAGTTCTTTATTTGAACCGTTGTTCAGCACACCATGCTGGCCTTCAGTTGCTTTGCTGATCCTTCTTTCTTTTTTTTTTTCTTTTCTTACTTCTTGTTCCTTTTTCCCCGCCAGCCCCCCCCTCCCCTCCCCCTTCAGCTGAGTGACTGTAATCGGTACCTAGTACATGCTGTAAATAACATAGATTATATTTGGTGGACAGCAGGGTGCAGGACTCAAGAGGCATTTCAAGAACTAGCAAAAGTGCCATGGTTGGCCTCGTAGCTCTTAGGTTGTATCATCTCCTCCTTCTCCCTGCTCCCCTCCCCCATGATTTTCTGATGGCTGCTTTTAGATGGATTTTTTTCAGGGGGGAAAAGCACTGATGCAAAGTGGATGACAGCAGATGTGTTCCCTTAACAGGGTCTTTCACTGAATGGCTCTGCTAATCATTATGTTTTGCTCCGTAGGACTTTTTGTTCATTGAACAGGTTTATTTCCAGATTACATATTTGTTTTTATACTGTTTCCTCATAAATACAGGCACTGTAGAAAGAGCTGGCCCCACCATATTTCATGCAGTATTTGTTTATAGTAAGTGGGCCTCACTGAACCTGCATATACAATAAATTCCCTTTCAGGATTCCTAGGCAGGAGTGGAGGGAACAGATGGCAAAACAGACCCAGGATTCCCGTTTACAAGGGGATCTTCAAATAACACAGGAGGAACGATAGCCATTAAAAAGCCTGCCTTCCAGTGCCTTTATTTTTGGCCATAAAAATTGGATACGTTAGTTGCTATTTACTCCTGTTTTTGTTTTTTATTCCTCTTTTACATTTGGTAACAGGCTTTCAAGGACTTGAAGTAAATCAAGTTGCAGGCACCTCCTTTGTCAATGTCATCTGTTTGACCCATCTCTTCCCCCACCCTTCTTCGTGGCAAGTCAGGGGCAAGAGCTAACTAGACAAGAACCAAACACATGTCTCAGACCCATGGCCTCTGAGTGATGCTTGAAAGGCGGACCTGGGTCCAGGGGGAAACGTTGCAAACAGCTGCTAAAGCTGACACCCGCGTTGCAGGGCTGTACCTCATGGGTACCAGAGGGCTGCAAGAAAGACTTTGCAGCGGCGATCTCTTTCTCTCATCCCTTTGTGAGGGAGACTAATTTATAAATTGTTGGTTTTTTTTTTTAAGCTTCAAGAGTGAGAATAAGAGGAGGCTGCTCACACATTGTTCTGTGCTGTGAGAAGTCGGCACCTGGGTGTAGCAAGCGGAGAAAGAAGTAGAAGAAAGTTGCAAGTTAGGGTATTTCTGTAGTGCAGGACTCTTAATTGTCCTAGGGCTTAAACTCTGCCTGGTTATTTGATGGTGCCTCTGCTTATACCTGCTGTGACACGTGTCTGCCTGCTTGGCTAAGTGCTCCTCCCAGGCGAGTCTTGACCTCATCTCCTTGCAGAGAAAGTGCCTCAGAGGTGAAGGGCCTGAGCAAGTGTTTTGAGGGACTTCCAGGACACCTCACAGCTCTCCCCATCGAGGGCCTCCTGCCTCCCACCAGCTCTTGGTCAGGGAAAGGGAATTGCCAGGGTAGACACACCTGCTTAGACTGGTCGAACAGCCGTGGGAGATACCAGCCCCGTGTCCTGCTCTCCAGCCAAACCCACCACTTGTGCAGTGTCTTCACAGACCCTCTTCAGCTATGAGAAGAGCAAGGAGCACTGTGTTGGGAAAAGTGTTTACAATCTGTTATTGGTGTTTAAAAAAAAAAAAAATCCTAGAAGAAGCCAACAGAGATAAGGTGGATGGCTGTCAGGTTAATGCAGCGCATTAGAAACTAATTAGGGTATTTCCAATAACAAAAGATGGCAACCACAAGCCTGGAAAACATCCAGCTGCTTGGAGCCCACAGGCTGCCTTGCAGGCTTCTGCTTGGGTGGTCAGGGTGTCCTAAAAGTCATGGGCAAAAGTGAAGTTGAGGGCGTTGGAAGAGACTGCAACGGCTGGAGGAGGAACCAGCTCCCACATGCAGAAGAGCAATGGCATGAAGCCTCACAAAAGCCCCTGAGCCAGATGGCTAAGGAAACCTTGGCTTCATATGTCAAACCTGGGTTGTAATGGCTTGGGTGAGCTGCCTGGGCTGGACCTGGGAACGTGGCAGGAGTCGGTTGCATGTGGCTCAGTGGTGGCTGTCACCTTTTTGTTACTATGGGGAAAATCATAGCTTAAGAGGACTAGGACCTATCCAAGAATTATTTTGGAGGCTCATGCAGGGAGTTGGCCATGAGGGCTGCTGTATGGCTATGAGTTGAGTGCAGCTCAGCAGTATGTAAGCCACCAACAAGGCACTCCCTGCACCACAGGCACGCTTTGCAGTATATTCTCCTGTCATACACCGTGGTTTGTGGGTCCTGTGATCCTCTCCTTCTCAGTAACTGAACAGCCACGTACCCACTGATGTCAGGATCCCTCTTCTGATAGGGAGAAGCCTGTTTCTTCCCCAAATTGCATCAGCCAGGTGCTTCGCAGCCAGGGGTTTTCCCTCAAAATCTCAAATGCTGTTCCAGCTAAACATAGCCACCAGCCTCTTAGCTGCTGCCTCTTTTATTTTTAAAATGTTCTAGTTTGAGGGAAGAGGTGGGAGAGGTGATGATAACGTGAACTCTCTGTATTAGACTATTAAATTCCTGGATTCTGACTAGCCCAGTTGTAGGTGTGGTCTTGGGTCTTTACCAAAGCACAGAAATTTTGCTTATCTGGTTTGCTGGGACAAAATATATGCTGCTTTGGAAGGGCAGAGACCTATGCAAGGGAAAAAAAACAGGGTAAGGAACTGTGACGCATGGCTAGAGCTAACTAAGGCAACCTAAGCAGTGCCTACCTAAGGCAACACTGAAGGTGAGCAGGAGAGCTCTGCAGAGCAGGGTCCCTGATGGGGCTGGGGATGTGGAACTGGCTGTCCCCAACCCTGCCAGGCTGTGCCTTGGTAGCATCCTGGGAAACACGGATTCACGGAGTCCCCTGTGTTCCCATATACTGGCAGGAGAGCACCTGCTGTTTTGTTCCCAAAGCAAATGGCTTCAGTTAAGGTCCCATCGCCAGGGCAGAAAATACTCCAAGGGCAGAGGCTGCAGCTTTCCTTAGCCACCGTCTTTATGTTCTGCTGGCAAAGGTGCTAATTCTGAAGTGGGAAATAATGGGCCTACTGGGACAGGAGTGGGAAGAAAACCAAGGAGAAAACTGAGGTATATCCTTACGCCTAAACAAACCTGATGCCTCCCCCTGACCCCTCCCCAGCCCCCAGCCTCCAAGCAATATTCCATTGCACACAGCGAGCGTGCCTTCTGCACAGCCAGACGATGCCAAGCTTTATCATTCCCTGCCTCCTGCCTGGGGGAGCAGTGGTTGGCTGGGTAAATCCTGCAAGATCGCACAGGATGTCCGTGAGCGCTGAATTTCGCTCTGTGGGTCCCCATCTGGGGAACGCACCTAAACGCACACAAACATTGTCATATCAGCCAAGCTCTCCCAGTGCAGACCGGTGTGATTTGCACTTCCTGCATCATCCCAATTCCTTATGGGGAGGTGCTAGCCCGCCCTGGGCTGGTGCGGTCGCAGTTCGCATCAGTGGGGTTTGTAAAGGTGGTTACACTGGCGTGTGAAGCGGGCAAGGTATTAATAGATTCATGAAGGTCTCCGCAGGGTAAGGAAAGGTTTTTGCAGCCTGCTGTTACCTGATCTGGCCGATTTGACATGCCCCTCATCATAGCAGATCTGAGAACTGCTCAGTATTCGAAAATAGAAATAGCAACAAACCTCTTCCTTTTCTTCCTTCTCAGTTCACAGGAAAAATATTTTGACTGGTTTGAAGGCTAGGATTTGTTCCCCCCCTGTGTTTGTCCCTGTTTAAATAAGTGAATGAATGAGTGTGTGTGTGCATGAGAGAGAGAGAAACAGAAGCTGCTGAAAGTTCATTTGAAGAAATTAGCCCTGCATTTGCTTCCTTCATTTGAGGCTAAATTCTATTATGAGTTCCACAAGTTTGATGTGCAGCATTTCCACTGGCTTCAACGAAACATGTACTCTCAACCTGGAAGACCGAGACTGTAGCCACTACTTTTAATGAAAACAATTATTTTTTTTAACGTGAAAATCTTGCAGTGGAAATTCGACTCCCACGCCGCTCAGGTTGCCGGGCCTTCACTTCACTGGCCACCAGCTGAAGTGCCCAGATGCTGTAGTTTGCTTCGAGAGACAGGACCCGCCTGCATCAGGCTGCCCTCCCACCAAACCCTTCCGCAGGGTCTGTGCTCCGTGGAAAGAGAGACTTGGCATCACGAGCAGCGGCATGCGCTGGCTGTTGCCATGAAGTCTGGTTATTCTGAAGGCTTAAAGCTGTACATATGAAGCAAGTTAGCACTAAATTGACTACTGTACCTTTCATTAGATCTATTATCCACCTAGAGGCTATTTCCACTTTGAAGTGGCATTTGCTCCATAATAAGTAACGTCTCAAAATGCTGTTAATTAAAGTTTCGTCTGTTTAGAAGATTTTCTTTTTCTTCCTCCCCCCGCCCTTTTTTCTTTTCTTTTCAGAAGCTAGTAATTAGTCCAGTAATGTGGAGACATTGTTACTGCAGCTCATTAAATTTAGCAATGCTCACTTGGACCTTTGAGTGCTGGCGATGTCAAGTTGACCCGAAATGCAAAGATTCCATCTGTCGGGAATTACTGATGAATTGGAAATTAAATATAAATATATATATATTTAACTCATTACTTGTGCTGGATTGACAGTCCTGCAAGCGCTATCATTTTATGTTCATCGACAGACTAATAAAGCTCCCCCTGGGCTCCTTTCCTCATGTGGAGGGACCAGCAGCAGGGATGAGCGGAGAACCGGATGCCGCAGGGATTTAATTTTTGTTCTGTCTGTAGACTACATTGACGAAAATGTCAGCTGGGGCTGGGGTGAAGTGAATATCTGGGCTAACAGAGACAACTGTGTGGATATCCGTGTGGATAACCAGACTGCCCTGAAATGATGCTGGCTCTCGGTGGTTACTCTCTCTTGTTGAACTGGTGGCCAAGAAATGGGTCTCTGTCCTATTTCCCAGCAGCATCCAGTCATGCCCAGGGGGACTTTATGGGAATTTATTCACCACTGCTTAAGATTGTCTTCTTTTCTAGCAGCAAGTGGAGAGAGGTAGCTCTCCCTTACATTCGCTGGGGGTTCCTGGGGAAGTGGCACCCATGAAGCGATGATGTGGGGAGCACAGGGTGCCAGAGTAACACGGAGATGCCAAAATATCATCCGCTGGTGATGTCTCACATAGCCATGCTGTTGAGATATGTCATCCCACTTCTGGCTGGGCGAGTTCCTGTTGCAGCAGGGAATGCGTAACAGGGAAACTTGAGTACATAGAATCATAGAATCATAGAATCATAGGGTTGGAAGGGACCTTAGTAGATCATCTAGTCCAACCCCCTGCCAGAGCAGGGTCACCTTAGAGCAGGTTGCACAGGGACGCGTCCAGGCGGGTTTTGAATGTCTCCAGAGACGGAGACTCCACCACCTCCCTGGGCAGCCTGTGCCAGTGCTCTGCCACCCTCAAGGTAAAGAAGTTTTCTCATGTTTAGGTGGAACTTCCTATGCTCAAGTTTGTGCCCATTACCCCTTGTCCTATCACTGGGCACCACTGAAAAGAGCCTGGCCCCATCCTCCTGACACCCACCCTTCAAGTATTTATAAGTGTTGATAAGGTCCCCCCTCAGACGCCTCTTTTCCAGGCTAAAGAGACCTAATTCCCTTAATCTATCTTCATAGGAGAGGTAATCTGAACTTGTAATAAAAGCGANTCTATCCCCTCATCCAGGTCATTGATGAATATATTGAAGAGCACTGGGCCCAGTACTGACCCCTGGGGAACACCGCTCATCACTGACCTCCAGCTAGACTCCACGCCCCTTATCACAGCCCTCTGGGCTCTGTCTTTTAACCAGTTTTCTATCCACCTCACTGTCCATTCATCTAACCCACTCTTCCTAAGCTTCCCTAGGAGGATGCTGTGGGAGACCGTGTCAAACGCCTTGCTGAAGTCAAGGTAGACCACATCTACCGCTCTCCCCTCATCCATCCATCCCGTCACACCATCATAGAAGGCGATCAGATTAGTCAGGCATGATTTCCCGTTGGTGAATCCATGCTGAGTACTTCTGATGGCCCTCTTTTCCTCCATGTTGACTCACACAGACATCAGGTTAATTTGGGACCTCTGCGTTAGACCCTCCCACCTGCATCCTCAGCAAGTGCCAGGCCTCAGTGCTGTGGACCACGAACCCTACATGTTGGCTTGACACCTCCTTTCTCCCCGTCCTGCTTTTGGGGCAAAGGCAGGGCCACCCGATGGCTCAAATTTAAAAGGTTCAGCCTGTCCCAATAGCTGACATTCTAGCATCGCCGGTAATTTGTTGTGGCAAGAGGAGTCTGAGGAAAACAAAACAAATAAAACAGAACTGTGGTGGGAGATAGAAATAACTGAGAGCCCAGATCCAAGGCTGGCCAAGCTGCTCGTGAGGCAGCCGGGAGCAGATGGTTTGCTGGGAAACAAGGTGAGCCAAAAGCCACCAAAATCTCGGATCTCTCTAAAACATTGTCTCCTCGGACAGTGTCCTCCTCCATGTATTTTGCAGACTTGGTTACTTTACCCACCAGACAAATGGACTCTTCCTGCCCCAGAAAGAGAGATCTCTAGAGAGGTGACCCCATAATTACAGAGCTGCAAGGTTTGCCAAAAACAGCCCTTTAAATCCTGTGTCTCTAGACACTTGCCATTGCATCAAAGCCCTGCTGAGTGTCTGGGCCTAGATCCACCTCTAGAAGCAGGAATTGCTGGATCCAGGCATAGGGAGGCACAACAGAGCAGATGAAATGGCTAAATATTTAATAATAAAGATTGTTCACACATTTCCAGCTTAGTGTTACTGGCCAAGGATAGCTGGATGTTTCACATCAGGTTAGCAGGATATTGCAATATTTTGGCTGCTTATCTGAAGTGGAATGAATGGAACTGCCAAAGCTTTTGAAGTTCACTCATGAGATAATATTTTATTAATTTTCTGAGCTGAGGGCACTTTAGCATCTCCTGTGAGTCTTCTGAATATTAAATGCATATAGCTCTATAGGCAGGACTCTTTCAACATTCGCTCATTCACTGTTTAAAAGCGTCCGCTTCCCATAAATTGAGAGCAGTCTCCTTGGTTTTCTGAGAGTTATCTTGCCTCCAATAAATTAGAAAGTATATCAATTTCCTACTTATGCCCTTTGAATTCAAAGCAGGAGCTACTTAAGCGCGAGGGAAGATGCAGTCTGTGTTTGTCTTGTTTGTCTGCCTGGTCCGCAGAAAACACGGTTTAAGTCAGAATGAGCTACTGTGCTGCAACTCCAGCTGCAAAAATAATTTTATTTCATGAAAGCACCCAGTCTTTTAGCCCTGCTCCGAGCTACCCTGGCCTTCAGCTGGAGTCCAGCCTGCCCAGCAGAGTGGAGGAGGGAGGTGTAGGATCCGACCGCTGCTCTGCGTGGTACCAGCAGGACCAGCCAGCCTGGTCGCCCTCCAGCTCTCAGGCTGGCTAAACCGAGACTCGGCTCCTCCAGCTCAGACCCGGCAGCAAGACGGCTGCCCACCTACTTGCATCGCCCCGGGGGAGAGCAGGCTTGTTCATAACGTGGCAACAGGTACCTGCGGGGTGATTTTGATCTTTGGATGCATCGGTTTAACGTCGAAGAGCGGTAACTCAGACAGTGGAGACAGTGAGTTCTCATCAGCCGCTGGTTTCCCACCTCCAGCCCCAGCTGGGTGAGAGCAGGGGAGCGCAGCAGAGCGGCTGCCAGCCAGAAGAGCGCTTGCTGTGTCAGACTCAGAAACCCCTCCCAAGCGCCAGGGGCTGGGCAGAGCTGCCAGCACGGACTTCTACATCAGAAAGGACAGGCAGTTCCTAGATCTAACGTCTGGCGCTTTATAAATAGGGTTAGATGACAGGGAAAAGTAAAAAGAATACTGAAAAAGAAATAAAATGACAGCCTTTGTCCAAAAATATGCCCGTTACATTGTTTCTTTTCCTAAAAAAAGAAAGAAAGAAAGAAAAAGGTCGCTTTTTCTGCATTAAGCTTGTCATAACCGGATGATTATAGTAACACCATGAAAAGAGCCAGCCAGGATGTGACACTTTAGCTTTCAAAATAGCTCTTCCTAAAATAAATCCTTCCCTCACAGACTGCTACTGTGATACTTATGGGAAAATGTGAACAGACCACTCGTTCTCCCATCTTTCCTTGGAGACTGAGGAACTTTCCACCAGTTTATCTGCTCTAAACTCCTGTCCCTCAGATGAGGAGGCCAAAACCACAGGAAAATGGTGGGAGTGTAATTTAATAGGTTTCACAAATTTGCCTTAATGGCACTTTGGAAGCCTCCTGATTTAATTAGATTTACTCTGTGCCCACAGAGGATAAACACATATACCTGCCATTTACATAAAGCTCGTGCTATTTGCAGAGAATCTGCAACGCAAAGCGGGACTGGAGCGGACCGTCTTGCGGCGAAGCAGGACACAAGCCCTGTGGCCTCCAGCGCTCACCGCCTTCAAGCACCGGCATCCCGAAGCACCAAGCCAGGCTGCACGAGCTGTGGCCATCTGTCCTCTTCGGGTGCCGTTGAGGCCGCGTTACCCACCCGCACGACCCCATGCTGCCCATCCTTCCTCTCGTGCAGAGCTTACCCCACTTCTTGGCTCAGTGTGCCCGCTCCCTAAATGCGCATCAAACAAAAATCAGCAGGACTGGTAGAAACCTCCCTCCAGGAATGAGTGTTTTTTTGTCCAGCACAGCTGGATGAAGAGGAAGCTATAGCCCCCACAGCTGCAGACGCACAAGGCTCGTGCTGATTTTCCACGCTGGAAAACACCAGGCGAATGACTGAGCCACCGGGCCACATGCACATGACACCTCACGCAGCACGGCTAGTCTTGCTGGAACATTTATTTCCCTAATTTAATCTTTTTATAAATTTGCAGATGCTTCTCCCCACCTCAGCAGTAAAGGGGAAGCAGCGATAGCTGCGTTCCCATATGCAGCCCATGGGAGCTCGGCTTAAGCAAGAAGACAGACGTGTGTCCCCATGTGGTGGGGACATTCCAGTTCAGATCAGAAAAACGTGCCTCCTGCTCAGTTGTTTTCCAGTGCTGTGAGTTCCCCAGACGAAGTCAGCAAAGAGCAGGGGCTGGTCAGGTTCTAATGATGTTTACTTGATCTTCCACTAACGAAGTTTACTGGCTTGTGTAAATTATTACACCAGCTACTTCCCTCACAATATCACTTTCAGGGAGCGCATGGACCATTTTCCAGTTCTCCCTTGCTGTCTCAGTAGGTGATTTCTTGCTCCACTACCCATCACATCCTTGCAAAATGAAACATATAGCCACTGCAGGTTTGTCACGTTTGCCTTCTCCTAGCAGGTATTGGACAGGTTCATTGTTAGCTGCAGACCTAATACCAAAACCAAGTAAGTGGGCATGTTGTAACATGGAGATTCTTGAAAAGAGGGGTAAGACAAAGCTGCTAATAGAAAGGCTAAAACAATACTGAGAAGGTTTTCACTTGGGTTAGACTGCTTTCTCCTCACTGAGGCAAGTATTAGGGTTTAGGAAATAAATCCGATGATCTCTGAACTGGGGAAGTTCAGGTTTCAAGTCACTCCCTACAGACTGAGCCATCACGAGCTACATTGTGAAATCCATGGGAACAGAGTGCACTCCTGCCATGCAGCGGAGCATCCCGAACAGGACACTTCCAATTTGGGGTAAACTGGTAAGCTTCCCTATCTGATGAGGCGATAGGGCTTTACATTCTCATGAGTGGTTTGTCTTACTGGGGCAGGAGAGAAGATTCCTCTGTTCTCTTCCACATCACAGGAAACCAAGCCTCATTTCCCAGTGGTTTAGTATGGTAGGTGTCCTAAATATTTGAACACATACATTACAGAAGGAAGTGTTCACATACACAATGGTTTTTGGTTGCTCTCTTAGCCAGCACCACTCTCCCCTCCTCGACCCTCTGCTGCGCAGCCACGGCTGCAGCCTTCAGCTTGGCGTTTGGAAACCAGGCTCAGTCAGCCATTCCCTCCCCTGCCATGTGCCTGGATGAGCCAAAGTCCTCTGGAGCCTCCTCCTTCTCCAAGGATGGCAGCACACCCCTCTGCCGCTCTGCGTATCGTAGCTGGCCCAGAGGGTAAAAGTCAGGTTGATTCTGGGCTAAAGGACGTCAGGCATGGCACGCAACCTGCGGCAGGGAGACAGTTAACACCCTCCCCCTCTGCAGGGAGAGATTGCAGCTGCCTGTCCAGCCTGCCAAACTGAAAGGGGATCCAGCCCTGGGGGAAATGTGTCTGGAGTTATTTAATCCCAAAAGGATTATAAAGAGAGTACGCTCTAGGGAATCTCTCAAGCCCCAACCCTGTTAAAGAAAAACAAAACCAAACCCCAAAACCAACAACCCCTTTTCCGCCAAAGGCTTGCAGCAATAGATACCCCTGAACTTTCACTGAAAATATTGAAAGGGGCAGCGGGGACATGGTCAAACTCTTTTTGCTGTGCTCTCCTCTCGCCTGCCAGTCCCCATCGAGGCAGTCAGTTCTGCTCCTCTGGAAACCTTCTTCTGCTTTGGCTTCCATGGTGCGATCATTTCCTGCCTCTCCTCCTACCTCTTTAATCTCCTTCAGCCTGTCCTTTGGAGGACCTTCTTATCTCCCTCCAACTTTTGTATGGGTTTAATCGGGCTGAGTCTTTCATCCCCACCTCTTCCTCCTTTGTATCTTATCCCTGGTTAATCTCAGCCATGCTCCCTACTTTGCCTGTTCATCTGTTCTCCTTTTGACTTGTGTTTAGACTGTAAACTCCTTGAGTTAGAGCCTGTCTTTTTATTTTATACTTTTACAGTACCTCCAGGAACATGAAATCACAGACTGGATTTCAGTCATCGAACAGACTAAAAGCATTAAAAGAAAGCTGGTCTAAAACGTTGCATGGAAACATCTTTCTCACTTTCGGCAGCAGTCCAAGGCAGCAAAGCTTTCATTTGTATAAATGTGTGAGCACCTCTCTCCTGTGCAGCACAGCGGGATGGAGCAAAAGCACCATTTCACCCCCTACCAAGTCACCGATTGCCTTGCAGGCATCAATTGACTGGTGAGGAGGAAGAAGAGCTCCCATTCCTTCAATGAGTAGCACCAAGAAATCTTGTTTACCCTGGCTACTTGGGAGATCAGTATGGTTACAACGGTGTCCAACTGCTGTCATGCACATCATAGTTAGCTCATGTCATGCAAAGGATGTACTTTAAGGAGCTGTGACAGCAGGGCTTTTTCATCCATTTTTTTTCTACTTTCATCTTTGGAGGGTCCTAAGAAGCACTAAATGTTCTGTAAAAGAACAATCTGGGTGTCTTGACTTGCACACATTTTATGTGTCAGTGGGCTCTGCTCTGTTTCTTGAGTCCATTGAGACCTTCAGTGAAGTTTCTTATTCCCGGGCAGATATCTATTCCTGCCTGCTTTACCTCATCTCATTCAGAATACAAAAAAGTGTTTTGATTTGTTTCCTTTTTTTTTGAGGCACTTCCATCCTTTTCTACAACCTCTTCTCTAAAGAGCTATAGAAGCCAATAACTGCCTCGTTAATTTTAAACAGGCATGTCCATGTAACCACTCATCTCTGGCAGTCACAATTAACCTCCAATCAGCACATGCTCGCTTTGGCGTTTGATTCCTTGATTCTTGGGGTGTTTCCCAATGATGCAGGAGGATGCCAGGATCTCCATGGAGTCCGGTTGCTCCATACAGGTGTCTTCTTCCCCAGTCACCTCCTCCCAGCAGCCTGGAGCACCCACATGGAATGCGCCCTCCTGAGCTCCCCCAAGTTTTGAACACAGCTGATCATAGGCATTAACCCAACCTTACCATTCCCTCCTCTGATTGCCAGACCTTCAACTGTAAGTAGTTTTCTTTGTGGTCTTTGCTACCAATGAGGGAACGTGGCTCTCTAGGCATCGTTGAAGCTTTTCCCATGACACACATGAGGAAGCAGCAGATGATTTATTAAGATCTAGTAACCATTATTTCACTCATTCAGGACCCAATTATTTCCTTTTGCTGCATCTTTTATTGAGCCACCTCTGCTCTATTCACGGGATGATTACTTGTTTCTAAAAGTAACTGCAAATTGCCCAACCACCTGATATTTGCCTAAAGAAAGACAAATGATAAATTGATCAATAGGAGGAAAGTGCTTTTAGGGTGAATGACATATGACTGCATTTGTGCAGGAACTATCTAGATAAAGGCAACAAACTGAATGGGAAATACTGGACCAGAATTTCTGGTCTGGTATGGAGATGTGGCCCTACTCATTGCACACTATTAGCAGATTTGTCTTGCTACCTCTTGATGTTGTACTCGGGGCCACTGCTGTTACATACCCGTGGCAATAAAATCGTTTCCATAATAATGATAACAATAGCGGCCGGTCATTAGAATTCTGAAATAATTCAGAAGTTTAATTTTTATAAGCCTTGTATCTGCTAGGACTAGAAATGTGCAATCTATTCTTTGCAGCGCAGTCTTGGCAGTTGGGCAAGGCTCTTTTTCCCCTTCTTTGTCTTTCTGAACTTCAGTTTCCCCTTCTGTAATAACACGGGAGTAATTTTTCAGCAAAATAAGAGTTAGAGAATTAGGCAGAGTATGGGTTAATCGGCGTATAACAGGCCTGTTGTGGGGCAATGTGTGGAGACCTATGTATGGACTACTGAGAGTTAGGAAATGGAGCTCCACCTTGCCCTTTATTTCCTGTTTTGTTCTGTGTGATCACTCTGTTAGTGATGCTGTTAAATGAAGCTTGCAATGCTCTGAGTAGTGACTTTATTTTTACAGACTTGAACCATGTTGACTTTGCAAAAAGTAGTGATACCTGCCTGTGAAGTGTAATGTAGACAGTTCGTGGTGGTGTGATGCCTTATTACACTATGGGAAGCATATAGGGTGATTAGTTTTACCATTTATCCCATGCACGTGCTGTTTTCAAACACTTGCAAGCAAAAGAGGTATTTCAGGAATAGTAGATGTATTTGCTTTTGTATTTGTACTGTAGAAATCCACACAGTCCTGACCTTTGAGTGAGGGGATATAATTTTTTAGTTCCTGGGAATTATCTTGTGCTTTAGAGACATGGGAACTGCTCCGAGGAGCTTGCTGTCTGGAGAGGTGATACTGGAGCTGGAGGGGCACAGAGAGACCCAGCACTTATGGGTTTGCTTGTGTAGATCCAGAGATAGGACTAGGGCCCAGAAAAGACACGCAGGGATGTGGCGACGCAGAAGGTAGCTTCTCCTAGGGTCACAGAAGGTAGGGTATAGGAAGAGGACACTATTTTATAATAACCGTGATGGCACTGGGGCTGTTTTGTAGATCCAAATTCAGACATTGCATGAGCTATCACAACTCTGCGGAAATGTATAGGCCTGCACACAAGAGCATTGATGCCAAATTTACCCATCACCTTTTAAAATTGTAGGAGTGTTTCTTCATAGCAAAGACCTTTCTTCCTGGATGCTTTTTTAAGCTTTGCGTGTGTTGTAATCCCTCCTTGAGACACCCACCTTTATGCCTTTGGTATTTAAATTTGAAAGATGACTTTGGACCTCTCACATCTTCAGCTGCAGATCGAACCCCGAGCCTGGCATGTCTTGTTCAGTTTAGAAGTAATGATAATGCTAGCAATCGTTAGAAGAGATGGCAGTCTCTCATTTATTCCATAATAGCTGAAGCAAACTTTTATGAGAGCTCAATTTAAACTGATATAGGCCCCATTTAAAATGAGTTAGCAAACATTTGGGGTGAAATTTTCAGTGTGAATTTAAACTGATTTTAGTAAAAACTGAGCTCCTCTCATATACACCACCTATACTTTCCATTTGCCTCTCTTGGTGAAGACTGATTTAAAGCTGATTTTGCTTAACCAAGGAAACAGAGCTAATGTAATAAGCTTCTTGAGACTTCTGTAAACCAGAAACATTGACTGTGATATTTCAAATGTTAAAACTAGTTCAGTGCACTGTTCTTCATTGCTGTTATCACAATTGCATTTGCGTTTTAACGGGATGCATTTTCAGAGCTAGTGGCTGCACAGCGTTGGGAGGCTAGCGGGGGAGAAAGCACCCCTCTTTCTGTCAGACACCCCTCTGGCCTGCATGCTGTCCCATGTTCTACAGCCCTGAGCCGAGGTGTCCGGCATTCCTGGCGTTCCCGACTGCCCAGAGCCCTTGTGCTGGGAAGGGACCTGCAGTGTAAATCACTCTTACACCTTAGTGAGGAGTGTTTTTTCTCACCAAAGATTATGGTTGAGCCTTTGGTTGAGGAGGTTGTTTTGGGGCAGTAAGTTGTGCTGTGGGTTATCTCTGTCTCCCTCCTTCTCTGGCTCTCTTTTTCTTCGCTGGGTAGGAAATGGCTGTTCTGAGCAGCTGAGCCCTGATGGCCTCCTGGGCTTTGCCATCATCTTCTGTTTCCATATTTGCGAGACGAGTATCTGAAAGGGGGATTGAGAGGAGCTGGCTCTTTGTATTAGAGGTACATAAATTACTACATCCCAGGTTGTCATCAGAGCTCTGCATCTCAAAGATGAACCTAAAGCAGCAGCTGCTGTAGCAGAAGGTGGGGTTGCTGACAGCTGCCCCGCACGGTGATGGCTCTTTATCGCCTGATGCATGTGAAGAACATCCATGCTCCAACAGTGGAAACAAGCACGGGACGGGGAAACTCAGAGGACCACTGATGGGGGACAATTTTGCTGAGGACTCTACAGATGACTAAAAAAACCCCATTATTTTGACAGATTATTTGCTTTCACCTCTGTAGCCTTTAAACAGTACATTAAGTTGGACAATGTGAGAACTACCAGCCTTGTGACCTGGCGGTGGATAAATCTTCCCACTGTCCCTATCCCCTTTGCATCTTGTCATCTCCCCCAGGGCCATGCCCAGCCCAATGTGAGCGGAGATAAAAACATCTCCCGGTATTGCACTCAGTGTCCCACCTGGGGCACTTTGCCCTGGATGGAGGCAAAGACTTTGTGGAGGTTGGCCTCAACATCTGAAATGTCACCCCGGGTGCTGGTGCAAAGTAGCTCTCACATAAATGGTCATGCTTTATGTGAGGGGTAGAATTTATCAATAGACTAAACTGGACCCATGGTTAATATAGGATAAATAGATGGTTTGGTATAGGGTTAATCAGTTACAATAGAGGACAGGAGGTCAATGGGCTTCTCTCAATTTCTGTAACACTTGTATGCTTATGAGCATTTATAATATGTAATACTCATGTCTGTAACAAGTCCTCATATATCTGTTGGTCATTTATTAACTGTTTATAAACACTTCCTTAATGCAAGTTGTGAGTTAGTAGATGATGGTTAAAACTACTTAAAAACTTCCTTTTCTCTATCAGAGAACGAAAAATCCATGCATTCTGGATTCCAGTTACAAAAAGAAACAACCCCCAAAACAAACTGAATGAAAAGTTTTCAATGTGGTCCAGACATTCCTTACAGACCTTGTCAGACTGGACCATTCTGGTGCCTCATTTAACTAAAACATCGTTGAAATACTCTATGACAAAGCATAATCTCTTATGAAGCAGATATCCAAACCAAAAAAACATGTTTTAATGTTACTGGAAAACAAGGTTTCCATTGATCCAAACTGAGCTTTGTGGGTTTTGGAATTTTTTGTTTTGCAGAAGATTAAAAAAAATCTTAGTTTTCATTTTCATTCTGCTTAGGAACACAATTAAGTAGAAAAAAATGGAATTCCCTTAGCAGCGAGCAAGTCTAGTGTTTCTGCATGCTTCTCTGAAAAATAAATGGGATTACTTTGTTTAAAAACTGCTTTTAACAACCTCTGTTAGAGCCCTAAAATGCACAGGAGGGCATGATCCTTCTTCCTTTGAAGTCCCTGGCACTGTATCCATTGACTTCACAGGGAGTGGGATTGACTGAATGATTGTATTGCAGTATGAATGTCTACCCCGACACTGGACAAAGTCACGCTGAAAGCCACTTGATGTCATTCTAATCCTGTCTCCTCACAGTGGTGTTCTGGAGAATAGGGTTGGTTGGTTTTTTGTTTTTTTGTTTTTTTTCCCCTCCGTATTTATTATTTGCAGAACGAACTAGTTAACAAATAGAAAGGACAAAGCTGAATGACTGTGTCATTAATCTCCAAAGTAACGTGGTCTGCTGCTGAAGTGATCAACTGCTCCGTGCAGCAAGCGCTAATAAGGGTTCTTTAGCTGCTGGTGCTTTAATGTGCTAACAAGAAACCCTTTAGCTGGAGGTATCACTGAGATGTGCGGCTGAGCCTTGGAATGCCAGTCTTGGGAGGCTGGTGGAAGCCCCTGTGGTCGGTGGGGTTTTGATCAGAACCCTCCCCCAGTGCTTTGCATCTGAGCAATCAGGAGAGAAAATACCTCCCAGAGGGTAAGAAGGGGCTGTGATACGCAGGCACTGATGCTGGCAACGCTAACAGCTTCACCCATGGAACACCGGACCCTGAGCACAGGATTAGCAAACGCAGCTTTCACCCAACAGCTTGTTCCTGCCCGATAAATTGTGGAGGTGTGAATGGTGTTTTGTCGTGGCTGTGTCTGTCTGCGCTCGAAGACCTCCACCGCCGGTGAGATCATTGCTGGCTGCGACCAAGGCGGATGCCCAGGGTAGACGAGGCCTTTTGGGATTGTCTCCAGGGAATAATTACAGCTAAACCGTGACACTTAGCTACAGCCTTTTATGCTTGCAGGAACACTTGGGAAGCACAGCTGCCCTGAACTTGGGGATAACGTGCTCCTCCTTAGCTTGGTGAGCAGAGAAAAAGGACGAAAGGTCCAACCTGAGGGAGGGCAATGCTGGCCACAGCCGTCCTTGTGAGTGCTGGTCCTGAGGGTTTAAATAGGGTAAGATGTAGGGTCACTGCCCAGGATACCTTTGAAAATGCCGGGCTGTCCTAGGGACGCTGGCTCGAGCCTACCCGAGGTACCATGTAGCCATTTTGCCCTTCACTGGACCACTCACATGAACTCAAACATACCAGATAACAAGCTTTAGAAAGATAACCCCGTTGCAGTGGAAAACATGGGAATCATTTCATACTGACTACAGAAAATGTGGCCATTGTCTATACCTTGTCCTGGAGCAGATAAAAAAACCCTGCACAATCCTTTTTAATGCACACTGGCAACCCTGCTGCAGGCTGGGAGAGGGCTGAAAAACAGCGGGACAAGCTGCCTGTGTTAGATATCGTGGTCGATCATAGAAACAGAAGGACTGGGGACTGATTTGAGGTCAAACCGTAGCATAGCCTGGGAGGAACGCAGAAGCAAAAGTGGCTCTAAAGCTTTCCTGATTTCCCGCATGAAGATGCGTCCTGCTTCTGCAGCCCACTGGAGCATCTCAGAAACACAGGTGTCTGTCCAGGGCAAGTGGCAAACAGCCCCTCTGCCCCCGCCACCCGCAAAAGGCACTTCCCACACAAGGACCGTGCTGGTAAGGTTCAAAGGATGCCCATGCAAGGACTGTGCCAGAGGGCTTGTGAGTTGTCCACACGAGGTACAGCTTGCAGCTTGTCCTTTTCAAGCTGCTCGCAACCCCCCTGTCCTCCAGAAAGTATGGGTATGGTGGCTAAGATATCTCCTTCTGAACTTCTGGGTGGTTTTCCACAACAACCTGAATCTCTCCACCTTACTAAGCTCCTCAGTCACTAAGTCAACTAGGGCATGCCAAATTTTCACCTGTCTAACACGCCTAAAACTGAAAGATGCCAAACCGACAGAATACAGACTAGTGGCAACAAGACAAAGCCTAGTGTCACTTTGACACTGTTTTTATGTTCAGCTATCCCAGAGCACAGAAAACATCAAGGCAAATCCCTGGCTTTTATTTCTTTGATAGTTAATTTGAGTTGGCTAAGGCAAGGTTGTCAGATGCTCAAAACAGCCTGTT
This sequence comes from Rhinoptilus africanus, assembly GCA_013400135.1. Classification (NCBI taxonomy): domain Eukaryota; kingdom Metazoa; phylum Chordata; class Aves; order Charadriiformes; family Glareolidae; genus Rhinoptilus; species Rhinoptilus africanus. The sequence goes on from VXBO01014113.1 coordinate 149,806, forward strand.
TGACCAATGAAAGGGTAAAGTTTCAAGAAATCAGTTCTGAAAAGAAATACCGAGCCTGTAGTTTGCTGATGTATGTTAAATAGGAATTTCATTTGCTCTAAAACACACCGGAAGGTTGCAGCACATCACATTTCACTTTCAGCTGGCTCAGAGCAAGCTCTGAAAAACCGAAACCCCCTGATGTACTCCTGTTAATCATTGATATGGTCTTTGATCTGTTTTCAGTTCTGTGTAGCTGATTGACTCTTCCCCACTTTTTTACCAGCTTTCCATTTGTGCCTTTCTTCTCAATGTTTCTGCCCTCCATCACAGTTTGAACAAGCAGGAGAAGCCGTAGCAGTCAGAGAAAAGTGTATTTTTATCGTATTTCTGATCAAACAGTGAATGTTGTGGATTGTCTTTGTGGGAAATTTCTAGTATCGTTCCACAGGACAAAAAGGATTTGGGATAATATCTGAACCACCTAAACTCTCATTCTCTGCAGTTATTTCCAGCTCCTCTGTGATATGGACAACATTTTGCAGGAGAAGCCTTGTAAAGTTACCCAATATGAGATTCCTCAGACGCATCCCTCTGAAGGCTGCCAGAAAAGCACCGTGGCTTTAGGGCTGAATTGAGTGTGCGTGAATGAGCTTTGGGCCCAAATTCCTCCATCTCTTCTTCACCATGTACCTTTTAGCCGAGCCTGCTTGGATTTGCGCTGTGGACTCTCAGTTGACAGTGCAACGAACTGGGGGAGCTGCAGTTGCCCCAGGAGCAAGTGTCTCTAAGAGGGACACCTGAAGACAACGTGACCCTGCCGCCCTGCCAGATTTGGAGTGGGTGGAGAGATTTGCTGCCACTGTCAATAGTTCTCCAAGGGCAGTAGCAAGGGCGCCAGATCCTGTGAAACCCAGCTAGTGGAAACATGCAAAAATGCACCAAGTCCTGGTTTTACTGGTGGTTTTGATGATGGTCTCAAGTGTCCATCCTACGTCCAATTTCTCTGATTTTTCATAAAGCTCGGAAGCAGCGTTGGGTTTGTGTGGAATGGGTACTGACGGCTGGTCACCCTGCCATGACACTCAATGTCTTTTCATTACGTTGTCATTGCTGACTGCCCCCGTGCACTCTGCTGTGTCCCTTAGCTGTGGTGCTCCACACAAATTACATCGTTCCACCCCGTTCGTTTGACTGCGTGGGTGCGTGCACACCCCTTCAGTCCTGTACTCTCTGTGCTCACACGGGCTTTCCACAAACATTTCTGTGTGGTGAAAACACGCGCTTAAGTGCAGGCGGTGGCAAATTAATATAAAAGACAGCGCAAAGAGATGGGAAGCAAATAAATAACTGAGCAAAACACTCCCTCCTGCGCCACACTTCTTGCTTGCTTCTGACACCATGGAACAAAGAAGGATAATAAGTCAAGTCAGCCACTTGGCTTCCTCCACTGGAGGAATTAGCTGTGTTTTGCTGTTTGCTGTATAAACAAGATGAAGAATAAGTTAGTGGTTCAGGTTTGGGCCATTTGTGCAGAGGGCAGTCAAAACATTAAAACCTCAGCACAGAAAGAGCATCACAGAGACTGAGCACCAGTGGCTTTAAATACCCTAAATCCCCCTCAAATTCTCTGTGGCTGCAGTTGAAGTGAGGAAGGGCTGTGAGAGGCACTCTTACATTCCCTGATAAAGCAAATGTTTACCAGATACAGGAACCAGTCTTCCTTCTGTCCTCTTTAGATTAAATTGCCTGATAGAACAGAAGACAGAGTTAACTCTTTGCGCTGTGTCCAGGACAGAAACCCCACCACAACATAAAATTGCTGAATTCACTCCTGAGAAAACTGCTTGATCATTTCTTGTGTATGGGAGGCACAAACCTCAAATTGCATGTTTGGCAACATATGAGGGCTATATACATATATAGTCAGTTGATGTTGTTATTTCCATTAAATGAGGTCTCTTCTTCGTCTCTATTTTCGATGCAGTTCTCCAGGGAGATTAATTTGTATCAAAGTAGAGCGCTAATTGCACAAAACAAGCTGGGGTACTGCAGAAGCATAATTAAATTTAAAAAAATGTAGTGTTAATACAATTGTGGTGCTAATTAAATAAAATTGGTGACAAGTGTCTAAGGCAGAGCAAGTGTAAGGAGAAAAACTGACAAAATGATCCATTTAAAAATTCTTGCAGATATTATAGTTCACTGGTAACTGAGCCGAATTAAAAGTAATTGTACGTGAAGTGCCGCGCGACCGCCTGATCTTGCTCTCAGCGAAGTGGGACTTTTGCCAATTCCGACTCTAATGTTCCATAAATTGCTGATAGGAAAGCGATAGGCTCATTTTATTTCTGCTTGTGTTTAAGTGGGGACTAATTCAGGACCCGTCACATAGACTCAAGCAACAGCCCCTCAAGCAGCGTTCTCAGTCGTGCCTGGCATAGTCGTGACTGGTCCCTGCTTCGATAGGAATTAATGATGGTCTGTGTGCCAGGAGGGGACCTGGAGACGGGGTGGAGTGGGCTGTGCCAGTGGCACACCATGGCTTCGACCTCAGCAGCAGTCGGCTTTCCAGACTCTTGCATGCCAAAGGTGCATCATCGGAGACCCTCCTCCACCCTCCGTGGAGCAGCGAGGGCCTTAATCAGCATCCCAGCTCAACTCCCTTCCTCTTTGGCATTTATTAGTGGCTCACAGGAATCACACGACGCCTACTGCAGCCCCAGCTTCCTCTTTGAGGTTGGCTGTCCCCAGCATTTTCCTGTGCGGCGCCCTCTGATCTGGTTCCCACCTTCTCCAGAAGGTCACTCCCACTGCCCGGTTGTGCTGGGAATGCTCTTGCAGCCGCACCTGCTGCCCTGGCACTGTGGTTTCCAGCATTGGCACCCGTGGGGAGACCTGGCAAGAGACCTGATGGCCTCCCGGCATCCTGGAGCACCGGAAAGCTGCTTCTCACCAAACCCCGAGTTTCCTCACAATTTATGTTGATGGAGGAAACCTCCCACCCCCTGCTCCCACCCACAAACCAACAACCTCAAGCCATTTCTAGCCTGTGTGGTCCTGAAATAAATAAAAAAGCCCTTTCAGATGTGAAACAAGGCAGCCCTGTCTTCCTGAGTCAGCAGCCTAAAACAATAGCTAGGAGGACTCACCTCGCAGCAATTTTTACCCTCTCAGGGGTCACGTTATAATACAGTAGACCCCCAGCTGTGGTTTTAAAAATTCATTGGTTTGTTTTGGGAAGCTGGCTCGAACAACTTCATCAGGCTTGCAGGAAATTAGTTGTGATCCTTCTTACAATGGGAATTTTGCCTTTGACTTTGCTGGGAGCAAGATCAGGACCTTAATGTCTACAGAAGAATTGCCAGCTCTGTCACTGGCTGGAGCAGGGGGAGCGGGGGGGAAAAAGTGATTGCTCCATGTAGGTGGCTCAGCTGAGAAAAAAACTAAAAGGAAAAAAGTTACCTTTCAGGTCAGCTCGTATTTTATAGCTGGGGTTGCCATTTGCTGCCCTAAGATATTGCTAGTCAGAATGAGTAGCTGAATGCACCAATAGCTCTCCTTGTTTTTATTCTTTTTACGTTTTATGGATGATAAGCCTCAGGGAGAGCTCTCCACCTGGGAGGTGATGTCTCTGCTCTTTCTCGAGGGGCTCCACCACCCATTGCAACTCCTTACCTTGCTGGTGACTAATCCTGCCCTGCTAATGCTGCTTGGCTGCAAGGGAGGGTCTCATTCATTATAAACATGTTTTTAATCGCAATTTTGGTTTCAGAAAATAGCTGCTAGAATAAAATTGCTGCTGTGTTTCAGCCTGATGCTTTTATTCACTTTCCCGAGTCTGAGTTTGTCATCCTTCCTGTCTTCATTAGTGTGACTCTTGCTTTGTCTCTGTGGTCTCTGCATAATAGCCAGCGTGTTTCCTCAGCTTCTTCTTGAAAGCAGAGCTTTTGATGCCCTGTGTTAATTACCGCTGGGTTCTGCTCAGCTCAGTCCCTCTTCATATGGAAAGGCAAGATATGACTGATGGAAAAAGAAAACATAAGAACCCAGAAAAACAGGAATTGGCATGAAGTAGTCATCTTCCAAAGAGTGCTCATCTCAATGGTAATACCAGTCACAGGGGCATGTGTTCCTCCTTCACAGGAACAGCGTTGGCGTTGCCTGGCTTAGTTTACAGTAAGACTAAAGCCTTTTCTTGCCTTAGGATGCCCCTTGCCCATTAATTGCCCTGAGGTAGAACGTGCCACCAAGACTGGGCTTGAGAGTTAATAAATAACCTCAACTTCGTGTCGGGGACAGATGCTCTCTGAGTCTGACTTTGGGGCTTATCCCTGTAGCATATACCTATGCTCACTTTCAACACTTTCAGAGCATATACCTAGGCTCAGCTTGTTTCCATGTGTGCATCACATGTAGGCAAATGCAGCACTAAACCAGCCTCCGTAGCTGGAGTGATTTGTCTAAGTCAGAAGCAATATCCACAGACATCCTTTTCTACTGCCACCATGCAGAACAACCATAAACACGTGGGATGCAGGTTGTGCCTTAGGCCATAGGTACAGATTTACCAGAGGAAGAAGCTTTCCCCCATGGCCCGGCTCTGCACGTGACACCCAGCGTGGACCTTGCCTGTGCCGTGTGGTGGGAGTGGGGCTGCCCAGTCGCTGCCCCAGTTTTGGGCTTGCACAGGGGTGGTTTTGGTAGTGCTGGTGCCCTGGGATGTGCTTTGTAGCCCGGTACAAGCAGGGAGCGGCGGGGGGTCGTGGGGCGATGGATGCTGGTGAAGGAGGTGGGTGACCAAGGGTGAGGTTCGAGGCGGCTGGAGAAGCCACGCCAGCAGATGGGACATCCCAGGTGAGTACATGCTGGTCCTGCATCGTTTCTACCGGGTTTCCTGACACGTCTTCTGGGCTCAGCCAGTGTCCTGGGTACTATGGGCTACTTTTGTAGAGTGAAAAAATCCCAGCCCTCTTTTTCAGATCCTTGACCACTAAATTTGTGATCATTCAAAGCAAGAGCAAGCATAAGAGAAGTCTATGTATACAGCAGGAACTTTGTGAATTCAGACTAACAGCTGAGGATGCTTTACAGCCTTTCTGACACTGTGAGTTACTGGATAAACAGGAAAAAATAAATGTGACACATCATAAAATGGACTTTTATTCCTTTTATTTTTACAGCTGCAGTTCAGTGCACTCACTTATGACCAAGGCAGCAAAGTGATGCAGTATATTTATACGCTACATTTCTAAACAAACCAACATTTATGTATAGTATGTGAAAACAGATAGTAAATACATTCATGGTATAATATAGGTAGACTAGATACATATCCTTCATTACAATACATATATGATTGCAATATCTTTACATGGGGAAAAAAGTAATGAATATGTAGCTAAGTAGGACAGGACTGCAGGATGGCTATTTTTCTAAAACTTTGGGGAATGATAAAGAACTTCTGGTACAGCAAAATTTCTGGTATAGCTGTTCTATTTATGGTCAGACTCTGACTGCTGAACTCAAAGAGTAACAAGCACTGAGTACCTATTAGGTCCAGGCTCACTTCTTATGGCTACAAAGTATGCAGATTTTATTAATCTCTAGATTAATTCTCTGAAGTAAAATTCTACCTACTTCCTTGCTACAGGAACTTTCCCAGGACTCAGAGGTGATTTGCCATTTGGGGATTAATGTGATCATTTCTGTCTGGTGGATGGGAGGAGAAGGGGAGACGAAACCCCTGTGGATAACTTACATAACTAGCCCCTCAACTGTTTACTTTCAATTTATTTTCCAGTGGTGAAGGCTTGCCCCAGTGTTGAAGCACCTGACAGAAATCTGGGTGGGGGACATCACAGAAGATAAGGTGATGTGATTGTGAAACTTACTTCACTTGCATTGCCAGTGAGAAAACCTATTAACTCCCAGTGTTACCAGAGGAAGGCTCCTTTGAGGAGTAGCCATCCAGTATTGCTTAGGAAGGCTCTGAAGAAAAACTGGCCTGCTTAATTATAAAAAAAGCACTAGCTGTCCTCCTCTGTAGCAAGAATTTGCTGCTCAAAGTCCTCAGTTTGAATATTTACACATATCAGCTCTCGTTTGATATATTTTCTTAAATATACGGTTTTCTAAATAGTGAGATAAATCAAGCTGCCAGCAGTTCAGCAGATGTTAGCTAATTGTTTTCTGGGGATTCTTTACCATTTAAACAAATATTTCCCCATCACTGATGCATTGCTTTCACCACTCCGGTGACTAAACTCACTAGATGTGGAGCTGGGTGGCAGCAGCTTTTCCATTAATATGCCTTAGGCTTGGTGAGGGCGGATCATCTAGGCTGACAAAAGGGGAATATTTATGGTGTCCTTTCCAATTAAATCCTCAGTGCCTCTGCTAAGATGGCCAGGGTTGCCAGTGGTATTTTTAATGATGTGAACAGCTGCTACCTAAGAAGACTAATGATCAACCCATGGCCATGAAATAGGTGCTGTGTAGTCTGTAAGGTCTGTCGATTGGTCCAGATTCGGAACAATAACCTCGCAATGAAAGGCTCTCCAGGTTCTTGCCATCACCCCTGTAGACCTCTCTCCTGACTCACCTCGTGCTGCTTCTGCTCCTCTGCCAGGGAGGACGCGGGGTCTTTCAACACAAGTTGTCCGATAAATGATGTTTGCTACCTGCGTGCCTTTTCCCTTGGGGGCAGGAGGGGAAGCGGGAGCCTTTGCTCATGCTGTTCGTGTTCCCGGGCCATCCAGCCTGCAATTTGCTTTTGTCCTCAGCGTAGGAAATTCACATCTGTGTGAAATGCTGCCAGGTCCCTTCGGTCCATGCTTCGGTGAGTGTGTGAGTGGGGAGGCTCCTCGTCGTCCTGGGGAGCGCTGGGTGGGCTGGTCTGTGTGTGCTGGCGGGGTGGTGGAGCTGCCAGGGCAGCTGCGGGGAGTGTTTCCTATCAGTTGTTGTTGTGATGTCATGGTCGGTCTCCAGTGTGGGAACATGCCGCTTCCTGCCTTTCAGGGTTATTGCAAACGACTAGTCGGAAGATCCTGTTCAGAAGTGTGACAGGCAATTAAATAAGTAGCCAAACTTAAAAGAAAACCCAAACTAAATATATAAAAGCACTGGCACTGTGCCTGCTGCCAGGTCAGAAGACTGCTATATAAGCCTCTAGCACGGCCTATATGTGCCACATGGGCTCTTTCCAAATGCTGTGGTGTTAAATGTGCTGAGCAGTCACTCGAGAGATAACTATGTAGCAGGAAGAAATGAGCCTGTTCTCCATGGTCTTTTCCATCCCTGGCATCTCTGTGCAGCCTGCCAGCCCCCATGTCAGAGGCGGGGGGAGGGAACCGTGCTGGCAGCCCAGGGCCGTGTCTTGGATTGGGCTGACTCCACTTCATAAAACATTCCAACAGCCTGTGTGAATCCTGAAGCCTCCAAATGTGCCTAATCCTGCTGGGCAGTGAGATGCCCTGTGAAAGGCGGTGGTTTGAAGTGATGGGAGGTCACCTGGATCACACCCGTGTGTGCACACACAGAGTTGTATCATTCCCTTGCTTTTCTCTGACGCATGAGGCTTTATTTCAAAGTTCGGGTCAGGCCCTAAATTCGGTGATCTAATGTCTCGAGTCTCTCTTGTGTCTTTACAGGGCGTAGGCTGCCACAAAAGAGCTTCAATAAATTGCCCTGGCCAGTCATTAGTGTTACGCATCCACATTATCCTCCCGTCAGCAGGCAGTGGGGTCCCGGGAGCCGCGTCTCTGCCTACCCCGGGGGAGCCAGCGGCACGGTGCAGTGGGAACGCGTGTGCAAGGGCACGCTCTCCCCCGTCTCCTGCTGGCAGGACCGGTCCCCTGGCAGGACTACAAAGCTGCTCTGCTTCCCAGGATGCCCAAGGGATAAGACACCTGTCTGGAACAAGAAGAGACTGGGAAAATGCTGGCCCCACTCCCTCCTTCCTCGCTGAGAGCAGCGGTTCACCTAGCTCAGCGTCCGGTCTCCGCACAGCTAGCACGGATGCAGCAGGAGGACTTGGCAAGCAGATCACGTCACTTGTGCATGGCATTCATCTGGTCCCCAGCCGTTAGTGACGCTGGGACTGACTGACCTAGGTTGGATGGCGTTGTGGCTGTTAGCCCTCCATGCCTGTCTTTGCTATGAATTCCCCTGGTTGTCTTTTGAGCCCACGCCAACACCCAGTGCCCACAGTGTCCCGTGACAGGGGGTTCCCCTGCCCTGACGTTAATGGATGCTCTGTGTGCCCTGCACTGCCCAGTGTGCGCTTGTGCCACATCCGCCCTCTGTGTCCCTTGGCTCACCATGCGGGACCCTTCTGTAGGGAGATGCAGGGGCACCCAACTCCCCTGCCGGCCCCACCAACCCCAGCAGCCCCGTGCAAACCCCTCTGCGAGGTTTAGGAGCCATGTGAAAGAGCTAAGGGCTTTTTTTCCCGCCTCCTAGCCAGCAGGAGTGAATTTTGTTCCTCTGCATACATGTGTGTGTGTGCGCGTATGTGCACGGGACCAGAGAGGAGCAAAGTTTTGGCCTGACAGGTCGCAGATGGTGGGGGGACCACATGCCGTGCAGGTGGGGCCAGAGGAGGTGGTTCATCAGCCTGAGCAGCGCACCTCGGGTTTGTTGGTTGGGAAGTGGGTGAGGTGAATGCAAAATACTTCATGCAATGTGTCATGAAGTCCGCTTCCCAACAGAAAGTGAAAAAAAAAAAAGGAAAGAATAATGAGACTAATGGTTAAAAGAAGCTGCTCTGGGCTGATGAGCTCCTCTTTGATGTTGCTGTTGCCTTTTGCTGCTTCCAAACCACGCTGCAGCCAGCGCCGCACATAGCATCCCAAAGAAAGAAGGGGTCTGCTTCCCAGAGGGGCTGGTTCTGCCACTCCAGCCCTGCTTTGTTCCCCTTCGTGCTTGCCGCAAGCGTGCCGCCGCTTGCTGCTCGTGCCGAGTGACAGACACCACTGATGGCAGCAGCTTCGGCGGCAGCGGGACGCCATGAGCACGGCGTTCTGGCACGGAGGGCTTTGCAAGGCAGCAGGCGACTGAGAGCAGAGGGGAGATACTGCATTTTGGAAGCCAAGTCCCTTTCTTACAATGAGGATAGAGGAAGCAAGCTGAGGAAAAGCATGCTATGGCCACAGGAGCTGTTTAGCGTAGGGGCAAGGAGAGGGGACTCAAAACCAAGGCACTTATGTCCCTTCCATCATGCTAATCCTGGGCCCTTCCTCAGGTACCCAACTGTGCCACTGACTCGCCGTCTGTCCTTGGCCGAGCTGCCCGAGCCCGGCTGCCTCAGCCTCCTCGCCCGCGTCAGTCTGTCCTCTCTGGCGGGCGTTGCGTGTGCAGGCGCAGATTTAACCGGCTCAGCGGCCTCCATTCATCCCTGTCTCTTCCTCTCCCGCTGCGGTGCTGACAACTCATATATTCCCAACACTGCGCTGTGGTTTCTCTCCAGCTTTGGGAGCCCATGTGCCAAATACTGCTGATCAGCCTGCTGACCAGCTGCATCTGGTGCATGCAAAGCCAGCCGGGAGCCGTGGAGCCTATGCTCCTCTGTGGCGGCTGCCCGGCACAGGTTACAGCACATGGGTCGGGCTGGTGGGGCAGGGGCAGGGCAGGGACCGCTCTGGCTCCATGGCTCACATCCTGCATCCATTGATGGGATGAGGGGTAATGGCTTCAAACTGGAAGAGGGTAGATTTAGATTAGATATCAGGAAAAAATTTTTCACTACGAGGGAGGTGAGGCACTGGAACAGGTTGCCCAGAGAAGCTGTGGATGCCCCAGCCCTGGAAGTGTTCAAGGCCAGGCTGGATGGGGCTTTGAGCAGCCTGGTCTAGTGGGAGGTGTCCCTGCCCAGGGCAGGGGGGTTGGAACGAGGTGATCTTTAAGGTCCCTTCCGACTCTAACCATTCTGTGATTCTATCCCATCCTGTGTCCAGTGAACAAGATGCCAGCCACTGACACTGATGCGGGAATGAGCCCTGAAACTGAGGGGTTTATGGTGCTCCCTGCCCACCTCTGGCACAGCAAAGACTCCCTAAATTGGGCGGGTATATCTAGACTTCAAGTCTGTCCTGAATGCAGATGGTGAACTGCTCTGGGGAGGTCAATATTGAACTGGGTCTATCCATGTCAGATTACAAACCCTGGATTAAGCATAGGCCTTTGTTTGCTTTTTGTCTCTGTGCTGATCTAAACCCCAAAGCAAACAGCAGGAGAAATTTCTGCACCTGGCTCGGAGCCCACAGGGATGGTAATGACGTTTGGATGATGACACACTGGGGCAGAGCACGCTTGGGCAAAGGGATGGCCTCCTAACCTGTTTTCCCAGTCTGAACTGGTGGTAATTAAGCAACAGATGATGTGCCTGGGACTTTGATCACCTGTTAGTACCGATCAGGTGGGTCAGCTGAAACAAAGGCTGTGATGTTTTAAAAGAGGCTCCTTCCCCAGCAGTTATTTTGGGAAAGGGGATGCAGTCACTGTAGGGGTTGGAGCCATACTGGGTTACTTACCAGGAGGATTGAGCTGGTGTGGTGGAGGAAAGGTCTCCAATGCCATGGAAGACTGATGTTAGCCTCAGAAATGTCTCTGGGTCTTGAAAGAATGTCAGTAGGTAAATAGGTATTGGTATTTTGTCGCTATTTAGACAAGTATATTTCTTGATCTGCTGGAAGTCAAGAGTATTACCTGCTTCAATTTTTCTGTGTTTCTGAGACCAGCTGTAGTCCTTTCAGTGTGTAATATCTAAATTGTTGGAAAAAGTCTGTTTAAGCAACTGGAGGGCTGGTGCTTGTGCTGGAAAGCTCAGGGCAGCTGGGTTGGGCAGTCCTCTTTCTGTGAAAGGGTTTGCATGCAGAGGGCCTGCCCCTTGGGTGTGTGTGAGAGGGTCCCCGGAAGGACACCATCCTGGAGCTTATCCTGGAAAGCCAGAGACACATGTCTAAGTGCAGCAGCAGCCCTACTGGGGCTCTGGGATGTGTAGATCACTTCAGTGGCAGTAATGCTGTCCTTTCTCGTGTGCATGCCGTGCCTTATGTACATAGGCACTTGGCACTGAAGGAGCGCTTTTTTTTACGCGTTGACTCCCTGGAGTTGTACCTTGAGTTCAGTAGAGGAAAATTTGAGGAAACAGCATATCCCTCCTCATACCTCAGAGCCCTGCACTCCTTAGCCCGACAACCCACACGTTTACCAGATTTAGTTACTGTGGAAAGGGCAGAGCAGCTGTGGTGAATTAATTAGTAACTTCCAGAGCTGTTGCAGCCTCCGGAGCTGGGTTATTACCTGTAAAGCCTTAGAATAGTCACGTGCAGCTCTGAGAGCACAAGGACACCAGTGTTATCTGTTGCAAAGGGGACAGCCAGCACAGAAGTCTGTCCTGCTGTTTCTGCTACTCTTGGAGATGGTGAGGAGGAGGGGAGGTGTCCAGAAGGGATGGCTCCCACTGCTGCCCCAGGGTCCTGCAGGGACTTGCAGCTTTCTGGCATGGGGGCAGTGGGATGAAGTTGCCCTGGGGTGAGCTGAGCTGGAGATGCTGAAGCCCTGCATTGCCTCAGAGGGCTGCGGTCATCTGTATGCGCTTCAGATTCTTATTGTTGTTGACTCTGGTTTCTAGCACTAAACAAAGTGGTGTCCATCCAGTTTGGAGGGTCACCTTCCATAGCCAGTTATAGCTGTAATGTGTTAAAGGTGCAGTAGGAACACTGATTTGAAAAAAACCCTAAAGGTCTTTTGGTCCAAGTCTTCTTAACTGTTAAACTTCTCATTGATCTTACGGAACTGGAGTGACATCTGGAGATGGTTGTCTTTCCTCTTCTATGTAATGTAGGAGTGTGCAAACTTCATCAAATGTAGACGTACCAGTTATTCATGTGTCAGTAATACTGAGCAAGCCTGGGAAGAAGGAGAGTAAGTGATGTACATGATAAACTTACCTGGAAATCACAATATGTTTCTTTAAATATGGCCAATGCAGGGATTTATTCTCACTGTTAAGTTATCTTAAGAGTGCCCAGAGAAGTGTCTGACAGTCTACAGGACCCTTATCAGTCAATGAGAGCTGGGAGCTTAAACCTCTTAAGCACTGTTGATGGCTTCTCATATTTTTCTCATAAAAATGTTACCGCAAAAATAATTTTGGAAGGGTTTGGAGGCTCTTACATATGCTCTTTGGTTTCATTTTTTTGGAGCCAGAATTACTTCTTTGGTCTGGACTGCTACTTACTCAGTTTTCTATGTGAAGTCACAACCTAGCTCTGAAATGGGCTGGAACTCATTAAATCTGAGCAGGATGTTCGGTTCTGTAGATCTCATTTGAAAGTCAGTTGGTGATTCTGATATATTATTACAAATTTACAGTTGTCCTTGGTTGATAATTAGTTTCTAAGTCTGTCCTTCAAATTAATCTGAGTGCATACTCTAAACAGCTCTGCCATGGCTTTGGTTTAAGTAAATTACTTACAGGAATGACACATTTGTTACTAATCCTCTGGCCTGTTATAGCCAAATTCTGTAATTCTCTCCCAGACTGGTAATTCTTTCTTATGCAAGCAGACCTACTGACTTCACATTTATTCACCCAGTTCAGACCACCACTTAAGCACTGGTTAATTGTAAACATGTGTTTAGGTCCCATTGACTTCTGTGAGGCTTAAATGCTGTCTTGAATAGGCATTCTTTTCCAAATAGGAGCCGGAAAATTAAATTTGTCCCCCTGCATAAAAGATCAATTCAACTGTTATGCCTCCAAAAGAAAGCTGCAAGTTCTGTTGGATTAAGGCAGGATATACACTTAAAGTGTAATAACTGTTGCTGAATACCTTGTCAAGTAAACCCTTATTCTGGAGGGAGCGCGCTTATTCAGAGATGTTAAGGGATAGCCATTTTTGACACTATCTACATACAGGTATCTACATACAGGTATCTACATACAAAATGCATCTCAACTATACCTGGAAGATAATAATTTTGATTTGTGTAATTATTTCATGAAAAGCCTGCAGTGATGTATAAGCAGGACCACACCAGGGAATTTACAGAATTTAAAATTAATGACTAGCAAAAGCAACACTTAAGTAAAATAAAAGAATTGTGTGTGTTGTATTTGAAGTGAGTCATTGGTACACATTCTCTCTTGCTGGTACACGCATCCCTAATAGAGGCACTGGCCTGTCAGTTCTCATTAAAAGGAGGAATAGAAAGAGGATCAAGTTCTGGCTGTCCATGTGCATGGACATATGCTGCAGATCCTGGGGGAGCAGCATGCTTTTACCTTCACTTTGGCTCTGTTGAGGTGTGATGCAGGAGGCAGAGGTGGGCAAAGCTGAATGCGGGCAAGATTACTTCAAACTTTCCTTCGCATCTCTCCCTCCCTCCATCTGTGTTTGTCCTGTGCAAGACAAGTGGGCTGCAAGCAACATCAGAGGGTAACCAAGTGGAGGGCAGTTGCAAGGCCAGCAAGTGTCCCATCTGCTTTTCAAGCATGCTCATGGTAGGGCTAAGCAGTGTAATACCCACAGGCTTCTGGTTAAATTTAGCTTCGTGACTGTAGCTTGGGCAAATAGTTCTCACATGGAGTGAAGAAGAGTGACCGTACCCCATGCACAACTGCAGCCCTGGCTATTGGGGACCCCTTGGAGTTCAGTGTGAACTGGAAGGCTCTTGCTGGCTTTGCAATAGCCACTGTGTGCTCAGTGGGGCGGCCAGCTCTCACCACCGTGTTGCTGGATAGACTGCTGCAGGTACCAGCTTTATATCAATGTATAAAATAGGGCTGAGAAATTTTAAGTAGGAAAACAGGCTCATGGCAAGCAATAAGCCCAAGGAATCATAATTCTGGCACAAAGCAAGTAGGAAGGAAATCTTATCAAGTTGCTTTGCAGTTCTTCCGAAGCAGTAAAAGAAAGGGTTAACCTTAAAAACATTTTCACCAATTACTTGGCTTTCCCATGACATCAGTCTTCTCAGTTTCTACAGCCTTTTGAAAAAAAAGGTTACTAATAACTAACCTCAAGTCTTTCATATAATCCTGAATTTTCCTTCGAGCCTTCAGGGAAAATCACAATTTCCCCTGTGTTAAGCTTCACTTGGAATTTAGAGTCTGATGATAGCTTTTTAATTCTTTACCAGCATTGCAGATCCTATGCATGCATGAGACGCATATCATGTGCACAATGTAGGGGATATACCTAAATATTCAGGTGTATTACTTTAGTGCACAAGCCAAATAACAGAATGGTAGGGGTTGGAAGGGACCTTTGGAGGTCATCTGTCCAACCCCCAATGCATAGGCTGTATGACAGATTTGCATAGTTCAAAGGTGCTGGGGAATATGATGATATGATATTTATACACACATTTGCCCCTCTTCCAGCAGCGTCCTTTCTGATGTCAGTCATATTGTCACACTTTGAAGACATCCAGAGGTTTAAGAACACTTCCATGAGGAGCTGTGAAATGTTTTACTTTGTGGAAAAAAACCTTTGTAAGAGAAGAGGAGCCCTTTCTGGGGAAAGACAACACACTACTTACCTATGAGTAGGCTTGAACATAGTGGTGTTTCCACCAGAGCACAGCTCCTTTCTTTTGGTGCCTGGTAAATGCCAAGATGTAGACAGTGACTAGACTAGAGCATCCTGGAGTGCTCCAGATGTACCCGAAGAAGGGCCTAATCATGTAAGCACCAGGTGTAGTGCTTCTAATAAGGCCCTGAGGGCTGGCTCGTCACAGCAGTGGCCTTGCAGGGATGTGAGGAGAGCTTAGCTGTTTCCATAGGTCCGCCATGCTCTTCCTTGCCCATCCATTGGGATGCTCTATGCACCCTGAGTACAGGAAAGATGCTGAGCAAACATGGTTGTGAACTCCTCAGATCTGTGCTCCTGGTTGATAAATATATTTTTTAAAATCTTTGGTGTTTTTGCCAGTTTGTCTTTTTGCTTGGGTGATTTTTCTTGCTGTGTGGTTTTTTTTTTTTTCCCCTGTGTGCACTTTGAGGCCTCTGTTTGACTCTCTCAAAGAGCAAACAAAAGAGTTGAATAAACTTGCTGATGTTCCCCATTTCATGGCCTGTTGATAACTACACCATAACCCTCTCCATTGGATTCTTCATTTAAAAAAAAAAAAAAGTAACAGGAGGGAAAAAAAGAGCCTTTGTCAGCCTGGATAGCACTATTCACTGTTTTACCAGCAAGTTACAGTGAGAACATCAGCTTCCTGTCCTTTCATTGGAGCCCATTGATCTTTCTCCCCAGTAAACAGAGTGGCTGTAGCTTTTGTTTGACTTGTGCTCCCCATTTGTGCTGTGCATTTCAGGGATGAAAAGTGCTGTTGTGGCCTTTCTGCAGAAGGAGAATTGGGACAATGGCAGTGGGACGATGAGTGGGAAACGTGTGTCAGCTGAGGGAGACATTGGGCGGTCGGGCCACCACCATAAACACGGTGGCCTTTGGGGAAGGGGCTCAGAAAGGCTGTGGCCAAGCAGGCTGGAGCTGAGCAGCAGTGGGATTTCAGGCTGGGCATTGCTCACCTCTCCCTTTAAACCAGCTCTGCACAGGGCAGCGGAGGTCGGAGGATGGGTGGCAGGATGTGCTTGTCCTAATGAGAAATAAAACACCTTGAGGGTGGCCAGAAGACAGGAGAGAATGTGGCGGCAGATCTGAGATCACATTTTGGCTTCGTTGCTCATTCAGTTACCAGTTAATTACAACAAAAATTATTGCAATTAAATGTAAGTCTCCAAGCTGGAGAAGTGTGCTGGAGCTGTGGGACCAGCCGTGGTCCTTTAGGAGCACATTAACTAGTGAGGTCTCTCTGCTGCAAGAAGATGAGTACAGGGTAAGACCTTTTTGGGTGGGTAAAGTACCAACCATGGGGTAGAATTGAGGCTGAACTGTCAGAGCTTGTGTCAGGGGAGCGTGCAACTGGGGCGGTGGGGTGGGAATCCTGCAAAGAAATAAGCCTTTTTTTCCCCTCATCTTGTTTTTTTTCTCAGTCACTGAAGTGCGTGATGCTTTAGAAGACAGAGCAGAGATCTAGGGTTTCCCTAGATGATGGTAAGATGGTCCAAAAAGGTGTGACTGCTGGCAGAAAGCAAACGTATGCTTTGTCTGAAGTAGCAAGAAACAGTTTACTTTACCTCTCCTGCCTTTCAAGCTTCATTTAAGCAAGGAAACTTGTCCTTGTTGACTTTCATTGTATGCAGGTATTTTTCTTGGCCATACTGTCCATAGAATTTGGTAAGCTTAAGTAAAAGAGAAATAATACAGCAAGTCTCGGGTAAATACGTCCCGTGAAATCCCAAATCCACTGAAATGGAGAACTGTTGATTTTTCTTTTGTTGTTTAGTTTCAGTAGCAAAACTGTATTTCAGTGGGATTATGTCCTTTCTTTATCCCTATTTATCTGTCTTGCAGTCATGTCTAGGAGGCTTGGCTACAAACCACAACCTCTTGATGCCAGGCAATTGGCATCTACGGAACAAAACCATGAGCCTTCCCGCTGAAAGCCTGCAGTTATGGGTATTCACATTAAGACTTCCTGGTTTGGTGTTGTCTACTAACAGCCAAGCAGAAAAGCTCTTCAGCAGCTGAGGTCGACGTGCGTGTTCTGCCACTCTTTCTCCAAAAGTATCTGAGAAGAACTAAAGCAAGTAGATGCAAGGTTGCATCTCTACCAAAATCAGTATCTCTGCAGGTACTGATGAACTGCACTAATGGGTTTGGGTGATTCTTGTTACTATAGAGAGACTTAAGCAGACCTTTGCAGCATTGAGTTTGATCAATGTCGTCTTTTTCTTCTTCTTCCTCTTTTATGACTGTTGATGAACTTCTTGCTTCTAAAGGCATAGTCCTTTCATGCGATTAGCCAATACACTCTCCCTGAAACTTGTAGCAGGAAACCTTTGCAACATAATCTGTCTAGACTGTTCCAGAGTCCCCAAACTTGTTTTTGTGCAGAGCATGCAAAATGTGGAAAATCTCATAACAGATAAGAATAGAACTGGATTGTTCCTCAGCTACAATGACAAACAGGGTTAAAATATTGTGGTGACTAATATCTTATTTCAAAATAATTTTTAAAAAAGTAAAATCTGAAATGCAGAATTTTTCAGAGATTTGACACAGCTCTGTTGCGTGCTAACCCTCTTTTCACTGCTCTTACTATAGGTAAATCTACAGAGAAATGTATCTTTCATTATGGGCAGGGTACAGTTGGCCAAGATAGTTTTTGCAAGAAACTTGTATGTTGAGGCTTGGGCTCTTTTAAAGTGTTACGTTACAGCAGAATTATTATTTTTTTTTTTAAATCAGACAGACACCGGTCTATGCAATCTGATAAATAATTGTCCAAACATTTTAAATTTGGAAGCATCTATTTCACAGCCTTTTAAAAATATGCGTAACGCACACCTGTGAGTGAGAACAAAGTTGTAGAATTTTGTACAGAACATACAAGTCTCTGTGCATCTACTGAAGTGATTTGATTGTCTGCATAAAGCAATATGCGTCTTGTGGAGGGTGTGAACCTAGAGCACGCTTTTGCAATGAGAGCCCTTGTTTTGCGCTCATCCACCGATGCTCCACAGCTGGTTTCTGGACCTGTGAGTGCTTTGCCTTGACTCGCATTAGTTTCACAGGGCAAATCAATGTTGAAAAATTATACACAGGCAAAAGTCTCTAAGCTAGGGCCTAAGGAAAGGAACACCCAGGGCAACAATGATAATTTATTTCAACAGCTTTTGGGTGTTGATCTTAGCGTTTTGCTTGCACTGTGTAAGTCCAGGTGTAAGTTATGCTGACAGAATAGCAATAGAAGTATAGTATACTTCCAAGTAAGGAGGCTCACCACCACAGGATAGGTTAAGCTTAAAGAATATCAGTAATACAAAGCTGTTGGGCTAGGCAAGTGACACAAACCCTTTAAATGACTAAAAAGAGACTTTTCAGCTTCACCATTTTATGGAAAGGTCAGAGCCTTGTGGTGTTAAGCTCCAAACCTGCACAACCAAGCAGCCTCCTAGCTCTTGAGGGTTTTTGGAAGGCGTGTAGAAGGCATCTTCTGAAGATGCATGATCTGAAAATGCCTTTTTCCTCCCAGCATCTGCCAAGACAGGTCTTGCCCTGGGAGGAGGCAGTGTGGGCTGATGCTAACACCCGGATGGGACAGTGCTGCTCAGCTATCACCCATTTGCTTTTTTCTCCTGGGATCCTTCCCTTGCTTGGCTGGTAACTTTCAGGTGCACTGATAATTTCAAGAACAGCCACAAAGCTGCTGGGCAATTACAGGTGTTTTTCTTGCTGCACCTGAGGTGCTGGGGAGGTGATGCTGGTGCTGACCAACTCTGTCCCCTGGGGCCAGGCAGGGTGGTGGGTGGCGGGTGGCATCTACTGGTAAAGGCAGGGAGGAAAGGCCTTCCCACTGTGGGGGAGGCAGGAGTGCTTAGGCTGCTGGATAGAATTAATCAAACCAGATTTTGGATGAGGAAAAAAGGGCAAACACTTTGTCCTCTTTAGCACATGCTGTAGGAGGTTTCCAGTCTGCAGAAAGTCAGGCTCTCAGCTTTGCCTCCTGTGTGAGCAGCACAAAACCCCACTCCTCAATGGCAAAACACTGTTCCCCGAGTCAAAATTAGGCAGGGGAAGAGGAGAGAAAGAGAAGGATCACCTATCTCCACCAAAAATCCTCTGGTAGCGTTCGCTGTTTGAGCTCCGTGTTTGCATATCTCAGTGCCCTGGCAGGTGATGGTGAGGGTTTGGGGGAGACATGGTGCCTGCTGGGGACCTCCCTTTTGAGCTCCACACTGCCACTGCAACGAGGGTTTCCTTCTGCTGCCCATCCCTCTCTTCTCGATTTTATTTGCAGACTCCAGGCTGGAGCCTTGTGGAGGGCACCACGGGCTGTTTTTGGTGTGGGCAGATCCCCCACTTTTTACAACGGCACCATATTCCACTTTTGATCACTTGTGTGCAGCCCAGAGTCCCTTTTTCTCCTCTTCTTTCTCTCTCTGGCGCTATTTTTTAAATTATTTTTTCTACTTGTGTGATTAAGAATGGACATGCTTTGCCAAGGCCTATTAAAAAAATGCTGCTCACATTAGAAATAGGGAAGGTCTCTTATTTATTTTTTTCCTAGTGTAAAGAAAATGGGGCTGAGGGATGGGGTAGGGATTAAGTAAAGGAAAAGGATGACAGGTGGTCTAAATCCAGCCATGAGTTCTCTTTTTCAAAGGCAGGCTATTTCCTAGGTGCTTACATTCTCCCACAGAGTTTGGGGGATTAGCACAAATTGTGGCCTAATGATGCAATGAAGCTTTTCATGTTGCTGTTCTCCTCGTGGGCAGTTTGTGCTGTAGCCCTTAGGTACGCTCCAGGCTAAAACACTGTCAGGTGGAGCAGAGGGCTGGGGTGGTGGAGACGAGCAAGAGCTTTTCTGGCTGCCCTGCACACATAATGTGTGCTCACAAGCAATTTGATTGCATTGGAATTTGCCTTTCTTTTTTTTTTTTTTTTTTTTTTTTTTTGTGTTAAAAACTACGGGNTGCCCCTGCTGTTAAAAACTCAGGGAACAAAGTAGGGGTGGCTGCTGTTGCTAATGCATGTTCACATGCCGTGGTGTTTCAAGAGGCCACATCTGAAGGGCCTTCGGTTTTAAGTTGCTATGTATCTTCTAGCACCTCGGTCTTAGAAACATCCATTACATATTTGTGCTGGAAAGACAATACTGGCCAAAGGGCTGGATTGTGGGGAAGTGGGATGCACTTTAGGGGGTTTGGTTGGGGGGAAGATGTCAACAGGGTGATAGGGCTGGGAGAGCATGATGTTGATGATGTATACATAGCAAAAACCCATGGAATATTGATTATGACTGCAGTCTTCCTTCTACGGAAGGCCAAGTCTGCCCTGTAAGGAAAAATTAACACAATCAGAAAGTAGAACCCCAGCAGAATTTCCTGCAAATACCACAGGTATTTCTTTACCTTGAGGGTGGCAGAGCACTGGAACAGGCTGCCCAGGGAGGTGGTGGAGTCTCCGTCTCTGGAGACATTCAAAACCCGCCTGGACGCGTTCCTGTGTAACCTGCTCTAAGGTGGCCCTGCTCTGGCAGGGGGTTGGACTAGATGATCTACTGAGGTCCCTTCCAATTCTATGATTCTAGGTGGAGGATGAAAGGGCTTTTGTTTTAAATCACTTCTGTAGTAGCGAACAGATCTTCCACTTAATTAACCTGGCTGTGGGCTTATGCTGATGCAAGTGCATAAAGCTTGACCCAATAAGTAAATCCCTGTATGCATATAAATCCATTGATGAAATGCAAGATTTTCAGGTTTCCACTCTTTTGCACAGGAATCTAGTCCAGGATTGCTCTGGTCCAATATACTGCCTTTGCAGTATCCTGTACCTATAATGAATCTAATCAGTATGCAAGGACTTGCACCGGTGCATAGAAGTGCATGCAACTTACTGCACTAAGCTGCGTTGTTTTGATTAGACTTTAAAACCAATTCCCTATTTTTTCCCATGCGGAGTTTACTTCTGAGTCAACAGAGCAATTCTGAATCTATTTAAAGATACTAGTCAAGACCTCTGTTCAAAATGCTGTCTTGGGAAAGATGTGGTGGTTGAAGCTGGTTACAGAATGCTAAAAAGTGTAACCTTTTAAAAGTTTTTTTTTTTTTAAATGAAACTTTTCATGCAAAACCAGGCCTGTGTTTCTTGTGAACTGTGCACCTCTCCTTCCAACTCTGTTTTCCTTACCTTTTTTCCTGTGGGGAACACACGTTGCAAGGAAGAGAAATTTATACAAAGCAAGCTGGAAATATTGTAGGCTTCTAACAACACCTTGAAGAACCGCAGAAATTTTCATGACACTCGAGACGTGAAATATTTGCTTTTCACTAATCTAACTTTACTGCCTTGTTGGACTCTGCTGTTGGCATTGCAGAAGGAGAGAGCATCACTTACGCTGAAAGTTTTGGAAGTGTCCTGTTGTAGAGTTGGGTACCATGGAGATAAAACTGCAAGCGGGTAGCCTGTCTTAGTGCTTTGGATTGTAAAGGACTGCCAACAGACCTCCTCATAATGGTGTCGAGGAGAAGGCTTCCAAGTGGTGTACGGAGAGATGCTCCTTAGGCAAAGATGATTTATTCTCCTCTTCAAGATTTTGCAGAAGTGAACTGATGCTTCCTGACTAAGCACAGGTCTGTGCTCAGGTTGCTTTGGGCTGTTAGGTTTTTAGAGTATATAAAGCACAAACATAAGACCTTAAAAGAAAGACAGCTCGTATGTAACATATATAGATATATATCTTAATTTGACATCTTCACCATTGAACTGGTCCTGTGATGCTTGCGGTGGAATGAAACGCAGACACTGATAAGGCTGTGATTATATTTAGCAGCAGCGCAGTGGGAAGGAGAGGCTGGTTGGACGCGGTGACAGAATCGAAGCCAGCTGTAGCAGTGAAAGTCTCACAGGGTTAACCACAAAGTCTGCCTGCAGCTGCTGCAGCTCAATACCCAGCATTCACATGCGGCCTCACCAAACTGCCTTGTGACATTTTTGATTCATGTCAGGGACAGAGTACCATTGTTGGGGGGAAAAATAACTGTTTTATAAAATGTTCTGCGGGCTTTCAGTCATTTCAGTCTTTTTATTCTCTCCTCTGTGCCACTCTCTAGGTTGGAAAAAAGTTCTTCTCACTTTACGTTTCCACTCCCTGCTTAAAAAAAAAAAAAAGTGTTTCTGGCTTGATTTATTTGATTAAAGAGCATGAGCTTCTCCTTAAAGCTCAGGAAGAGGCTCATAGCTGGCCCTATTCTGCCTTTCTCATGTTGCTGTGACCCTTAGGGTTTGAGGGAGCTGTGCCTCTTGATGGTGTGACTAGCAGGAGAAGTGGCAGCACGCTTTTTCCAGCAGGAAGAATACCGGGGTTCAGGGAGAAGGGCCTCCCCTTTTGTAGGAGGCCACTGGGAAGGATTTCTTGCGCGATTTCTCTTTGCTGTAAGAACAGGGCTGCCTGCTGCAGGTCTGCTGTCAGACCATCAGCTTGATTGCTCTGATCACGCCAGTGCAGTGGGCTCTGGGGATGGAGGCTCTGCTCCTTTACTCTTTTCAGTGCAGAGATAAAAAGCCTCTTTGTTTTTCAGATTTATGGAAAAGTTTTAAATTGTTTGTCACTCATTGCCCTGGGTAACCCCATACTGTGCTGCTAGTTGGAGCTCCAGGGCCAAACACCTAGCGGCTGGCTGGGACAATGGGACAGTATGAAAAGGGCCTTTCCCAGTCTCATTCCTCTGAAGGAAGTGCTGCTGAAGGGCCTCAATGCATTTTCTCAGCTCTAATGCCTCGTTTGCTTCAAGCATGTACAAGGATTTGCAGTTTGAGAAAACAAATTAAATTAGCGCTGTTTCTTTTATTTTTTTTGTGTTCAGCTTGTTTCTAAAGGAGTCATTCCCCACATCCATGTTAGAGCAGATGCTCAGATGGCGATGGTTTGAAAAAATGTCCTAGTGAAAGGATAATTAAAAACAACAAAAAAGAAGAGGTTGGTGCCAAAGTGACCTTGAGTACAATTCCCCTGAAGCCAAGGTGTGCTGTAACAGGAGGTATCAATTGACACTTCATGTTTGCCTGTTCAGGACTTCAGATATAAAGATTTTTTGCTGTAAAATGTTATGGGAGCTTTGCTGCCTCTCCACAAAGCTGGACCGCGATGCTGGGTCCAACTTCTCCAGGCACAGCAACTGCGGCTCTGCTCCAGGCCTGATTTGAGCATCGAGTTCAGTCTCTCCACCTGCAGAGATCTCATTTCTGTCCCTCGGTTGTAATGCAGCCTGCAGCACAGACCACTCGGGGCAGAGGTGATGGCCAGCTCAGCAGCTCTTTCATTGCTTTTCTGGACACCCTGGATGGTGAGGAAGTTACTGGCCACTTTGGAACACGCAGGTGGACACAGTGCTCTGGGGGGAGTGCTAAGGGTCTGAGCTTGGTGAGTTGTGGTCCTCCATCCCTGTGCCTGAATAACGAGCTCTCCTGGGACGAGCAGCCCTGGGGAAGTCACCGCTCTGGTCCCCCTCATCTGCTCGCAGCATTTGGGAGCCTGAGGTGGTGGTTGGTGCCCATGTGCTGTGCCCCCCCCCCGCAAGGTGCTCCTGGTTCTGCAGCAGAGCAGCAGTATCCAGGCCAGCTCCTCCGAGAGCTAGTTCAGGCCCGGCAAAGCTTATTAACTCAGGCTCTGTGCTGTTTGAAACAGGCTAAACTGCTCCAGGACTAGGAGGAGCGGGATAGCAGCGTACGTGCAGCATCGCACCCACACGTCTCTGGCCTGGGAGTCTCTGCAGCATTGCCAGGCTTCATCCACAACCTGGATAAAGCACCTGCAGGTAATTGGGGAGCTGGCTGTGCCTGACCGGAGGGCAGTGTCAGGTTAATTAGACATCTGCAGGCTATTCTGAAATCTTTCTTTTTTTTTCTTAGCAGTCCCAAAATGGGGAACTGTTTAAAAAAAAAATAAAAAGAATGAAGGCCTTCTGCCCAGATTGGCATAGAACACAATTTTTACTTAATTGAAGACTGGTGCAGACTGATTTAATCTCTTAATAATTTCCCTTTCTCAGGTACTAAAACCTGCGGCTCAGCATGGCTTTTCTGATTTTCCTGTTCCTTGGTTTACTTTCCATATTTTGCATTCATGTATTTTCTTCCCTGATTCTTAATGTGCTTAGCCTGTTAAGAGGAATATAAGATCTTTATAGTAGCATCTGAGATCATAATCTGTCTATATCAAAGGCCAGAATTATTCCCTGTTGTTTGTAAAGGAATTATTTAATAA
The DNA here is from genome assembly GCA_013400135.1 of Rhinoptilus africanus. Classification (NCBI taxonomy): domain Eukaryota; kingdom Metazoa; phylum Chordata; class Aves; order Charadriiformes; family Glareolidae; genus Rhinoptilus; species Rhinoptilus africanus. Next base: position 173,632 of record VXBO01014113.1, read on the forward strand.
GTAATCCTTGTAAGTGTCAACATTACACATGAGATGACATAACACTTGGGGAAAGTAAGGACTAAGCCAATATTCCCACACCAGCTTCAAAGCTAAATATGCTTTCACATACAGATGCTTCCTATTTCTCATCTGTGGCTTCTATTTCCTCCTAATTGGAGTTGACACTGGAAGTACCAGTTCTCCTTTTCCTCCTCCTGGATGTTTTGATTGGAATGCTAATACCGTCCTCTTTCATTACCAGGCTCCGTGGAGTGGTGTGCCACGTGGTTTAAGATATAGGATCCGTTTTCCCATAGAAGCTTAGCCTACCCCAATGTCAGAGGAGTGTTAATTCACAGCTGGCTACTAGCTGCGCAGCAGTCTGAGTCCTCGTGTGCCTGGACTCTTGGGAGCAATTGAAATCCAGACCCAGATTTTGCCTTTCTGGCCTATCCTGCCCAAAAGCAAACTTCCTGTTAAATAAGCACAGAGAGAATCAGTCAGTTCTGCAAGTAAAATAGTAAAATCTTGGATGTTAAACACACACACACAAATATTTTCCCCTCAGAGTGTTTCTGCTTGTTGAAAACATCAATCTCTGCAAAAATCTGAACATGTTGGCCCCTGGGTGGCAAGTAACTCCTCCAAGGCTAGAGAAGCCTTCTGTTCCCTGCAAAACCCCTCCCCATCCCCGCCCCTGCACTGTGCATCCCTCACAGACAAATTCAAGCCCCCAAGAAACATTAATAAATTTGTGGTGTGAGTTCAGAACATCAAAATGTCATGGAAAGTGTAGGCTTTCTGTTAACAAGGCAAGTCTGATCAAAACATCCCTAATCCTTGCCTTCCCAAAGCAACCCCTGAGGTGGGGCAATGCAGAAAAGGGAAAAAAACAGGAAAATGGTGTAGGTGCTCCTGTCCCCAGCTCGGGGGTCTGCAGGTCCCAGGATTCCTGCAGCTTCCTCAGGAACTGTGTAGCTGCCTGGAAGCTGTAGTGATTGCTTGAGAGCTTACAAGCTCTCTTCTCTGAAATCACCGTGAAGGGATTTTAAACAACTGGCTTCCAAACACGTTTATCCTGAGGGAAGAGATTTGAGATTTCCCTGCAGAAGTGTATCTTGCAGCCCATTAGGGTTGGGTGCGAAGCCACCCATCATGTTGCTGAGACCCAGGTTCAAAGCAGGCGTCCCCTTACCCAGAGCCCTGCTGAGCCTGACTGCCCGGTGTCTGTCTCGGAGCTGACTCCTGGACCACGAGCTCCCTGCATGGGTAGAGGCAGCCTTTCATCCTCTTGCAGAAGTAGTGTCCAAATACGGTTGTTGCACCAAACTAGCGTCGGTGTATTTGCAAGTCTTTTGGGGCCAGGGCTCCCTTTCCTTGTGCTGTGTTTGCACAGCTGATGTGGCTGAGGCTCTGCTGTGCTGTGGCAGTGCAAATAACGCTAATAAAGTAACAATGGCTGTATCCAGGGGGGCTTTCAGCATCTTTCCCTACAAGAGTATGTAATGTTACAATGGCACGTGGATCTAGTCTCCCTCAGTGCCGACTTGCCAAATATGAACCCCTGCCTCATTCCTTCTGTTGTCTCTAAAAATAAGGGTTCTTCACCCGGTGTGCAAGAGCAAATCAACACACTGAGTCAGGATATTTGGGTTTGTTTCAGTTCTGCAGAATCAGGTGCTAGGCATCTAACGCAGCAGCGTGCTTTTTAGCAAGCACGTAGAGATTTTTATACAAAACAGTAGCAAAGAAGAAATCACATTAAAATAGCTGATTGGTCACTTATACTTTATGTAACAAAAGCCTGTTTGCACATGTCCTAATTTCTGTCTAGCTCATTGTACTAAGGTGGTCCTACGTTTGCACATAAAGTCTGCTCCTAGAGGTGTGTTTTTCAGTATTATAATAAGCTAAGTTAACTAGAGTACCTTCATCCTATCAGCTACCACAAAGTTCCTGTTTAAGCTTATATCCAGTTGCGGTTCTTGCTTAGACATTGGCTAGTCTTGAGGTAGGTAAGTGCAGATATTAGATATTAGATATTTTCCATTCTTGTTGTCATGGTCTCAGAACAGACCGTCATGGTTGCTCAGTTTTGTAGATTTTTGTCCCTTTTCAACATCACTTGCACTTATTTTCAGGATCCCGTTGGCTCTGCTGTCAGCATCTGTCCCTAGGCATATTCAGGTGCCATAAAGCCTAGCCTGTAATGGGGCTGTTTTGTATTGTCTCTGTGCATGTAACAACTCTGTGAAATTCTGCACAAAAGTGAAGGTTTATTGTTATTGCACTTTGCAGACAAACTGGTGTGGAAAACAGTGATCTGGTATGGATCGATGGAGAGGATCTTGAGGACATGTTGCATAATATCTGTCCCGTTTTCCATGCAAGAGGTGTGAAGGTGCCTCAGGGCCTCTTGTGACCAGGAGAGATGGGACACGTGCTTTTCCTTCCCCTACGAGGCAAGACAAGTGCTTTCAACAATACTGCACCTGGAAAGCCTGGCGTTGCCCTTGGACCTTCGTGTCCATGCAGTTGCCCTGCATGAAGCCTTCCCGTCTCCTCCCAGGTAGGTGTAAAAAGACAAAGTGTCTCACAGGGACGGCACTTTGTCGGCATAACGAAGAGACCAATATTTATCTTTAGACAAAGCTGTTTTTCAGCCATTTTTCACTTTTGTGTCTGGGTTTGTGGGCTCTACGCCTCTTTTTTTGACATGGCTAGCCTGTGGTCCTTTGATGCAAGTGATATAGAGGCAAAATCGCTGCTGGGAGTGTTCATTTTAGCTAGAGTGAAGACACAGGGCTAATTTTCATATCTGTTATTTAAGTTTCAGACTTGTAAAATGGTTATTTTTAGAAAGTGGTGAGGAATTCTGTATACATTCTGGTGCCTCCTCTCAATTTCTTATTAAAGTAGAGTGATTTTTACTTTGTTGGAAATGAGGAAGAGCCAGAAAACACAAGAGACTTTATGCAAGCCTTCTTCATATCCCCAAGCTTAATCTGAAACTGTGTGACGTCTCCTGTAGTCCAGGTCTGTGCTTCCCTTTTACAGACATTGTGGTGCTAATTGTGTTACGGCTTTGCACAAAGAACAAGTGGTCCCCAGGGACCGTGATTACTCTATCAAAATAATTTCCATCATTGATTTAAATGGCATTTGATCTAAATATATTTTTAGAGGGAAAATACAATGGCATCAGTCCAGGAAGCTCGGGCTTGGGAACACCATTTTCCAATGTGTTTGTACACTGCCTTGTGTGTTTGTGGCACTGCTGCAATATAAATATGCCATCTACCTCCTCTAATTTTCCTGTTTGTTTCTGTCATCACAATGTTCTTTCTGGAAATCCATGCAAAATATCATGGAGCTATATCAAACGTTTTTCCTTGTCTTCAATTCCTCAACAGTAGTTTCCTAGAAAAGTGATACCCTCCTTATCTATTTGTTAGCTCCTACCACGTATCACAAGGCATTCTTGCAAATTCCCATCAGCCATGACAAAGTTATCTTGTAGACTTATGTAGTGATTTTGATGGCTGTACGGACCTGTTTGTTTTGTTCTGAACTAAATTAATAACACTGCGATGGCACCTGCTCTAGCACTGAACTTCTAAAACTCTCCTAATATACTAATCAGCATGTCAGTGGAATATGCCTTCTGGATAGAGACAAGCCTGGTGAAATGGATTAGACATTCACAGGGCATTGCATAATTCAGAGAGCAGGCATGGTGCATATGATTTGCATTAATAGCCTCTACTGCAGCAACTTCTCACAGGTCTCTCTCATTAGATCGTATGTGGAAGCTTCCAGACTGTCAATCAATTACAGTAATTTCCTTTTCCATATTTATTCCATCACGATCATTGACAGTTACCATTAAGTGACATTAATACAATACAATACCACCTTGCATTTTCTAGTGCTCCTCTTAGAGAGTGCTTAATCCGTGTAAGGCTGGGAGGCTCCATTATACCGGAAAAAGGTGTCTGCTCTCCCTAGTTCAGAGTAGTGTGGCTTGTCCGTGGTGGGGAGGAGGACAGATCGTTTTGTTTCCGTGTCTAGGGAGCCCTCTGGGCTGCTCAGGAACAGGGTCTGCTGGATCAGGGTGGAGCTGGCTCCTGCCCAATGGTGAGCATGGGTTGCCATGAGAGGTCAGCAGGCTTATCAGGAGAGAAGATGATGTCATTAACTGCAACAGCTCAGTGCAGCTTGTATGGCATGTTCAGGTGCATCACCTTGGGCATTTTAGTATGGTGTGTTTATAGATGCCTTCCCTCATTTGATGCCCATGGACCTTCCAGGTGGAGTAATCCAAGCCAAGTTTTCAAATGTAGCTGCTAACACTTAGGCATTCTGGATAGAGAAACCAGAGCTCTTTTCTTACCCCACCCCTGCCCTTTCTGGCTCACTGACTGTACTTAAAACCTCCCGCACTGCCCTAGGTAAAAAGGGATCAGAATTACTGAATCCCAGTAGCAATAACATCCCTTACTGAATAGGTGCAGGCCCAGCAGCAGCATCACGACAGTGCTCTTTGCGCGCTTTAAAAATAGCAAGGTGTGGGTGTTATGCTGGAGCTAATGGCCTGATGGCAGCCGAAGGGCTCCTCCTGGCTCTTCCTCTGCAAAGCTTGTTGTGGTACCTGTGGTGAAAACTGAGACTGGTGTTCTCAGCCCTCCTATTTGAGATCCATCTTTTGAGGGTCACTTTGAAATTACTCTGAGGGGACAAACAGTGGATGTGAAACCTGTTAGCAAATCTTATCTGAGAAATATAAGTGTGTTGCTTCAGCAAACACTTGCATGGTGGGTCAACTGGAGCACTGCACATGCTCCTGGCCATTGCTAGCTATCACTGGCCCTTTGTTGGCTGAAGGTTGCTGAGGCCTCTCCTGTGGAGTTAGAAAGGTTTATAGCCACAGCTCACAAGTTTTCTTAGGTCTTCTTATTCCTTAGATCCCTGTTGTCCTTGCCAAATATTTAGAGGCTTAATTTTAAACTTGGAATGTGATTTTGTTCTTTGTGGCAGGTGGGAGAAGAAACGTTATCCTTTGCAGGTCAGGAAAAAAGGAATCGGTTCCATTTCCCCCATGGACTCTGCTGCAACATTCCCCCATGGCTTCCCCCATACTGTACTAAAAATGCTCTCTTAAGAATGCAGTGAGCTGCCTTTGCATTTTTGCTGCCTTTGTTCTAGGGACTGTTTCTGCCCCTTTTCAGTCTTGAGGTGCTTTTCCCAGCTCACTGAGCTGACATGATGAGATTCTTTCACCACTCATCAGTAAACACTTCATCAGCAATTCTGCACGTGCCCAAGGGGTTTTCCTCTCTTGTCTTTGCTGAATTTTCTGGTGTTTCTCTCTTCTTCATGTCTCTTCCTAGAGTTGGACACTTTTCCACTTTTCCACTTATCGCCATCTCCCTCTTTGATACGTGTCAGAGACTAAGCAGGATCAGTTGCCACTGTGTCCCTGTTCAAGACCCTCCTAAAGCTATTGTTGCCAAATATGCTGGATGTCTTCTCTCTCACAGTGCTCCGCTTCCATCCTTGTCATTCATGGGTAACAGTTCAATGATCTTTCCCCTTCTCTATCCACTAAGCTCATTTAAAATCCAAACAGTTTCGGCTGTCAGCTCTCCTGTTTGTGACTTCCACTCTGTTTACTTCTCTCTTCAAAAAATCTTTCCTGTCACCTCTCATCTTCGGAATTGTCAGAGCCTCTCCAAGGCATTCATTTCCCCATCCCTCTTTTGTTCTCATCTGTGCCTTCTTGTTCCTGTTCACGAGTCTGCAATTGAGAGGGTCCTCACAATTTGTTGTACTGCCACCACGTTATTTTAGGTATGCTTGTTGCTTAAGCTTTTCCCAGGACAGGGGTGGTCTTGGCTTCTGGTATTCACTGCTCTGGCCGTACCTCAAAGTTCTGCTTTGTCTATAATCAGATCTGCATGAAGTTCACATATTACCTTTTCACTATTTTAGGATCCTGAGTTTTGCTCACACTTTTAAACAACTTTCCCTCTAGATAGGGATGGTCTGAAATTTGAATTTGAATTTCCCTTAAATTTCTGTTCTTACTTCCAGATTTTAGGGTTCTGCCTTACATAAGTATGTGCTAGGCATGGACTTCGGAGGCACGGCCAGACTTTGCCCAAAGGTTTGGGTGGCAATCATATCACAGTTCTTGCTTTAGCCCAAGCTGCTTTCCCCCCCGCCAAGGTAGAATAATGTACTCAACTTGAGTGCTGGCTAAGTAGTATTTAGGCATCTAAGTAAATGTGAGTTGATTTTTACAAGTAGCAGATGATTTCGTTGTGAGTTTTGAGCACTTTCCATTAAGCTTTATTGGGTTATCTTTGCTAACTAGTTATAGTTGATGATGTGCGTTTTGTTCTGATCATGGGATCATTTGAGAATTTGTCAGCGTGCATTCAAAATGTAACCAGCGTAGTTTATTTCTGCTGTATAGAATGGATCATATTGCTTTCTGACATTAGTTGTTTCAAGAAATGCTTCAGTGAATATCAGTATTCAAACCAGAATTGTGTACTTGTCTTCTCAAGAAATATGACAGCATTTAATGTAATTGTGATCACTTGATCTAAGGATTAATAGGTAAAGCTCAATGTGTAAACAATGATTTTGGAATAAAAACATATAAAACTTCAAAGGCTAAACTAAATTTGGGAATGATGACTATGACTGCTATGTTTTCTGAGAGTTGAAAAAATGTAAGTAAACTGCATCCTGTGAATTATTCCCTACCTTTCAACAATAATTATAAGATGGATTTTTGTCTATTGGTGACTTAAAGCAATTCCTGTGAATATCAGTTTTGCCTCCATTTACACAGGACTGGTATGCATTGCTCTAGTGGAATATGTCTCCACGGTCCAACAATATGAAAGATGCTAAGCACTTTCCTTGCAAGTAAAGGTAGGAAGGGAAGAGCCACAGAAGAGGATTGCACCCCTCTGAATAAATAGTGTTAGTGACCTTCTTTAAAATCTGCTGATGAAAAGTACTAAAATACTATACTAGAGTTGGATGTTATTGTTATTGCTATTATCTGCTTTTACCAAGCTTGACCTAATGATGCAGCAGCCTTGGGTGGATTTGTGTTTATTGACAGAAGAGATACACAAAACAACCCCCCAGCATCTAACTGGTGTGCTACCCACTGAAAGCATAATTTACACTGAAGACCTTTAAACGGTGTGGGGAATGCGTGTGCTGAGTGAAGTCCTATAGGATGAAAACAAGGGAGTGGGATGCGTGGAGCAGCTGGGTGAGAGCTTTTACGTCCTCTCGGAGAAATTGCGTAATGAGATATACGGGAGGGCTCAGCGATTTGTTAATGACTTAAGTGCTGCTCCAGGAGAACAATTGTGTAAGCTGTGGAACAACACGTAGTATTGGTGTGTGATTAATGAGAATTTGTCATCTGAAATACAGTCAGAGCAGCGCCTTCGTAGCTGTGTGCCTCAAACTCTCAGAGCCAACCCACGGCGGAATATTAGAGGAATTACTCAGCAGATTACTTCCATGTTGTTTTTGTCAGCTTATTCATCCTAACGCCCATTTGATAAAAGGAAGGGGGTGTGAGAATTTGCGTTATGCGTTTTTGTTAGTGTCTAACTTGTGGCTCTTCAAAAGGTCATGGGTACTTGAAGCTGTTTCAGACTGGTCAGACCACGGCTATTAGTCACGGAGCATTATTCACTCAGTCCCTTTCTTTCTTTTCTCTTCCCCATGCTTTTAGCTGAAGAAGTGATCTTTGGAGAGGAAACAATAGCTGAAGGAAACTTTTTTTTTTTCCCGGATGTTGAGTTTTTCCACCAGAATTTAATAGAAATTATTGGCACACTGTCAGCTACAGGATGACCTGACCTCCCCTGCGACAGTTCATCAGAGCTGGATGCAGGAGATGTCTTAGTAGTTTTGTCTGCTTGTTTTCCTGTCGTGTCAAGTGTGGTGGTTTTGCTCTACTCCTAGTCCTTACTAGGAGACCTTCCAGGGTTTAACTCGTTTTCTGTTACAGGCTGCTTGTTCTGTAAGAACTACTTAACAGCATTCCTCAAAGTTTCTCTTTCAGTTACTTCTTAGATAAAATAGCTGGGTTTTCAAAAAATAAGTGAAAATCTGGCAATGTGTGCCTGATTGATACACGTTAGTGTGATTTACCTATTTTTTGTAAGCGAAAACTGGTAGAGGCTTATGCTGTTAGCTGTTCATGCTGCCGTAGAGCCTGGTGAATCCACCTGCTTTGAGCCTGTTTGTCTTAGTTCTGTATGGATATTAAAAAGTGTTCCTCGCCCCAAAAGTAAATCTGTGTGACAGACAACTGAGTGGAAATGAGAAATGTCAAAAATACAGGATATTTTAGGAAACTAGTTGCTGCGCATAATTCTTAGTCAATCAGCAGCTGTAATGCTTTTATAAGCCATTTTATATGTGAGTGTGAAGACCGGCAAAAGAGAAGAAAGGATACTTTCTGCAGTGTAAACAAATGGAAACTATTTTAATTTATATACTGTTATGGTCCAAGATGCAGTTGGTAGAACTATGACCTATATGTTTTTCGAATATGCCTCAAAATAAACAAGAGGCCTATTTCTGTTCAGGTAATGAACAGAAAGGCCATTCAGACAATTGATATAAATTCATGCTAGATTAATATTTTATTTATGTTGGCACCTAAATTTTACATATCTAGAAGCCAAAGCTTATTTGAGTAAAGTCTTAGCATTTATTTTTATGTGCTCATGAACAATAATGTGTAAATCAGACTATCCAATAGCAGATGGTTACTGTGGTCTGATCGGATCTTGATGTACAGAATGGCTCCAATAGCATAATGTACTTAAGTAAACTAAAGTTTGTACAGTTTCCAACCCAGTTCATGGCTCTGTGGAGAGTGCTATTTTTGTTGGTTTCACAGGAGGGCTACAGCAATTTTGTTGTTGAAATGTTTTTATGAGGAGGAAACCCCCTGGGTTTTCAGTATCTGCATAAGTAACAGTGCAAAACGCTTGCTTTCTGCCTACAGTTTGTGTGCCGTTAAAATATCACCTGCCTGAAAATTAGAGCTTTCCTCTGGGGAGCAGAGCTGTGGGCTCAGCTGTGGCTGGAGCCCTATGCACCCCAAGTCTTGTCCAAGGGCTGAGTCTTCCACCATGTGCTCCAGCCACCCACAGCAGAGAGGATCTTGGCCGGGGAATGTAGCCCTCAGGGAAATTTGAGGGATGTGAAAGGCTGTTGCTGATGGATTCTGAATGAGCGTTTTTATTCCTTAGGTGTCTTCTCTATTTACTTTTCTTGGTGGTGCTGTGTCTTGATGTGCTGGTGAAGGTCTGCAGAAGGGCCTGAGACTTGAACTTTCCTAGAGTTTAAGGTACTCATGTTCCAGGATTTTCATTACTTTGTTTTCCTAAGTGCAGTCTTTGCTGATTTCACAATTGAGCACATTATTCTTGTAGTGGTAGTGTTGCTGCTGGGATGGATGTAAGGCCTTAAGTGAGGCAAGGTTTTTGTGGAGGGAGGGGTATGCTCTTGCAGGAGGAGGCCACGTAGCTGTGCAGATGAGTGGGTGTGCTCTGGAGCCCATGGGCACTTCTCTAGGCACAGAAGAGATAAGGATGAATGTCAGGCAATGCTGCAGTACATCTCTGGGAGGAGGGGGCGAAGCCTCCTGCAGCTTTAGCTATCATAATTCTCATTTTTCTTTTCAGAGAGGAGGTTAAACATTGTTTGTCATCAATGGCTTTCTAACACGTGTCCCTGCATTTCCCTCCCCACCTCTGACGCCGTATTTCATAGAATCACAGAATGGTTTGGGTTGTAAGGGACCTTAAAAATCACCTCGTTCCAACCCCATTGCCCTGGGCAGGGACACCTCCCACTAGACCAGGCTGCTCAAAGCCCCATCGATCACAGTAAAGAATTTCTTCCTAATATCTAATCTAAATCTNTCTAAATCTGCCCTCTTTCAGTTTTAAACTGTTACTCCTTGTCCTATCACTCCACTCCCTGATAAAGGGTCCCTCTCTGCCTTTTCTGTAGGCCCCCTTTAGGTGCTGGGAGGCTGCTATAAGTTGTCCCCGGAGCCTTCTCTTCTCCCGGCTGAACAATCCCAACTCTCTCAGCCTGTCCTCACAGGAGAGGTGCTCCAGCCCCTCACCATCTCAGTGGCCCTTCACTCTTCTTTGCTGGGTTCTAACCTTGCAGGCAGGCATGGCTCGGGCTGCGCCTGCCGAGTATGGCCGGGGCTGGGCACTAGTTTGCGGTGCTTGAGCACAGGGGGATATCTACTGCCCCTAAATACCTCTGCGCTCAGGTGGGAGAGTTAGGACTGTTGCCAAAGCGCGCAAAAGTGGATCCTCCTCCCAGTGGAGGATAAAAATGGCTCCCTGTATAGTCTGAGGCCGAGTGCCCAGCAGGGGCAGGGTCCTTGCTGGAAGCTGCACCTGACCACAGCCTTCCCTCCCTGCCCCAGCATAGGAATGCTAGAAACAGCAATAAAAAGGAAAGCGAGAAGGGGACAGGCGCGCTGCTGCCAAGCCCAGGTGACCCCCTGCGCTCCGGGGGAGGGCTGCTCCCTGCTGAGCTCGCCTCGTCCACCCTCACCTGATGCCTCTGGGCTGATCCTCAGTGTCGCCCACTCCTCTCCCCTTCCCAAGTCCCACGTGGCGGGTTGCTGGGAGGCAGACCTTACCTGCTCCCCTGAGGAGATGGTAGCTTGTGAGGTGCTTGCTACTTCTCTGCCTGAGAAAGGGGCAAAGACCTGTGGTCTCCACGGCTGAAGTCACTGCATGCCCTGCTTTCTCACTGGAACTTTGCCTTCATAAAGGCACAGCAAAAATTAGAGGGAAGGCCTTGGAGCGTCACCCCTAGATCCTCCTTATGGGTGTCTATTCTGTCCACTTCAGTGCATCAGCACCTAGTACCTCGTGGGGTCTTGTGTCCTTGAAAACACGTTTGCCTTCTGCTTTTGAGGGGATCAGTTGCCCTTGTGCTGGCCCGTTCCTGAATTGCAGATTTGCGCTATACGGTCCTTTCTGTGTTTCATATTACTGGTGCTCTGCGCTGCCATTTAGTGTAGATGCAGGTCCCAAAATAACCTTGAGGCTCTCCGGCTTGGTGGGGAGCAGATGTGCTGGCAGCACGGCGCACTTGGCTGCGGAGAAAGGGGATGTTCTGGCTCCGCTTTCCTTGGAGCATGTCTCTTCCAGCTAGTCTCTTACGTGACATTAATGGCAGCCTAAACATATGGGCAGGGGTACGAGGATTGAGCAGTGGCCCATGTGTGTCAGTCCGTGGGGAATGGATGTAATGCAGGAGGACAAGGTACAAAAAAGGCAACCTGAGATGCGCCAGACCTCATGTGATCTAAAGGAATTATTTTTTTAAAATCATCTTTGATTTAGGGAGTTTCCATTCTTCTCTGGCTACAGATTTGCAGTTGAATGGTGCCAGCTTTGTAAGTAATCACAAATATATGCATAATTTTGATATTGTCTCCAGAAGTATTAGAACCTCTGATAGAAAAATTGCCAAGGGGAGTTGCATAGTTAAACCTCAAAAAGACACAAAAATCACATGACTTTTTAAAGCAAAATCCTGAAAATGTTTTATTCATCAGAGACTATTGTAACAGTTAATAGGAAAACCCTATTATCCAAGAGCAAGAGAAGGGAGATAGTGCAGGCCAAGTTAGCTGATCGCCTCTTTACCACACCATGACACTCCATCGCTTCAGTGCTTCCTGCAAGGTTTCAAGACCCAGTGACTTCCGTAGATGTGCTGTATGCTTGTTAGCCAGGTGTCTGCATTTTTGCTTCCCCTTAACTTACGGTAGACAGAGAGTCATCATTCTAGCTACAGGCAGGACAATACAGCCAGGTGTTATCTGAACTTTGGATGCAGATACCTGCCAAGCACCTGAGTCCTGATTTGCAGCAACTCGTATTGCACATTTATGGAGAATATTCCCATCATGCCAAATTGTAAAGAATGGATTTGGGGCAATGGAAACTCCAATTAACTGTTTGAAACAGTATGCCAGGCTCCTTTCACTTGGAGCTTTAAGCAGATAGAAGCATAACTCCGAAAAGGTGAAGGGTAAATCAGTCCTCATTTTAGCTTACCTTTACTCTCTCAGCTTGTTAATAACTGGTGGGTCCTGGCAGAAAGTGTTTTTCCCTTGACTTGTGGATAGTATCCATAAAATACTCACAGATGTGGCAAGCAGATGCATTGTGATGTTGTTCTTAGAAGATGATGTAATGCTGCATTAATTACTTCTGAATAATTACTGATTTATGAATTGAGAATGTTTGAAAATTATGGGTAAATTTTGCTAGCTCAAGGGACATTCATGTCAGCTTCATCAGGTGGTACTTCTGGGGCTGTTGGTTAGTGCTCCAGTTGGGGCTTTTGTTCCATTGGCATGGTCTTTTACATTGACTTTCCAGAAATACTTCTCATTTTGGTGGGCTGTCATGGAGGGAGTGAGGAAGGAAAGGCAAAATGATGACAGCTCTGGTGTGTTGTGCTGGCAGTATTTGGAGCTGTTGGTGGAAGAATTACTTGATTCCATCCATCCCTCGTTCTAGACACGTTTCAGATGTTGGGGCTTCTGCAGAATGAGGCAGTAGGTTGAGAGATGAAACACTTGGGATCCACAAAACCAGGATGCTGGTTCTGAAAGGGGCCCTTTCTTCTCTGCATTAATGTTTGCCGTGTGGTCAAAGAATCCTCCCTTGTCTCCCATTTCCTCAGGCTCCAGTTAATTTCCTGATGTCTCTGGCAGCCGATGGGCAGCTTGGAGCAGGAAGTTGATAGAACCCAGTTTTAAATCCATGCTTTCAGTGAGGAGCTGTTAGTACATGGACACCTAATTAAAGTAATAATAACATACCTAACATTTACCTTGCACCTTTTCTTAATCCTCAAAGACCTCAGCTGCCTTCGAGATGGAGCACAACATGCTGATTGTGCATAGTAACGTTACAGAATGGTTTGAAAGGAGGGGAGGAATATTTGGTCCATGGAAAGTGCAAGAGGGCGTATTAGAATTATAGTTATTTCAATGAGACAGAATGATGTTCCAGAAAGGAGAAACTGCCCTACTGGCAGGGTGCCTGAAGAGAGAGGCGCAGAAAATGACTGCTATAAAGGACCTGGGTTTTGTAATCACCAGGAATTTTTTTGCTGTATAAACCCAAACTGAACCTCTTTATCCTCAGTTTAGCAGATGTGTCTGCTGGATGTGTTTAAAACAAAATAAATGCAAGATATAATTCCTTTTTCGTTCTATTTTTCACTTGTCTTATTTGTTTTTAATGAGATAGTTGGGTCATGAATTATTTGCAGGTTTGATCACCCTGGTATATTCTGGGAAGAATGACCTTTTTTCAAAGAGGTTGTGGAAAAAGTAGAAAATCTCCAGACTCATGCCAGGTTAAAGCAGTCTTATAGATCATGCTATAGAAATATTGACTGTGATCAACAGGAATACAGGGAAGCCAACTGATTATGAAGACCAGCTGAAAAAAGAAACTGCAGATGGAAGATAACCGCTTTCCCAGAATGTCCACGGTAAAGACTTTGTGGAAATCAGCAGTGGGCACACAAACTTGTGCCTTTGTGTAGGACGAGACTAGTTTGCGTGACTGGGTGTGGATCCAAGTTTTAAGAAGTGGGGTGTTGCACCCTGGGAGCCCCCTTGCTGATCGGTTTATTACAGAATAGTCTGTAGTCTGGGAGGATTAGCTAAAATCAAGAACAAACCATCCTGAAGGAGTTGGCTTTTCTGCATCTGGAATCACGCCACAATCATTTAATATGAGAGAATTAGCCCTGTAGTCATGGAGGGAATTTTTTCAAGATCTCTTGTTCCCAGCATAGCTATTGTGCTCAGTTGATGGCCATTAAACCAGAGGCTTCTTTCATTTTTATAAGAATCTTCTTGCTTGAAAAAAATGAAAGTTATGAGCTGAGTGCCCTATATCTGCTACTCCCCAAGTGGAATACAGAGATGAAGGAGTGAATTTTGGCGATAGCCAACTGCTGATTGAGTGAATTGCTTTTAGCAGCATGGAAAAAAAAGTGTGAGAACACCGTGAGCTATTATTTTACAATTATCCTATTTTTGCCACTGTGGGCTTCTTCAGGAATCAGACTCTGGGTAAAATGATATTTTTTGGGGGTTTTCTTTGTTTTGTTTTGTTCCTGTAGCTGCTGGATATAAATACGCACTTCTTTCCCAAAACGTGGCTTTCCCCTTATAGGCAGTCAAGACGAGTGCATTAATCTCTGGTTTTGGTTGCACCTTTGTCAGATTTTTGCGGGGAACAGCACACTGTTTTGGCTTCCCTGGTTGGTGAGACTGAGACTATGTCCTTCATTACTTTGTTTAAACTGTCTCTCAGATTTATAGATGGTCTCTCCTTGACCTTTGAGAGTACATCGGTTCCCACCAACCCTTGCCTAGAGGTACCTTGCCAATAGTGTAACAGGCAGAAGACTTCTTTCTGTAGAAATGTCACCAGAGTCTTGCTATTACCTTTCTAATGAGCAGTGGTCTGCCATTGGACTGGGCTAACTTTTTGGAAGGAGGGAAGAGACAGTTTTGCCATGTGATGCAAAATCCAAATGCCTAGAACCTGGGCTTTAAAGCATATAGTAAAGTTGAGCCATCACATAGATCAAGATTACTGGGTCTGTGCTCAAAAATATTAAAGGGTTTTTAATCAGAAAAAAGGTTAAAATAATTTATATGTCTAATACATTCAGATATAATGTATTGAAATCCATCTTCTTGCTCTTTTCTTTGGCTGTGTTTGGATTCAGAAATACCAAAATACCACGAGGGAGTCTGCTCTCATGTTACTTCTTGCCAAGCCAGGGTTGGAAATACTCGAAATTTCATGAGAAAGAGCTTTCTCTAGGGAGTTCAGTCCATTTGTGCAGACTTGTGTGGTGCTCAGATGGTTTAGATCATTTAGATAAGGATCAAAACTTTCAGATGTTTGACTGTCTCCCAAATCTGAACCTGTTTGAAGGGTGGATCCTTCATTTGTGGTCTTCCTAATACTGAATACCAAGTTTATCAATGCTGATATGTGCCTTGAACCTACTGCTGCTTGTAGGCGAGAAAAGCGAAAGCAATTTTATCCTTGAAGGCAGTGGGAGAGCGCCCGTATGCTCTGTGGACTGTGATGGGACTTTGAGGATGTGTAGCCATCCTGACTGTAGCCACTGTGTTCGGCTAGCAGCATGTTTGCCTTCAGCTCAGCTGATATGGACCTGGAAGCATATGCAATGGCTGCTACTTCATGGAGTATTTGAGTCAGGCCAGCATGCATCTGTTGTGGGAACAAACGAAAAGCAAGTACAAAATCTTTTCTCAGTTTGTGTCACGCTCTGTGGTATTTTCTGCCTCCTCTGCCAACTGATCCTGAGAACACATGTTTTGCCTCTTTCCTCTGAATGCTTTCTTTTCCCAGGTACTGAAGTACTCTTCTATTCCTCCTCTTCCTGCACTGAAACAATTCATAAAACCTAAAATTGGGAAGGAAAAGAAAGAGTTGTCGCGGTTGGCATGAAATGGAAGCAGCACCATAATGTTTCTAGACGTGTCAAGCATATGTTATGTTGTGCTGGCACAGAAATGTGCAAATGCAATGCTCAGTTTCTGAGTCTTTCAGATTTTAGGAAGTACCTTATATTAGCGGAAATGAATGAGTCTGAGATTTGGGATTGCAATTACTCCGTTAGGGACTGATCCTTATAGCGGATGTGCATGCAAGCTCAATCTAAAGGAGTCCTCCATGACTACTCCTTGGCATAAAGGTCAAAGCTGCCTAAACGCAGTCTCCACAAACTCCTGACTGTCCACTACCATTTTAGAGGACGTCTTGCATGGGATACAAAGTGGGTTTTTTTGAAATCAGGAGTTACCGGGACGTTCATAGTGCCACCAAAGATTAAAATTAGGGTCTTCCCACAAGTTCCTCTGCTACTTTTGGAGGTTGTACGGCTTCAATGATTGTTCCCTTTCTGGAAAACAATCAGGTGTCAACACCATCCAAGCTGGTGTGATATTGCCACTGGGTCTGTGCAGTGTGTGGTTTCTCCAGGTGCAGGGGTTACCCTGTCTTTTACAGCAGCTTGCGCGCCACAGTCCTGGCACCAAACAGATCAGCATAATGAGAGATTTAGCTGATAAGGTAAGGCCAGTCACCTTTGTCATGAACGCTCAGTCATCTGGATCCAAAGTATCTGTGAGAACAGACTGGTGGCCCAGAGCTTCCCTCCCCCATTTCCAAAATTTTAGTCTTAAAACCCTTGAAATTTCTTGAAATGGGAACCCAATAATAAGTTACACGAAACAAAAAACTGCATTGAAGCTTCCTAGCATACAATGGGAGCATAAAGACTTGGAGATATCTAACTCATTGGTCTGATTGCCTGGAAAAAGCAAAGAGCAAATCCCCCAAGAGTGAACTCCCTTCACTTGGAATCACACTTATGTTGCAGTTTACTCTCTTTGTGCTTTACCTTTCCTTTGGTTATGCATTCTGATTTTGGAGAACACTTAAATCAAAAGATAAATTAAGTGCTTGCATAAGTTTCATTAAGGTCAATGGGACTTCAGCATAGGTTGTGCCAACTAGGACAAGAATTAAACATGTTTGATTGGGACTTTTTAGTAAGAACTGAAGAAAAAAAAAAAGCTGGAAAATTCTTTTTCCATGCTTCTGATTATCTTCAGTATTCATACACACATTGGAAATAAACAATTGAGCAGTTATGATTTTCTTTTTGGTTGTTGTTTTAAAGATAGTGCTAGCACTTCTGCTTATCTTTCTTAGTGGAGGATAAAATATTTAAATCTGAAGTAATTTTATAAAGCAGCTTCATCAGAGCTTATTTGTTTATTACAGTGTTCATGATTGTTGTGTAAATAAGATGAGGAAGCTATTTTTGGCTTCTGCCTGCTTGTCCTCAGAAGGAGTCATAATATGCGTACACCAAGACGGTGACTGAGTGCAGCTGGAGCTCCTGATAAGTCTCATTTGATGTGAGCTGTATGAGGGGATAATTACCAAGAAGAGGGTCAAAGATGAGACCTCTTGCAGAGTGACGGACCAAACAGCACACTTTGGATTGCAGCAGCCAGCTCTGCAATAAAGTGATGAAAACTGCCTCATCCTTTTCAGTTGCATTGATCACCGAGGTGCACTTCTTTCAGTCTTACTAGGGCTTCTGCCTGTGCCTTTCTCCTTCCTCTATTTTACCACAGCCTAGAAAGGAGAAGCTGCTCTGAGGTAGGCTCCTTGCTCTTAACCAAGATGTATTTCTTTTTTTAACTTCAAGGTAACTGGTGCCTATGACCTGTCCTGTGACACAGGGACAACAGAGCTCTCTAGTTTTACAGTGAGGTCAGGGCTGCCTGTCTGCCTGTTCATTGATCTCGATGAACAGACTGCCCTGAAAAGGATGCAAAATGTGTCCTGCGGTTCTGGGGTAACAAATGCAATCAGGTGGGAGCCCTCTGCTAGGGTCAATGGCCTGTGGATGTTGGCGAAGGCCTTGGTTTGCCTTTTTGCTTTGTATGCTCAGATCAGGGTTAACACAAGTGTGTGATTTACCCTGAAATAACAAAAATTTGTACATCTGTTTTCTAGCAATGGAGGAAATATGTAACTGCAAACAGTGGGAACTGCAGCAGGAGAATTGCTAGATAGAGAGTGTAGGAGCAGGTGAATTTGTCGTGGATTTGCTTTCTACTTTGCTGAGGTCATCAATGAGTTAAGTGCCTAGTAAGAAGGCAGGTGGGAGAAAAAAATTTACTCCTAAGAGCTATATTCCATGCATATTACTCCTGGGCGAAACATCTTGATTTTCCTAGCTGTAGTTCTTAACTTCATGCTCCAAGTTGGATTTGTTCATAGCTTTTTAGGTCCCTCAGCATGGCTGTGAGTTTGTGGTGTTTGCTGAAGCTGTGATTGCAGTAGGGGAGGCTGGAAGTGGAGGGTGGACCAGTGTTGGTGGCCTGTAAGCAAAGTCAGCTACTGATTTCGTTGATCCAGTGCCGTGAACCCAGCGTAGTGGGGGTGTGTGATGTTTTGTGGTTCTGGGGTAACAAAGGTAACCAGGTGGGAGTCCTCTGCTAGAGACACTGGTGTGTGGATGTTGCCAAAGGCCTTGGCTTTCATCTTTCACTTTGTGCAGCCGACCTTGGCTGCCTGTTCCAGCTGAAGCTTGAAATCAATGCTTTGGGTTTATTTTCCTGCCTCCAAGGATGTTCGCAGACTATTTTATTAATGATATGAATGTTACATGCTGC
Source organism: Rhinoptilus africanus (assembly GCA_013400135.1). NCBI lineage: Eukaryota > Metazoa > Chordata > Aves > Charadriiformes > Glareolidae > Rhinoptilus > Rhinoptilus africanus. The sequence continues at coordinate 191,978 of VXBO01014113.1, forward strand.
ATGGGCGCGACTGAGTAACACAGGCAGTAAAAATCAAAAAGAAAGTGAGACTGAAAATCTGTAGCTTCCTCTTACTGTCCAACCCCCTTCTCTTTGAGGACTGAAGCACCCCAGAATAGTTGAGGAAGCAGAACCCTTCTTTCTAAGAGAAGGTTTATGTGAGTGCAGAGCTGTGAAAAAGACAGGCCTTGCCTGTAAAGGCAGAAGGTCTGCTGCTAGGAGAAACACATAACCAGTAGGGGAAGATTTTAATGTGTTGGTGTGTGCAGATGCTAAGCTTATGGTAGTAGTGGCATATCTAGCTCCCTCTCTATCTAAGTTTACCCTCTTTGGTGATAACAGAAATATTTAGAAGGGGAGGACAGGGTAAATTATTTTCACTATATTACCCTCAATATTCTTATTTTATCCGTATATTTCCTGGCTCCATTTAAAGGAGTTAACCTCCCAATAAGAAGTGTCTTTTTTAGACCACATAGAGGCCCCATTATGTATCTTTGTTTCATTTTTTTCCCCCCTGCAGCTATGCAAGCAAATAATAGCTGCAAATATCCACAAAACGTTCATGTTTAATTTTTATTTTGAAGATGAGGTACTGTTCCCAAAGTTGATTCAACATTAAAGGATCAGTATGGAAGTATTTTAAAAATCTTTTATAGAAAATTCCAAGCCCCTGTACCTCAAGTGCCCTTCTGAGTGTTATGTTTTCAGTACTAGCTCCATGGGATTTGTCCCATGCTTCCCTTGCAGCCAAGGTGATTCAGGGATTTGGGCGAGCCAGGATTCCCCTGGGCTGCCTCAAGGGAAGGGACCAGACACAGAAATCTCTGTTTTCTGCAGGAAGACACGGTCAGTCAACCAGGTAGGTTAGTTAAATACATAAATAATAAGTGTTGCAAGTGTCGAGGTGGAGAAAGGAAGAAAAACAGACTTCTATTTTGACTCCAGTAGTAGTGACAAACGTATCATTGTAAGCCTCCTGTTAACTTGTCTGAAGACTTGGCAGGGCTTCCGAACTTACATGTTGAAGGAAGGTGGCAATGACAATGCGAAAGGCAGATCATGGAAAGTGTTATAATAGGTGTAGATGTCCAATCTTTGAGTCTTTATTTCCTATCTGAATTGAAGGATAAGAGAAATTAGAACTCTTAAATGACCTGTGAACAAAGTGTGGTCGGTGAGGATCGAAGGGGAAGCATAATTGCAGATGAAACTGTAGACACAAAAACTTCCAAGTGAAATGCTAAACACAGCTGTGTTTCTGTGATTTCTTGTTTGTGATATGATAGTAATCTTCAGAAGTTCAGCTGTCTTTCAATTTTTTTCCCCCAAATTTCTTACTGAGAAAGAAAATATCTTGCATAAAGAATTCATTGGTGGGGGTGGGCAAAGGGAAAGAGAAGGAAACATTCAGGATGTGGGAGTACGCCGTGTGGCTCAGTGCGTCTTTCTTATCAGTCTTCTTGCTGTGATACTGGAAATAAATCAGCTCAAGGCCCTTGATTTGTGATGAGTTGTGAGAGAGAATTCATTACTCTGGGATAACATTTAATCTTGGATTTTTCGTCCTGAAGACCAGCTGTTCTCATCAGAACAGTCACTGTATTTTGAGGTTGTCCCAGATAATATGGGACACTTATTTGCTCTCTGCATGTAGATATCTCCCGCTCTTTTTCAAAACCTTTGGAGACATAAAGGAAGAAACTGCTTTCTAAACCAACTCACAGCATCTTATTTAAAAGTTAGCTTGATAGAGCTGATAGGCACTCTGCTTCCATCTTTTAAGTTTAAGGAACATTTCAAGAAAGCTTTTCTAGCTCTAATACCTGAAAAACGCTTTGTTTTTTAAGTGCTCTCTTTATTACATTCTGAATGGGATGCCCTTCTGTGGTACAAAACTGGACTACTGCTGTTTTTCTGACCTAGATTCAAACCCAGACTTTTTTTCCCCAGAGTTTTTCCCCCATGGTGAACTAGGCTTGGGAAGCTGGCTACATCTGAGGCTGCTTATGCAAGCAAAGTCAGCTGGTAAGAGCTCTGTTTTGGGAAACCCTTGATATAGACTCCAATTTGTTTCCTTTTTAATAGGAGAATTATACCTGCTGAAGGGCCTAAACTCTGTCCTTGGCTGCTCTGCCATAGCCCCGGAGCCACGGAGAAGAGCTTGCTTCGAGGAGGAATAAACCCTTTGCTCTGCCCTATTCAAACCCATGGGCTGCCTTTGTGCCGCAGCTTTCAGATTCCAAAGGCATTTTTTGGTTAGCAGCTCTGCTGGATGCACAAAGGGTCAGTGCACTAATAGGATACAGCACTGGGAAAGGACAAGGCTTTAAGGGACTCTTTGGAGATTTGATGCCCTGTGTGAAAGAGGTCAGCAATACTGCAGCAACAATTTTAATTTACTTGTGGAAAAAAAAAAAGGGGGGGCACCACAAAAAGAGGAAGGACACTAGAAATAAGGGACCCTTTAAATCTTCCTGTCCTGATGATCCTAACCCCAAATCCATCCATTGCTGATAAACCTAACCCAATGCCTTTATAGGACTTAACAACATAGAATAAATGTTCTCCTGCCTTTCCCCACCCCCTACCAATGCATAGCAGCTCCTTTTTGTGTGCATTTACTTAAGAGTTGCTGGGGGGTGGTGGTAACTTCTTTACAAGAGTCATTGGTCTGCACCTGCTCAAGGGCTCATTCATGTTGATGCTCTGCATAGCAGAAAACAAGCCAGCCTTTTGCAGAGAGTGATAACAGCAACTTACTGGCGTGTTGATGCTTTATGCTGTCCTAGAGAGAAAAAGGAATTGATGACAGGTACACACAGACTGAGCAACCCCCCAAATTCATGTGGGATTTTGGGAAATCCTCTCTCCCCAAGCTGTCTTGTCACAAGCTCTGTAAGAGGCTCTTTGATGCTTGGGAATCAGGGAAATGCTGATCATCTGTGCTAGGGTGAATGACATTGGTGCTGTGGGAAACTGGAAAGAGCTATTTTGACTCTGCCTTTGTCAATCTGTGTATGGCTGAAAGCTGTGAGGCTCTGGATCCAGTATCCAAACATAACTCACACATCTGCAATAGATATCAACAATGCTTACATGACTTTGTGCAGGAAACAAGTTTGAAATATTCTTGGTCCATTTTCTTTCTTCCCAGCATATCAAAAAGCAAAGGGCACTGAATATCAAGCTTCAGTGACAGGGGAAGGATTTGGGGGAATCTATTTCTGAGTGGATATTTTGATTGATTTATTTATTAAACAAGATTTATTTTTAATTTGGAAGTGTCTTTTTGGAGATATACATACAGAAAACCCAACCAAATAAAGCCACATTGAGCATCAACAGCATCATCATCAAAATATATAAGGTTTGGTTTAAATCCTTCAAAAAGAAGAATAGGTGTGCCCATTATCTCTAATACCTCAACAATGTGGGCTAGGTGAAATCTGCCTGGAAGTGGTAGGCAGCAGTGCTCTCTGAAGAGATAGTTAATTTAGGCTGAATTAGTCTGACAGTTGGCACTGCCCAGTGCATGGGATACTAGGTTCGCAGTAGGTGGGCAGAAGTCTGGGGGTCTCCAGCCCAGCAGGGTGGAGGTGTGTTTGTATTTTTTGAGTGTGAGAGAGAAGAATGAAGTGTCAGGAATCACCAGGAGTGTGGTCCTGAAGAAAAGCATGGAGTGCTTTTGAGTGAAAAAAAACAAGGCAAAGAACCCATCTCTTCAGATTTTTCTACAATGGTCAGGGAAAGGAGACTGTATGTTTTCTTTAATAGATATATAGGTTGACCTTGGACACTTGTTCATTTCACCACTGGTACCTCCTCCTTTTAGAATCACAACTGAAGTATTGACCAGCTAACTTCTAACTTAATGCCCAAGCTGTTGCTCCCGTCATTGCAGAGCGAGCGGCTTCAGGGAGCAGAGCTTGCTGCTGCTGGTGGCAAGCCAGCTCTCCCCATACCTGGACAGCCCCCAGCACTGGTGAAGGAGAAAGAGGGAATGCACAAACAGGAGGAGGACCGGCATGCCACAACCCTGCTTAGACTAATTAAGGTCCCCATGGACCTGCAGGCTCAATTCCACTGTTGTATAGTTCTCCAGGAAGGTTGTACACCGTTGCAGCATAAGAGAAGGACACTAGCTCTTCCAGCTGTGAAGCTGGAGTTGGAATAAGATGCAGCTGAATCAATATAATGAAGCATCAGGTATGACCTTAGACTGCTTTGTCTCTGGACTTGTGAAAATACGATCTTTAAATACAATGTCTTGATTAGCACAGCACTTCCAACAACAGTGTTGTGGCATTTACCTAATGGGGAGATGGTAAAGATATTGTAAAGCTCCTCTCTTTTCAGTTCGGAAACCTTGGTAACTTAGATGGAAAGTCAGAGTATTGCTATAGGTTTGCATGTAAGTGCGTTTGTTTGTCTCCTATCCCATTTTCTTACATCCTTGACGTGCCTAGTAATATCATACCCAGTTTATTTACTGACAGTTTCCCTATAGTCATGGCAAGACTCTTTCAAAATGCAAGAAAGGCAGTACTGCAGTGTATCTAAGCTTTCCAAGTTCCCAGTCCCTTTGCTAATATGGCTATGGTGTTAAAATTGTATTGTAGTCACAGCAGTCTTAGAATTGAAAAAGAATGAAGGACTTTTCCTGTCCAAGCACTGCCCTCTCCATGGCACATCCTTTAATTAGCATAAACTATTTTCTTCTGGCCATATTCTCCAAACCATGCACTTTGCTCTGCCCTACATCCATTGGCTGTTATGAATTTTTACTCTCTGGCCTGCAGCAATAACTTCCTTGCTTGTTACCACAAAAATCTCTATTTCCATTGTATTTGATAGAGATTCCACTCCGCTTTCTCACCCACACTTGACAGAAAGCAACAGGCCCTGTGTTGCGTGCTCCTCAGCAAAACCATGCATGCTTGGCACACTGTCAACTTGGCAAACTCCACTTCCATCTAGCATTGTGGCTATTGAGCCTGTACCTTCATTTCTGGTGTAAGATGCAAAACTGAGTCAAGGTAGACTGGAGCCGGTCATACATTTTGGTAACTGCACTGGGAAAGCTCCAGTTAGGAGTCTGCTCAGCAAAGATAGGGCTGTAACAAATATCTGACTTGGAGGGGAGCAGAAATTCAGCCTTTGGTAGTGCAGGCTTTGCGAACAAGAGTTCCTTAAGCCTCCATGAAGATGGCTACAGCTGGAAAATCATATGTTTCTCTTACGATAAACAGTCTTGTGCAAATGTTTTTAGACCCTTTGAGTTCTCCCTCTGTGGGCTTGGACTACACCCATAAACTCTGCTTGGTTCGTTTGGTTTGGCTTCCCTTTGAAGACTAGGCCCTTTGTAGATGGGCTCGGATGGCCTGCCTTGGGGTTCAGCTTCTCAAAGGCAAGGAAAAAGAGGTGGGCGCATGGCCTATTCACTGGTGGTGCCCATATGAGCTGTGACTCACACTAATCATGCAGACTTTCCTAATCCATCCCTCCCCAGTCTTTCTTGCGTGTTTTGCTGAGCTGTGAGTTAACAGTAGTGACATTTAAAGTTTTAGCATCTGAGTGAATCATCTTGAGATGAGGGCAGCACTTCATAGCTCACAGAGGTTTGGTTTCTGAGTGTGTCTATGGTGCAGCTGGATGTGCTGATACATGCCATAGCAACACTGGGCACCATCACTACCACTAGAACCACAAACCTGTGGGACTTCTGGTATCCACAGTGCTCAGCACTGCCACAGTTTCATCTCCTCAGATCACATCTCCCTCCTTTCTCCTGCGTGCCAGGAAGGTGTTGTCCTTGTTCTGGTGGTGAAGAGGTGGAAGGGCTAATGGCTGTCTCATCTCCTGCCTGGTGGAGGAGAGGTGGTCCTCTCAAAGCTGAGCTGAGTGGAAGAGGGAGGATTTGGCCAGTAGAGTGCTACACTCTTGGGGGACATTGAGCCTTGTGGCACCTCCTGTTGCTGCTCTACTGTGAGATGAAGTCCCATGGAAACAGGTTGGTCACTACAAGGTGAGGTCCCATAAGGGTCTTGTAAGGGAAGAGCTTTTCCATGCAGCAGTCACCTTCGTTTGCTGCATGTTCTTGCCTTTTTCCAACAATGGCAAGCATCACTCATTTTTCTGGGGAGCAAGCATCATGAACCCAGCTCCCTCACTCAGAGTTACATCCTTAGCCATGGTGGTAAGAGATTGCTGGATTTTTATTCTGTTTCAGTTTTTCAAGGGCAGTGGGAGGGGTCCTGGGGATAACTCCCACTAGATGTAGAAAAAGAAAGAGAAGTCCAAGCACCAGTTTAAGTATAGCAAGCCTACAGTAGTCTTGTGGTAAGTTGTGGGAGGAGATGAATTATAAAGGTGCTTTTGAGGGCTGCCTGCAACTCAGCCCTCTAGCATTTATTTTTTTTTAAAGGATTTAATAGTTGAGATAGATGGCCAGTCCAAACAATGTCTGTTGGACGTTTGTTATTGTTGGGGAAGTTTCCTTATGACTCATCTGTCTGCTTTGCGTGTTTTAATTAAAATAGAGTGTCACAATAAAGACGGAGAGCCAATCCTGTAAAAGTGTATGTACAGGGAGAAGGGGATAGAAGGAACCACTCCATGGTAGCATTGTAGATACATATCCTTGTGGGCCTTTGGACAGCTTCGGTCACTCTAATGTAGCCTATGGTCAAAATACAATACGGGGGCTGCATTGTGAAACAGCAGGACTGAAACTTACGGAGGAGCTCTACACCTTTGGAGGGAGAGAGGGAGGAAAATCCCACCCAAATGCACTGTTAGTAAAGGTTTGTTCTTTACATATCTCATGTTTATGCGAGAACAGTTACAACAAAGCAGGCAATATGTTTTGTCTACAGAGCAACCCATACAACAAGTTTAGTATTAGCTGCCTTTCATTCCTTTTAGATAATCTGTTACTGCTATTAATAGAAACATATGCAAGCTTCCTGGTGTCCGAAATTGCCTGGTGATAACAAGAGGTTTTGTCTTTGTGTGTGAAGCTCTTTGGCTATGTATTTTTGGGCATTGTGGTGGGAAAAGCAGAGCAATGGCCTTTTGCAAAGACTTTCTGTGTCGGATGGAGCTGCTGGAAACCTCCAAGAGGAGAGCCCTCTCCTTTCAGGTCTTCCTGAGATGGGGCCCACCACTGAGGTCCTTGCTGCCCCCAAACCTTGCCTGGTGCCCTGGCTTGCTGCAGCTCACAGCCTCCCCAGCCTGCCTCGCAGTTGCCCTTGTCCTGCCTCTGGGTGTTATGACCTTGGTTAGCCGAAGCATTTCTAATCGTGGTATTTTTCAACCCGACATATATGAACACAGCTGGCTGAGAGGGTGTTCACATGCGAAGCTGCACTGTCAGATATAAAGGGGTGGTAAATTTGGACAGAAAGGTGGTGACAAGCTAGGAGAGAGCTGGGGGGGATGACACCTTTTAGCCTGCATCAGCTGCAGCCAGAACAGCATGTCTAACTGCAGCCAGAGCAGTTTGGCAGTGCTTACAAACTCTGCTAGTGAGGCTGACCACTAATAGAGCTTATAAAGTCAGTCAGATTTTTGGCAAACTTTCAGACCACTGTGTTCCTGATGGAGTTTTTAAACGTCTCCTAAAGAAGTATCCAGCATTATGAGAGAAAGCCCCGTCCTCTGGAGCTGGGCCAGGACCCATGAATGAAATAAAGCTGACAGCTCTGAACTGCAGCAGCTTTGTGGGGGCAGGGAGGGGAAGACCGAAAAAAACCCCAACCCAAACTAGGACTTCAGAAAACAGAAAATATTTACCTGTTTTGAAGTCTCACATCACAGAAGTGATGTTTCCTGGCTACCTCAATGTGCTTCTGGTAATGTGTTCTCCGCAGAAAAACCTTTAAAAGGAAAGCATGGGTTCGTTTCTGATAAAGTTGTGCACCAGGATTGCCTCTTTATTTTTGAAACATGCATGAACTCAGGAGGGATGGATCCCTAAGTGTTTTTCATTCCTGAGGATTTACATTTGTTGAGATATGGAAAGAATAACCACAAGAAGCAGCAAGTGGTGAAATACAGGGGAGAACCCATGTGTCATGGTCCCAAGCCTCTGGGATAATCAGTGCAATGGTTTTATATGACAGGGCCGTATTATAGTAGGAAAACTGATCTTTTCAGGATTTTCCCTTATGTGACAGGTCCAGTCCATTGGTTATGATTCATGCGTAGTGCCTGCTGACAAACTGGGAAGCTGTTTTGATGACCTGTTGTGCTAAGAAAAATGGGAGCTCTCAGCACGGCTGCGTGCAGCCTGTCTGTGGAGAAACAGCATAAAAAGGGGCTGGAATAAATCGGTTCCAGTGCAGGCTCGCTCAGGATAACTAGCGGGGAAGTAGTTGAATGCTAGCGCACGCTTTCATGGGTGCAGGAAGCTGTAAAAGTTTAGTACAGCCAGCACATGAAGGAGCAATATAATCTCCGTCAGTGCACAGGATGCTGTGAGAAACAAGCAGATAAGAGAAAATGCTAACCAGTGGATTTTTAGGTCTGTGTGTATCTTCTGTCCTTCGGTGTTAGCATTACTGGCAGTCTGTCACTGGAGTTTAAGTAGGCTATGAGTGCTGTTTGATTGCTTGAGTGAAAACATTTTGCCTTTTTTTTTTTTTTCTTTTTGGCAGCTACAAAAAATCTTGAAGCCAAAAACCTTAAAGGATTGCACAGTGTTCAACCATTTTATTTGCGTGTGTGTGTGTTCCCCCTCCTTCCTCTGGTCTGTTTATCTGAAATACTGGCAGAAAAGAGTAAATACAGAGAAATATACATATACTCTTTTTATTAATTCTTGGCAGGCTGCTTACAGAACAGAGCACTTTTGAGGTGAATTTAGATGGGTATGTATATATAAACAGTATCTCAATAAATTCTGAAAGTCCAGTTCTGATTTTGTAACAGCGCATTAACTTTTTTTGTGCCTTTCTCTCAATGCTTACATCCATTGCAAAGCCTGTTTTCCTTTCTTTAGTTATGTCCTCTCTGCAGGGAATTTGTGCCTTCATGTTGATGCCATTACCTGCCACCTTTTTTGTTTTCGCAATTTCTATAATCACCTTACCTTTCCCAATATATTATCCAGGGCAAGATATTACTTACTTACTTCTGGACTCAGAGAGTAAAATTGCCAAAGTGCAAAAATTGCCAGTTGCGAAAAGTGCTCCAACATCACCGATTACTTGCTCTGCTCAAGGTGAAAATTTTTTTTGTTTGAGGCCCCGGGTGCAGGATTTTATTACAGACATGAGAGTGGTGGCCACACATTCCCACAAGCAGTGAGGGAAGGTCGGTGCCCTACAAACCAGGAAGAAACTCCATAAAGGGGAACAGCAGCACAGAACATCGCACTGCAATTACATCCTAAATACCCCTCCATTTCACTGCTGTGATAAAACCCTCTAATTTCAGCAGCCTGCTCGGTCATCTTTGACTTTCAGGCATTATTATCGTAAAATAATTAATGACTTGTCCCAGATTCAGAAAGTGGGTTTAGTAGGATTTCCAAAGTGCTCTTTTTCTTCCTCCCAGCACGAAGTCCAGTCCCTGTAGGCTGGGAGGGAGCCTCAAAGCAAGGCGCAGCGCAATCGGTGAGAAAAAGCATTTCCCATTACAGGGAGGATGGGGGCTGGCATGACACGGTTACTCAAGGCGGGAAGGTGCCTCTAGCCAGTACTTCTGCAGGGCAGCACCTCAAGCTCTTCTGGATGAAAAGCTCACAGCTGTGCTCTTCCCTCTTGACCGAAGCACCACGGTCTCCCACCTCTGTGCAAGCCCATCGCTTCAATACTGGCCTGAGGGAATGGGGTATACCTCCACTGAAGGTGGGATGGTGGAGCCAGAGAAGCCCAGGGGCTACTGCCAAGTGGCGGTGCCCCGGACCCTGCTAGCCCTGCATGGTGGTGGGCGCTGAGCCCAGGGTAGCACCAGGCTCACACTGATGGAGCAGCATGCAGCACTGCTCATCAGGGGCTCCCTGGCAGGGAGGAACTTAAATTTGACCCCTTTCTGTCAGGCAAAGAGTTATACGCATATTACAGACTTTCAGTACGCAATGTTTAGGACGTTTAGTCCATACCCAGCAGTAGTGAGTGCTCGTGGCAGACCTCACCAAGTTGACTTGGGATTTCAGTAGTTCTGCTGACTTCTATGTGAAGGGTGCTTAGCAAAGGGAGGTGGCTAAAATGAAATATCAAACGTCTCCCACTCCAGCTCATAAAAATGGAGTTTTAACTTCAAACTCCCTGCTCTGATCTTTGTTACTCGCTTTTTCTGATGTGCAGGCATTCTCCTTCTAAAAATAGGAAATCTCATTGTGTGGGAGGTGTATTTAAACAGTGTTCTTTAGAATATAAATATTATTATTACTTAAACTAACCCTGCTGTAGAGAAGTTCACAAACTTGTGCTAGGCTGAGGCAGCCTGCTATCTATAGGAAGAGTCAAAGGCTTTCAAACATGGGCTTTCTGGGGACATTTCTGCAATGGGATGCAGGGTTGTAGCTCACAGTTTTCTGTAGGAGGCTGTATGACACCTTGATGCCTGTGAATTACAATAGCCTTCAAGGACTCTGCGCCTTACAGGCTCAAGCCATTACAAAGTTGAGTTAATAATTAGTTTTTAAATACCACTGTAACTTTCATTTGTGATATAGATAATTTGCAATCATACGCTGCTTTGGATGGGATGAAGCTTAAATTGAATCTAAAATGAGGAACATCACTCAAAACAGACTGAAGGAGCTAATTATTTTATAAAAAATACAGCTGTGCTTGCTATTTTAATAACCTTAACAGATCAAGGCGTATATGCGTGGGGAGTCCTTTAACTAGAACTTGTATTACCATGAGACTGTAGCCTTTGATGTGTTATTTCTAGTTTATCAAATGCCTTGGTACTGCTGCTCAGTTTATTTAATGCCTTGTTTGCTACAGCCTGATTAGGAAGTCAATAATTAATATATGGGTGGTAAAATTAAGTTTAGAGTTAAGAAAATGTGTTTGACAAGGTGAGATACAAGTAACAGGGCTCTGCAAAACCTTGTTTTGTTGTTCCCTGTTCAGCTGCCCTGCTGAAGGAAAGGGACTGTTTTGGGTGGTTCATGCCAAATTTGAATCCTTGAATATCCACCATCTTACTGGCTACTCTGGGATGGACGTCTTCTAAGGTGGGGGTGTGGGTTCAGGCTCTGAGGCAGAGGAGGGAACGGAAGGTGAGTTTCCTGCCTCCTGGGAGATTGCTTGCATCACTGGACTGTGGGATGAGAGGCACAATATCATTCTAGTTTCTCAGATGTGTTTTCCATCCCTCTTCATCCTCCACAAAGACGTCTGAGGGTGTGTGGGGTGGGCTAAGGAATCCAGCAGGAGTTGTTCCTCAAGCAGAGGAGATCACAAGGGAGCTGAAACTGTGTCTTTTGGATCGCTCCGCTAACCTCCAAAATTTAAAGAAATGCGCCTGGTGTACTAGTAAGGCATGCAAGCGCTTAGGTTACTATATAGCAGCATAACTAATGTGCGTGTGCATACTTTGCGTACAAAGGGTGAAGCGTTAGCAACAGAGCTGCTTTGCCGTTGGGTGTGTTTTCATTAACTGTGCCAACACGCTTGGGACCGAAATGATACAGACTGAAATCAGCTCAGGAAATCACAACTTGTCCTTTGAAATATGGATAAAGTCTCTAGAGAGTTGTCCTCCTATGAGGATGTAGGATAGAAAAGATCAACAAGTCCAGCTTGCCTTTTGACCTTTTGAACCATTTCTGTAGAATACGGACCCCCTTATTTAGTGAACTACTTTAAATAGAGTAAAACGCAGACCTGGGCTGCGAACTCGGAGTGAACGAGGTATTTCTGTACTCTGAAAAAGTTTTGGCTGCTTCTCAAACACTACATCTCATATTTGCCTTTGTGGTACCTTTTTCCAGATAAGGTCAGGACCTGAAAGCTAAGCTGTGCTTGAAGAAGTTGAGTGAGTTATGTAGCGCTCCTCGGTTTGAAGAAATCTCATGAGATGGAAGTTTCTCACCAGGTTTTGAGTGTTTCTGACATCTGCCATTCCTGGGAAAGTGAGTGTTTGCCTTCCTTGTGGTATTCTGTCAGCCGTGATTTCAGAAGCTAATAAATAATGGGTTTAAATGGATCCAGGATAGTATGTAAGAGGGGAAAGCGACTGCAGGTTTAGTCAAAGGCCTCGGCCCTTGAGGTTTCAGCATGACTTCCAAACCATAAAGCTGGATTAGAAATGTCTAATGCAGCTCCAGTGTCCCTGAAAGCCGTTTTGCTGTCTTCTGTATTCACCCCTTGCCTGGGCTGGTACCACGTGGGAACTTGGAAGCTACCTGACCTGTCCGAGATCAGCTTTTGCAATGAGTGGAGAGCTGTGGGAACAGCACAGCTTTTGAAGATGCTGCTTTGTCAACTGGATGACAATCTATCCCTGGTGGGTGGGGGAAGGAGATCACACTTGCAGTGGTGAAACTGGGCATCAAGGGTTGCAGGTCCCTTAAGGACATACTTGGAATTGCTGATTTTTAAATTCAGGATGGCCCACCCAATTGTCCATCAAAAGAACTGCGTGATGTGCTTTACTGCACATGAATTCAGGCTGGGGAGGTGAAAGGAAAGTGAAAACATCACAGTAGTATGTACTTTGGTGTCACTCTTCTGCTCCTTCCATGCAGTATTCCACACTCTGTTTACAAGTCTTGTCTGATAGATAACCAGCTCTGCTCTTCTACTGCTCAAAGGCATCCATAGCCATAACAGCTTTCCTGTGTCTGAAATGGTGATTGATAATGCCTTATGAATGAATACATGGGAGGGGACAGGGAAGGGCTAAGTTTTGCTAATTCTTGATGCTGTGGTCTTAATTTTTCAGTTGCACCACAGATCTATGAACTGAAGGCAAGCATTTGCCCTGTGGTTGCAAGGCGGACAGAGATCCTGATGGGACACTGCTGAGAGATTTTGTACCCATGAAGTTGTGAAAGTTGTCTGGGATTTCTTATTTGTCTAGCCGTGGAGATTTTAAATAATGGGGGAGGGATGGCCTTCCTTCCTTTGGGGTTGAAGCAAATGCAACCTTAACTTCGTGAAAAATCTATCAGAGCAATTGAGTTTCCCTGATGCATCTATCTCAGTAATTGATGTGACACCCTGCACTAATGGATAAACGGATTGTCTTTGTATTTCTGCAAAGAGAATGTGTCACATATTGAATAGTGACATTGATATTCTTATCAGATGTAAGAGTTAACACTTCTTTCGGTTAAATGGAGTAGTTTGACCTCTGAGAGCTATTATCTTCCAGGTTTGTAGGTAACTTGTCACAACATCTTTCTGCATTGTATTTGTTTTGAAAGTTTCACTGTAACCATATAGGCTAGAGAATTACCCTTTCTTACGTGAAATTCAAGGTAGATAGTAAAGAGCTATGCATCATTTAAAAGTGGGCTATCAGTGTGTCTGGAAAATTGTCACACCATCAGTATGGCTCCATAACTGTAACACACAAAAGGCTCTTGATATTCTGTAGTAGAGCCCCCATGTGCTAGGCCCTCTATGGAGAGGGAGGACAACTCCTGCCCCACTGAGCTTAACATTTAAAAAGATGAGCCAGACAAAGTGCTAGAGGAAAGCGGGCAGACACAGGGAGTAAGTCCCTCAAACTCCATTTTGCTGCGCCGTGTTTCCTTTCTTGTGTCTATTGTTTCTAAATTAAAGGATGTCTAATGTTAGCAGTTGTGGTCCCCTCCCAATAATCACTGTTACAAACATTGCTGGGGTCTTGCAGGTTCTCCCGGGAAACACCGAGGAGAACTACAAAGCCACTGTAGAACAGAGTGATAAGAAAAATTCCGAACACAACCTGCATTCAGAAAAACAAAAAATAATGAAAACTCAAAATGAGCACACTACTAGTGCTGATCTTGCCTTTCGTTTAAGCAAGAAAAAACACATTGAAGAACTCTGGTAAAAAAGAAGGTTCTGGGTCTTACTATGACCCTATACTGGAAGCTGTGGGCTCTGTTTTGAGGTAATCATTGTGAGTTAGGAAGGTGTAATAGCTGTTGGCCTATCTCATTTCTCAGTCAGTGGAGATGTGGGAGGCTGAGACCAATTCCAGGAGAAGAATTTAAGCCCATCCCTAAAGACAGTGTGTCAGATGCTTTGCAGAGAAAAAGAAGCAGTCAGAGAGGGGCTTCCCACCAATCCAGCTTCCCAAAGGGATCCTGGAGAGTGGTGCCCTTGGCTCTTACAGTAAGCATGCAGTGGAGAAGGATGGATGGGTCCAGTGTTACAAGCTCATAGGGTATGCCACACAGTGTAGCATTACCTGTAGGTACATATCTGCATTAATGCATGCATGCATAAAAGAATAATATGTAAATATCCAGCAAGATGGCTAACAGAGTGGGACAAATCACAAACTATGTAGGAAACTGCTGCTGCCCCCGGAACCTGCCATTCAGGGATGGTACGCTCACCATCTCGTGCTTGAATCATTCCACTTTGTGTGTATGAGGCAAATTCTCAGGTAGATCCAGGATGATTAAAATCACGTTATTTGACTTAGTAGCTAATAATCAAAACATTCCCATCATCCTAATAGGGAATAGGAGGCAGTTCTTGGGATATAGAGTCCTTGTCACCCATTTTAAGCAAGCTACCACTCAGTAAAAACACATCATTTCTTTGAAGATGCAGCCCAGCTTTTATATTGCCTTGCAAGAGGCAAGCTAAAGATCCGTGACACTTCTCAAAACAAAAAGGCAGAGAATAACCCGTCTGCCCTGCCCATCAGCTTCTCAATAAAATTGATTCTAGATGTGCAAGGTTGTGTGTGCGCTATTGCTAGCTGCACAATAGCTGCAGTATGCTAACTCATTATTCTGTAGTGCTGTGAAATACCATGATTACGAAAGATGCTACATAAAACCAGCACCCAATCTAGTCAAGTGACGGTCAGGTGGCCAGAAAGGCTGCTGTAGTACGGCTGCATGATCTGCAGTCCAGTGGTTTTATGGCTACGAACATCCCTTAGACTTGTTTGCACGTGCCAGAAATTACAAGTGCCCTTTCAGGGGTTTTTCATGCTATCTTCTTTTGATTCCCCTCTTTGTTCTTGTATTTTGGGGCACTGAAATTTCAGATGGTTCCTACTCTGGATGCTCAGCTTTATCCACATGGGTGCCTATCACTTCTCAATGAGAGTCAGTTATAATGTAATTTATTTTGTAAAGTACACCAGCTGTTGGCCACTGGGTAACCAAAGGTGAAAGGGAGCAAATGAAAAGCAGATTAGAAAGCATGTTGTGGGCTGGGGGAAGGGAGGCTCTAGTGTGAGGGAAAGTGAATAGGGACGGTTCAGAGAAGCGAAAACTGAAAAAATAAGGCATGCACATGTAGCTCAAAGGACTTCATTACAGCTAATTTAGGAAGATAACAAAGGAGCGATGTCAACACAATCCAAGTGGGGGAGAAGCACAATGGGAAGAACAGAGAGAGCAAGAACAAATAAGAGTCATAAAATGGACAAATGTCTTCAAGTCTTTAGAGAGTATGTTTTAGTGCCTCTTCCCCTCCTCCTTTCCTGTTCTCCAGGAAATGTCTTACTAATAAGAGGAGCAAAAGGGTTGGCAAGTTTAATAATGCCCTCAAGGTGATGAAATGTTGGTGCTTGACAGAACAAAAACTTGGCCATCCAGTTCTCCAGCTTTGTTTAACCGTGAGCTACTCTTTCTTTTTAGTGTCATATCAAATCTGGTGACCCACATAGAGTATTCATTGTGCATAAGATAAGATATCATAAATTCACCATTAGGAATGTAATTAAGCTGAGTGCTCAGAAGAAAAAAAGGGTCCCTTCCCCATCCCCGCCTCTTTTTTTTTCCCCTGGGGCACTTTCATTGTAGAAAAGTAAATATTGCAGCTGGGCTTCTGCAGTTTACTCTGTAAAGTCCATTTAAGATGGTGATGATTAAGATGTACGTGCCTGTAGCACTAGTCAAGAAGACTGGGCGGCTTTCAGCAAGAGGGAGTTGTGGAGTGATGGCATTGAGACAGGGGACTGACAATTAACTTGCGCACAAAGATGAAACCCATTAAGACCCTGTGTAGCTCTAAACACTGAGCTTTTTTCCCAGTTCTGTCATGTCTGATGCATTGCCTCAAACCAGACTGCTAACTTAATGGGGGCTTTTTTCCCCTATCAGAACAAGGTTGTGTTCTTAGGCATGTATAACCTCAAATATGTGTGCCCAAATTTAACATGTAGAAAATGGAGACACAAAGTTTTCTAAACTGATCTGTGGAAGACCTGTGGGTTGTGGTGTTTGTCATCTCCTGACCTTCCTGAATGGGGACCTGGCTGGAACATGCAAGGATCTCTGGTGCTTCTACTCCCTTCCCGTGAAAACTGGAACAGAGGGAGAGAGGGGCTAAGACTGTGCGGTACTGTGGTGTCATTTTGGAGCTAGAGGGTGCATCTGGGCATAGGCAACATCCAAAACACTCGTCTTTGTAGACTAGAGCCCTGCACTAATATCCTGCAATTTTGGCCACTCTTTGTATTGGTGGGGCTGTTGTTTTGAGGACAAAAATAAGCTATAATGAATGAGCAGAGGATCATAAAGTAGAATCATAGAATGCGTTGGGTTGTAAGGGACCTTTAAAGGTCATCTAGTCCAACCACCAAAGCCAGTGATAACCTCTGATTAAACCTTAATTCAGTAAACATCAATATGACCGACGTCAAGTCTGGGCTTTCCACTGGTCTAGAGCAACATTCCTCTTCTGATTTCAGTGGGGAATTGTTGATTTAAGGTGGGCTGGAGTCTCCTGCCTTTTACACGTTTGTTCAGACGGCCAAGGATTCAGCTGGTAGGAGCTTCCTTGTGTCGGTGAACCTATGAGGGCCTTGTTGATGTCGACGATACCCTATGTGAGAGCGCTTAATAGCGGATGAATGTTGGAAAGATTGTGGATTACTTTGTTAAGCAAGCGTGGCTTGTAAGTAATGTGGAGCTGACCCTTCGTGACACTTGCATGACCCAGAAAGAAAGCAGCAGGCAGGAGAGCCCTGCAGTAAATGAACAGTGTTTTGATATTTTCTAATAATAAAACCTATGAAGTTAACCTTTGCGAAGTATAGTTAAACTTAATTTATTTTCAAATGTGCAATGTTTTCAGTATGTTTGTTTGCACTGTAACCTAATTTTCCACTTCCTTTCCCTTGTCATACAGTTTTTAGGCCAGGAATGCGGTAATGAATAGAGAGAAGAATGTCAGTTTAGACCGTAAAAAGCCTCTGTGTAAAAGCCTAGTAGAATTAAATAGGGAATGATCGTCCGTCTGTAGGATTTCAAAGCCCATGTCTCCTCTGGTTTAAAGCCACAGGATTGCTAATAAAGGATCATTTTATACATGTGGCCTACTGCGCTCTGTGGCTGACTGCACTTTGAATAATATCACTTTTTTTTTTTTTCTTTTTATTTTAATCTTGCATGGAGGTGTTTGCATGTGTCCCACTCTGGTTGATTTAGCCCGTAGGACCACTGCGCTATTGGGGTGCAGGCGGGTTTCAGCCCTGGGGTCTCAGCATGTAAAGAGATCTTCCTCACTAGGATCCTTGTTGGGTTAAAGCTGGGTCCAAATTAACGTCCTGGATTACATTACCTTCAAAATGGAAGCAAGCATTAAGTGGCCAACTGGATTAGCATTGGAATTTGGAAAGGGATCTCTCTCTTTCTCATGGGTTGAACCCAGCCACTGGGTCTGCTTGTATGTAACCATTGAATGGATTTAAAACTCATGCCCAAAGGCCAAGACTTGTGATCTTCCATATATTTAATATTTCATTTTGCTTTACTGTCTTCTGTGCAATCTATACACATGTATGATTACCAAAGTGGAAACCTTGGAGGCTGACTGTGCAGTGTATTTTTGACCCTAGAGTTAAGTGGTCCCAGTCTAGCGGAGTGGAGTGGAAGCGCAGCAAGTGGAGCTGGGCCCTTTACTGGCTGTGTATGGGTAGGTGTACACTGGAGATGAATCGGGGTCAGTACACTGTGATATGTTAATTTGCCAATAATCATTATAAGTAATAGCTTTACTGATTCATGAGTTCCATAAATTGATTAGTCCCTCTGTTAATGAAGAGCTCTAATGCACTACATATGTGATAGATCATTCCTTTACTTTATGACTTTATCTGGCCCAGGGAACTTGAATACACTGGTCTGTGCTGGTAGGTATCGCTTCCACTTTCCAATGTGCTACTGCATGAATGTGTATTGTTCACATCCCACGTGGGTTTCTGCACAGAAGTAGCTGAGTAATTCTTGGAGCTTTCTGATGCATCACAATGCAAAATCAGCCTGGTTCCCGTCAGGTCTTCCTCACCAAAAACTGGGCTGACTCTGCACTTAACTATGGACACCCATGCACAACAAAGTCTTGCTTGCCAAGCAGCAACCTCCACTTGGAAGTAGGGCCAGTAGCTTCTTAAATCACTTTTCTACTCTTACAAGCCCTCTCTTCCAGTGAAGAAGCAGCGTCCCGTGAGCTGGCTGAGTTTGGGGCTGGAACAGTGAGAACTAGCTGGGCTCCTCATCCACATGGGGAAATGGGGACTGTTACTGCGGAGCAGTGGGCTGAATCTGCACAGGCTCTGTTAGATGAAGGACCAACCAGTGTTCCCTTCAACATATGTGAACTGCTTCAGTGTGTTAGACTGAAGTATGCTCCAGGGTCCCTGAACAGTGGCTGTGCCTTTTTCAAAATGCCTTTATCTGCAGTGAGAACAGGGTTACTTTTTCTTTTTCAAATGGACTTTGCTTCAGTTATCCATGCCTTTGTCCCTTTGAGATGTCGTTGCCATAATACACTCTACATGGGGCTATACGTTGAGCCCACTCAGAAACTGAAGCTAATGCAGAATGCGGTGACCCGCTTATTAAGTAGTGTTTCACACTGGGAACACATCACACTAATGTGCCAGGATCTGCACAAGCTGCCAATACGGTTTTGGATGTTGGTGTTAACCTATAAAGCTATAAATGGTTTGGTACCTAGCCACTTGGGTCAGGAGAGAAGGCATGGTGCCTTTATTAATTATACGAGCCTCCAGCTGAGAATGAATCTGCTTAGGCTTCTGGAAATGGTTCACACTGGGCATGTTCAGAGGCTTAAAGCAGGCATTAACATACCCTTACATTGCATCATTTAATTTGCATAGCAGCTCCTAGGCTAGTAGCGATACCTTCCCTTGCACTTACCTTTGATGTTGCTGCCGCCACCTCTAAGGCTCTTTGTAGGCTTGGCAATCTCTGCCCTGGGCTTGGGACCGAAGGGCAGTTTTACCCATCCGCTGGATCAGGAGAAAGCCCCCGTGCGGGCCCATCAGAAAGCTTGTAAACTGGGACACACCAGTGTTTGCAGAACCAGCGAACAGGAAAATAGATCATGCTTAGTCAGAGGTACTTTCTGAATATGTCTGAGTCTGGGGAAAAAGCTGCAGATTTGGCGTTGGTTTTAGATTTTGATCAAAGTGGTTTACGGTTTACGAAATGCCCTTCCTTTCCAGAGCAGAACAAGTAACCCACAATATTCAGCCATTATGTCTGCAGACAGATCTGCAGCAACTTCCTACATTTGTTGGTGGTGTTTCTCATTGGTAATTACAGTAATATTTACATCTCTCTGCATTTTTATATGTCCTTTGTCAAGCTGATTAGAGGAGGCACAAAGCTGCCCTTTCATTAAAAAAAAATAAAACAAATAAAACCAGACCTCATTAGGCAGCTTGCTGACATCAACTAAATTGAGTTTCACCTCGTATCAAAATTTTAATAAATAACCGGCGATGCTCAGTACGTTGCTCTAACATAGACACTCCACTCACACAGCTTGCTGCTTGCTTTGTATAATGCGTCTTTTTCCTTTTTGATGCAAAACAATACTAAGTGAGTCAAGGGGAAAACGTATTTCATATTCAAGCCTTTCTTTTTCCCCAAGCAGACCTTAAAAAAAAACATAAAATCATTTGTCTGGTATCCAGTCACTCCAACTACACTATTTGATTCTGCTGTTGTACATAGCGGAGCCTTAAATCTAACATTTTCTTTTGCAGTACTGCAAATGTGAAGTGTGATTTACATTTGTTTTTCTTGCAAATTAGGAATAGCATAAAACACAGGCAGCTTTCCTTTCAGATGCCACTGACTCTATATAGAGTCAGGCTGGAGAAAACCACAGGAGCAAAGAACGGGCAGGGAAAAGAGAGTGATAGAGGATGTTTTGGAAGTGTAAAAGGCATCTTTACAGCCAACAAACCAAAAGACCCTTGTTCCAGTCTGTATCTCACTCAAATATTTATGACAACAGTTTACACTCTTTTAACTTCTGGTTTCTCTCTTAGAAATCCATATTTAGATAGGTAATTTAAAAAGCCTGCCCCTGCCAATTGCTTCTAGGGCTGTGCCAGGTCCGTGCTCTTGATCTCGGGCTGTTTTAGTAACTAGCTTGGGGTTTTAAGCGGGGCTGTAATTTGGGTGGTGTTTATAGATACCAGCAACAGCCAAGCGGCAATCAAAGCAGCCCAGTCAGGATGTCCCGTCAGGGCTGTGGGCACGGGGGCCAACAGAAACAGGCCAGGGTTGGTGGCAGCGCCCCAGCCACCGGCGGCTGCTGCTGCCGTCTGCCCACGCTGGCAACGAGAGCTGCTCGGTGGCCAGCACTCCCCGTCAAACCCTCGCAGCCACCACGCTGCCTGGGAGCTGCCTGTCTGGCAGATGCAGACCTGTGTCCTTGTACAGACCTGTGTCCTCTGTGTGGCCCCCCCCTCCACCGGCCTGGGATTTTTTTCTCAAGTCTTTTGTTTTGTGCCTCTTCCCCTAGTCTTGAGGTGCTTGCTTACAGCGTGGGAGCAGCATCTTCGAAACAGGTGAGGAGCCAAAGCGGTCGTCCTCTCTACCTTTGTGGCTCTGACCTCGGACTCCTGGTGGGAATTGCCCCATCACGTGCTAAAATAAATGTGACCACTCTGGGCTGGAGATGCTGCTGAGTCTCAATAGCCTTGAGGAAACAGCGATGCTCCATCACCATCTCTGGCTTCCCGCCTTGCGGGGCTGAGATAATCCCAATTGTCCAAACTTTCTGAGCCAAGTGGGCCCACTTGAGATCAAATCCTTATGAGCTTGTCTAATCAGCCCTTTTGCCTCCCTCTTTCTCAGAATTTTCTATCGCTGCCTCTTTACAGCAGTGCTGGGACATGCTCTCTGTAGAAGCTGAGTGCAAAACCTGTGAGCGACTTTAGGGGGTTTCTGGCTGTAAGCTCAAGGTCTGAACAGATTTGCAGCTTCAAGCACTTGTGCCAAGAATTGGGTTGCTTTGATCAATTAAATTCCCTGGCAGTGAAAGAATAATAATAAAGGTTAGGGGGGCTGTGCTCTGAAGCTCTGTCTGCAGAAGAGTGTATCTTCCCACTGCCCCTGAATAGCACCAGCAGGCCCTCCTCTACCTCTTTTATGGATTTAATTCTCTTTGGGAAGCTAATCTCACCCCTGCTGCCCCGGCACAAAACCCAAAGTGGCAATCTTGTGAAGCACAGAAAAGCAATTGGGGGAAACCTAGCTTTTTATGATAATACCCAGGGAAAGTGACTTGCACCACTGCTCTTAAGAATGCAAACACACTCCCACACAAGCACGGGATAAACAGCACGGCTTGTACCTTTCAGCAAAACCCGTTGCCGGGGCCAAGGGACTCTCCCAGGGAATTGTTTGCTTGCCAGCAAGCTTGGCTTTGGTTATACCCAAATGCCTTTGAGGTGTGGAGATGGTTTTACTGGAGTAGGGGATGCTACGGAGGGGAGGGAGGAGCAGGGAGAGAGACATGAACGGTGGGCTTATGAAAGTGATTCGGGGTGGCTCTTGCCTCCTGCACAGTGCCACGGTGGTTGTTCGTGGCAAAGTGTGTGTGTATAACACTGTCAGCTTGCTTGAGTGGGAACCACGAGCCTGTCAAATTTCAGTCTGAGTAGAATTTGCTGTTAGGTCAGGGATTTGCCTGTTTTCTCACTCAGTTTCAGTGCCTTTTTATACAAAAATGAATAAGCTGAAGCTACCCCTAGATGAAAGGGCAGTGCAAAGGACATCTCCAGTGTAAAGCCAAGGGGGTCCAGTTGATGGTTGCAGATGCCTTCACCTGGTGGCAGGATGTTCTCAGGGAGGGCTGTCACCTCCAGGTGCCGTCACTGCAGCTCTCCTGCTGCGTCCTGTGTTCAAGGGGCTGTGTTGGCCAAGACACTTCTCCTCTCCTTGTAGGGTCAGTTTTTTGTACTCTGGGCTCCTCGACGCAGCCTCTGTATGGGTGGATGAACCCTGGTGCTAAGGAGCTGTGGTGAGGAGAAGGTGATGGGGGAGAAAACCAGACCAGGCGGAGAGGACCGTGAGACCATCTTGTTCTTCAGCAGCTCCATTCCAGATGGACGTACACAGATTGTGACCCTGCATCACTGTGTTGAAACGATGCAGCCCTTCCCAATGGCCCCACATCTGGGAGATGGGCTGGGGCAGAGGAGGGCGGCGAGCAGCAGGCAGGGTAGAGCATCCCCGACTGTGGGTTGTCCTCGTGATGTCTCTGACTGAGGTGGAGTGGCCAAGGTGGCTCCTGAGGCAAAGCTCATCTCCCTTCTCCATTCTCCAGCATGGAGCCGTCTCCTCACCCTGGGTAGCTGGATATCATTTCTGCGTGCTGGCTGCCAGAATCGCTTCAATTTAGCTTGGTCTATTAAATCACCTGTCTCGATGCTGTTTGTCTGGAGATCAAATTTGGAAAGGCAGCAGCTGGAGGAAAATTAGAGCAGACAAATGTGTGTAAAAATGTTTCCCTCCAACTGCTTTCATCACAGGCAGTTCTTGACTAAATGATGAGGCTTGGGGCTATAAGTATCTCAGTTGTTTCAACTGGAGTAAACTGAAACCAAGGTCAAGTCATAGCTGGTTTGTGTCCTTTTCCCTTCTAATCTTCTACATTTCACTGTGGTTATTTTATTTGAGTGCCTGCCACTTGCTATTTCAAGCTTCCAGCAGTATGTCTGCTCTGCACCCCTGTTTGCCAGCTAAAATGTTTCCACCCCACTAGTGGACAGATTACATAATTTTAGATATACTAAGGCCTGAAATTATTGGATTCTTTTCCCTGGTACAAATGAATTCATGTAAGCAGTTTATTTTTAACTTTGCCGCCTGCCTGTGAACTTCAGTAAAGGGAAATTAATTTTTCACGATGGATGCGGGGTTGGGGGGGGGGGAAGGAAGAGAGGAGGGGAATAAAAGGAAAGCATCTGAGCATGAGGGCAGCAGGAAAAGTAGTGTGCTAATTTCCTGGGTGATAGTGTGATATTGTTCCACCTGTTTCTTTAATTACTAGAAGTTGCTGAGCCTCGTCAGCTGCCTCAGCAGCCCCAGGAGGAGAGGAAGTGCTGGTATGGTCCCTGATGTGCAGCTTTTTAGGCTCGTGCCAAGACTGCTCGCGGAGTCAGGTTCCTCCCGGGATCGTTCGTCCACAAACGCGTAGGTCATCTGAGCTCCAAATTTACTTTGAAGATCAGAAATAACCTGTGTGGTCTCTTTTAATCTGCAAAACCATTTCTCTGAATCATTGCTTTAAGAGCAGGATTTACTGAATTCATAGCAGTGTCTTGGTTTCCTGACATCTAGTAAATAGGTGTATTGAATACTGCATTATATAGGGATTAATTTACTTCAGCCTCCCTTCCACGCCTGAAAATCCTGTGTTTTGTATCCCATACCGTCAGTTAGCCTGGCAAGGTTATTTTTCAGAAAACTTTGTAGGATGAAACTAATTTGCCCAAAGGACTTCCTTGTATTTGCCCGCATTTGAATACAGAGTGGAAATACATTTTGTCTCCAACTTCTGCGGGGTGACCAGAACTAAGGGCATCTGAGCTCAGGGTGTGGAGGTGTGTCTCCGAGCCTCCAGAGCTGAATATAATTGAAAGGGTTCAGGTTTCCGATTCCTGCTTTAAGTCCAACTTCAGTGTTAACGCCCAGGATGTGTAATGATGGCCCTCAAAGGCCTCTTTGCATTCACACTTGCAATCTTGATGTTGTATTTGCGCAGGCTTTTCCCAGTATTTTATTTCATGCTTCCTTCACCGCAAACATTTGCTTCTTGTGGAAAACCAGCTGGGGTGTCTCTCTCTCTCTTTCCCCTTTAATAATCTCTAGTTTGGGACCACTGATCCTTCAACAACCTCCTCCCTTTTTGATGTGCCCTCTGTTTTCTCTTATTTACAGCAACTGCCATGCTTGGGATTCTCTTGTTTGTCCTCTCCCTCCTCTCAATTTCTCAGGACAAGCTGAAAATGAGATTTAATGGGCCTCCCACTGTTGTTGCTCTTTTGAGATTACTGGGATCAGATGTTCTTCTCTTGAGAACTAGATCAAAGAAAATGAGAGAGGGTAAAGACCAGGACGCTCAGGAAGGCAACAGAGAGCAGGGATAAGGCAGGAGAAAAGAGGTTCTTAGCGTCTAATGCATCAGTGTAGGGCATTTTTGGCTTTGCTGGCCCCTTGCCAGGGCTTTACAGAAGCATTAGGTCCACTATGGTGTGAAAAGCTTAATAATTTTGTTACAAAATGTTTCAGCAAGCCCAGTGCCACCTGAATGTTTGTGTTTTTAATCGGAATTGTCTTGAGCTACTAGCTATAAAGAGCCCACTAGTTTTAACGGGGGATTATTTGCCTGACCTATCCATCCCCATGTTCCCAGAAATCCTCTCCATATTAATTGCATTTCACTGCTGGGGACACCTGTTAGCAAGGGCACAGCTGAACAGGCTTTTAATACTTACAAATCTCTGATAATGCTGCAGCTAAACCTCTCTTTCTTGCTTTTCTTTCTTTCTTTCTTTTTTTTTTTTTTTTCTTATTTCATTTTTTTTTCCCTAAAGAGAGAGCAACTGGTTGGACTTTCTCCTTAGCAGAGGCTGAAGCTACAGTTTCTGCTCCTCTCTCTAGCATGAGGCGACTTTGCAGCAGAGGAGCTGATGGTTTTTGAAGGCTGTCACTGCAAGGGACTTTCCTCCTCTTCTGCACTGATGGGGAAGGGTCACCCAGGGACTATGACAACACTTTGGCATTCAAACGCCCGGTTTAAATTCCCTATAACACCATAGATTCTGTATGACCATTTGCAAGCCACATCCTTGCACCTGTGCTGTAAAATGCCGACGCAGGTCTGCTGGAGAAGCACTCAGACACTACCGTGACAAGGATTTCGCTTCCTGACAGGAGCTTGTTCACGCAGCTCCAGGTGTCCCAGATGCTGGTCCTGCCACCGCAGGCAGTAGCGGGGCCCAAGGGGTAGGGAGGAGAAACCCCACTACTGGGACAGCATCTGGGCAGCTGGCTGCAGGGGCGATAGAGGAGAGGGCGCAAGGAGCCGTAAAAACCTTTTTTGTGGCTCAGGCTTTCAACGCAGAAAGGTTGTGTTCTTGTCGGTAAAAATAATTGACATGGTACATGCGGTTTTCTTGTTGGTCACGAAGCTCAAAGAAAACAAATGGAGTATGGCAAGAACTTTCTTGTTTTGTTTTGGTTTGGTTTTTTTAAGTGCTGCATTTAATCCCCTTATAAATGTGAGGGAAATCGCACAAAATTCAAAGTGTCTGAAGAAGGAGATAAGCTCTTCATGCTGTTCAGTTCTACACTGTTTATTCCTTTTCCCCACTATTTTCTTATCATTATCAGAGTGGGGTGGAAAGCTTTTGTCAGAGTTCTCCTTTAAAGAAAAAGATGCTATTTGAAGGTAACCAAGTCTGAGCACATGGTGTGACCCAGGGAACGAGCAGTATCTTTAGTTTCTGAATTTTCTAGCTCTTACGAATGATGTCAGGATCCTAACATGGCTCTTAGACTGCTTTGAGAACAGGATGGCTTCTGTGGAAACCCACTAGACAAGTGATTCAAAAAACATCTTTTCAGAAAATTACTTCATCGTATATGAGATTTCTTTTTAAAACTAACTACATGGGAGTTCTTGGCAATGATGGTCTCTACATCTGATGGTCTAACTAGCATGAAATAGAGCTGCTGCTCTCATTTATATACATTACACTATCTGGTTCCTCACTTGTGGTTTGGGAAAAGCATGAATTTTCAAGTTTTCCTCATGGGACTTCTTTGGCTTCTTTCACTTTACCTTTCATTTTCTTCTCTGCTATGTAGAAATACCAGATGATTATTAAATGGCTTTAGAAATTCTACTGTAAGAGGCAAGAGAACATGCAGCAGCATCATTTTTATTGCTGTCATCATAGTTTCTTATTCTCTTTTTAAGAAAGCACAATAGCAAAGCTTTCTAGGGAAGATCGTAACACACATGCAGTTTAGCTGGGAGAATTAAATATAGATATTGTTCTTGGTGTAATATTTGTCAGGCAAATCATAGGGTCGTACTTGTAAATATCTTTGTGTGTGCACAGTTAGCAAAAGCTGTTTGATCCATGTATCAAGACTGTCATCTCAGGGTAAAACCCCACGACAAACATCCAGGAGCCTTAGAGCATCCCAGTTGCAGGGAGGATGCAAGACAACTGTGGTGGGAGAAGGGATTGTCAGCTGTGTTTTCTTCAGTGGGTTTTTTGCACGCAGGAGAGCTCTTTGTCAGTCAGCTTCAGGCAAGCCCAGCAACTCCATCCCCTCTCCACCAGCCCTCTCAGAGGGCTCCTTGCACTGTCCCTGGCCCCAAGGACGGCTAGCCAAATTATTGCAGGTAGCGAACTGCAAGAGAAATTAGGGAGTGAGCTGGAGAAGATAAGAGACATGTGAAGAAAGGATGGAGGAAGGAAGTTGCCCTGGGCGAGGAGGCTGGGGGATGTGCCCAAGGCTGCGTAGCCATCAGTGGCAGAGAGAGGCATAGAAAGCAATGTCCTGTATCATGCCTGTTTTATCACTGCCTGCTGGGCCTTTAATTAGCAGTCACACATACAGATGAGGTTAAATGGCATCTCACAGAGCGCAGAGTGCCCTGCTGATGTCCCCCATCACCAGAGCAAACGCCATTGGGCCCCGTGACCGGCCACAGCCCCCCTGGCCCCTTCCCAGACCCTTTCCCACCAGCAAGGACCTGGCCTGAAGCGCAGACTTGCTCCTTCACTTAGAGATCAGTCGGGAGAGTTTCAGTGGCTGCTGCCACCTTCCACTTTACCTTGGTCTGTTCAGAGTTGGTTTTTAGTTAAAAATACCCAGCTGACTATTTTTATACAAAAGTACACATGCCCTTCCTTCCTCCTTCTTCTAATTATCAAGTGCCTAAACCATATTATGAGCTATTTTTTTTTTTATTCTGTGATATTTTTAAATCAAAGAGTTTCTGAGGGAGGTAAGCAACCAAAAATATTTATAGGTTATAATCCAGCTTGGTAGGCTTGTTTAATTTAATTAGCTGTAATGTGGGAGTTCAGCTCTTGTCATCAGGATAGAAATAAGTTTACTGCTTTGTATTCTTTTATATCTCTTAAAAAAAAAAAGTCCTGTTTCTGTTTTTCTTTCCTTTCTTCTTTCTTTCCATAGTAAATATTTTATTTATGCTGTTCCTATGCTGAGATTTCATTCCCTAAGTGCTAAATAACCCCCCTTCTTCCCCCACCTTCTTCTTCTGGTTGGGATTTATTCTACACCCTAGAAAAAAATAGGTGCTGACTGTGCTGTGAACAGTGCCCCTTCATTATAAAGCAGCCCTTGCAAACTTTTGGAAAATGGACCTACTGTGATAATAAATCTTCTCCCTTGACATACAGCACTGAATGTGGCTCTGACCACATAAACTGCTCTCCCCATGATTCTGGGGCTGTTCACAATGCCAACCATTTATAAGCCAGTTGGCTTTACATTAATTAATTCCCAAGTTATTCACAAATAGCAACAATCACCTCAAAGTGCAGGCCTAGAAAAGGGCTGGCATTTTGAAAGGGAGATCTGTACATAAAAATTTACCATGCTCACAATAGGGAACAAACCCGGCCCTTGAAACAACAATGGCATTCTGCTTTTGGGCTCGGGGTCGTGGCTTCTTTTGGTTCAGCTTGTGGTGGTTTATTTACGACGGGTGCTAATTTTTGTTGTTTGACTTATTTCGTGGAGAGCATCAGCTGGGCATCCCCCCTCCCCCAAGTACAAGAAAGCACTCCCTGCACTTATTGCTTGCAGGACAAGGCTAGGGAAAGCCATATTGCTTTGGAGAGGAGCTCCAGGATTCCAGGAATGCCAGGGAAGGATTTGGCTTCATGACTTCCTCTGCCAGATTGCTAGCTACTTCTCACCTGGATTTCAGTGCCTGCCTGGATGAGTTCTGCTCCCATATAGGGTTTTAGCATCAGACGCTAAAGTTTCATGGCTGAGACATCACTGAGAGTAATTTTAAGAAGCTGTACAGGAGGCGTCTCGCCCTCCTTCCCTGTCATAGCTTTGAGGCTTTTAAGAGAAGTTTTTCCAGGTGTGATTTAATTGCATACCTTGTTTCCCATGGGGTGCAGTTTCCTTTGGCTGCTGTCAGCTACCCCTACTGCCATCTCCTTCCCCCAGCGCTGGTCCATGCAGCCTGCCCTCGTCTTTTCTTCAGCCCCGCTTCCCCATACCCTGCTGAGCTTCCCTGCCTGTGCCTTGGGGTTGTTCCCCTCGACTTTGCTTCCCAGGGGTTCCCCTCTGGCCAGGTGAGCTACTTGTTGCCACTCAGCCCCTTCCATCTCCATTGCCTTACCCTGGCCCTTCCAGAGCCCCTTGTGTTTCGCCTTGCCTAGGCTGTAAATGCGTAAGGATGATACACTTTTCGGTGGAAGCCAACCTAGAGAATGAAATCCTGCCGTGTTGGAAACCAGAGCGTTTTTTTCATGGTTGGTCATCCAGGGCTGTGCACGTGGACCTTCACACCCCTCCCTGCCAGCCCCAGCTGAAACCGCAGCCCAAGCTGAGCTGCCAGTGTGGCTTTAACTTGGCTGCCTTGTGGAGGTGCATTATGGTGCAGGCTTTAAGGACACAATTACAAATTGTGAGGCACAGGACGGTGCCTCATCCAGTCCATGGGATTGACAGTACTCATTCACTAAGCAGCTATTCAGTAGTTTTTCTTCATCATTTTCTAACGGGCGAGGGAGGAGCTGATCCCTTAATTCCAACATCCTATTTGGATACTGCACTGAAGACAGAGTTATTAATTTCCTCAGAGGGTTTTTGCTGTCATTCAGCATGACAGTATTCTGAATGCTTTAAAAATATTAATGGGTTTATTTTCGTAGTAGAACCACAAGATGGAAGAGCATTGCTCTCATATTGTAGCTGGGAGCAGCAGCAAAGAGTGCTGGATCAAGGTCAAAACGAATGTAAGCTTTAGACACCTAATATTTTTTTTTTTTTCCTCCCCAGACTACATTCTCTTTATCACCTTACTTCTATGTCTGCATTTTATACAGCCCACTGACTTCCATTTCGGCTGCCATTGCTCAGCAAATGGTTCTGCCAAGTTCAGAGGAAGTACTCTGGGCTCTGCTTTAATGAAGTCCTAAAAGCCACTTGATCTGAGACCCACCTAGTCCCACAGCAGGCAGATGTAGCTCCCCAGGTCAGCGTTTGCCTGCTTTCCTTTCTCCTACCGCAGCCTCCAGTCTCAGTCTCCTCTTTTGCGACAGGCAAGACAGGAGCAATACCAAGAGCAATCGCCTTTGCTGCTCCATCTTTGTTCGTGCTGAATGCCTCCAAGCCATCTGAGGCAGAAATCCTGTGGAGAGAGCATGGTAGGTGTTCATGAAATTAGTCACTTCTTGCTCTGCCCAACAGAACCCCAGTTCAGTCCATTTTTTTTTTTCTGGTACTGTTCAGGCTTCTCTATAGCTATGATCCATGAACTCTTTGTGCAAACACATGGTTTACCTGCTCTTTATCTTTTCCCCATCTGGTTTCTTGTCCCAGCCTTCTGACTGGCCAGCACTCCCATTTGATGTGATAGCAACTTCAAGAAGTGGAGGTACCGCTACCGTTTTTTGTAATAATATTGATAGTCAACTCTATAAGTACTGTGGGACCTACACTCTGCTAATATATAAATTAATTCCAATGTGAAATGAAGGTTCCCTGCTTTTTATGTGGGTTGGTTAGGCACACAACACAACAGAGCATATCATGGTAATGGTACTTCTGCTGGATTCAGCAAAGACAGTGCCATAAAAATAAAACACATTGAGATTCATGAAAATCTGTCTGCATTCTGCTTCCAGTGAAGCTATTCAGGGCCAAATTTTCAAACATCAGCTTCTAGTTGCACCAACATGATGAGCCCATGCAAAATACAAATACGCGCACGTTAGGTTCTTACACATGCGGGCAATGCCCATTCTTGCTGAAATGTGACATTTTGAGAACAGATGTTGCAAAATACTTGCACATATTTTGTGGGAGCAACAGTGACATCTATCTTGCTGGAAACACAGCTCCCATTTTTACTTTTCCTTGCTTGGTAGGCCGTTTATCTTGTTTCCTTTGGCGCTAGAAGTCTTTCTCATGCTGCTTTCTGTGTCTGGAAAATCTGCCCACCTTCTGCATGCCAATCACACTTCTTTTTCAGACCTCTCCCTCAAACTTCTAATCCATTTTCTGCCGATCTTACTGTCGTTTTCTCTCCAACTCAAGTCTGAACTGTCTCTTATAGTGACTTTTAAGCGTGTGTATTTATTCATAGTCATTTAGGTAAGGCTGTCTGAGTTGGTGCCCCCTACGTTTTGAAGTGAAATTTATATAGTTAGGGACTTAATCCATGCCTTTATCTCCACAATGCAAAGCTCTTTGTGTGAATAGTCCAATTTCTGTTTTAAAGATGAGTTTGTTAAAACGTAGAGATTAAACAGTCTGCCCAGGTCAAAGTTAAAAGGTAGTAAATCCTTGGGAAGAGCACAAGTCTTGTGGTCACCAGACTAGCAGTTTTAGTGCTGAGTAATGTAGCACTGGCACAGCTTTGCCTTTTTCCTCCAGAAAAAAATGAAAGACAGTAAATCAGTTCAGAAGGTATGGTTTATTTTGGCTTCCCAACACCACAAATGTTATTTCTGAAATAGTGATGGTTAATTGCTCAAACTCCTCAGCTGCGCGGGCAACATTGACTGTTTCCATGTAAAGGGTGAGGGACAGGAGCTGGCACAGGGCTGGGGGGCCGAGGAGCTCTTGGAGGAGGCAGGGGAAGGTGGGCACGGCCAGGGCAGGGATGGAGCCTTCGATGGGGCTCCCTGGTCTGGCGGCCGTGGGTTGGCAGGGAGCTGTGGGGCAGTCACAGTGGCTGGGGTCTGCCGTCCCTCCACCCCCTGCCCCTGGCTCTGGGGTGCTGGCACAGGCAAAGAAGGAGTGGTAACACTACTAGTCATTTTGCAGGCTTGAAAATTGCTATAGGCAGATGCTTGCTTTGCCTAAGCCTCTTGCTAGCCCTGTTCATAGGAGGTGTGACTCCTAAAACATATGTAGCTTTACCCCTATAATACACCATTATCATTTAATATATGTGTAGCCTTTTGTTTCTGTTGCTTAAGTTTATGAGCATTTTATTTTCCTTTTTCTGCTACTTTTTCAAACATAACATGAAATTACAGTCATTTTCAGGCCTTCATTTGCAAAATTATCTCTCATCATCATAATTTACTGCTCTTAATGATTTTTCTGACACATTTAAGTAGCAAGATCCAGTAAGTATTCCTTCTTTTCTTGGGTGCAGTTAAGTACATCATACAAGACACTATGGATAATATTATTAAGATCCCAGTAGCGTAATGTTCAGGAGAGTTTCCAACAATAAATGTTATCTGTCATCTCAGGATATGCATCACTTAAGGATCCTTTCTATGGAAAGGGTGAGAAGAGATGCTCATCTAGGCAGCGTTTGTCATATTGTCCTAGGGTTTCTGCCGTCTGCCCCTTTTGATGGGTTGCATGAGGATCCAGATCAAGGCTGTGCTGGAGAAGAAAACCTCCAGCAGTTACCATGGCCCTGGCAAGGCACAGGCTGTGCTCTCTGTGTGCCTTCTCCAGATGCTGGACATATGGGCCTGCCCTGAGAACTCCAAGATGGTTTGGCTGAGGAGGCAGCTGGAGGAGAGAGTAGGGAGAGAGACTTATTGCTCTTGCAGATAACAGTCTTGCTGAGCTTGATTGATGGATGCCGCTCTAGCTGCCAGACATTAACTAAAACTTAGGAAATGGAGCAGAAATATGCATCTTGGGCAGAACAGTTGTGTATAGCAGGAATGTGCACGGTGTTGGTTTGGGCAGCGCTCGTGCAAGGCTGCCACCATGCATAGGCTTCCTCACCAGCACAGTTGGGTGGGTGTGAAGCACCTCAGCCACATGTACCAGCCACCAAGGTCTCAGGGACATGCAGCAACTGTGTCCCTGCAGGCAGGGTGCCCTGTGTGCTCTGGCCATGTGTATTGAGGAATGAGGTTTATTCCCTCCTGTTTTTCCAACCCTTTCCCTTTGCAATCCTACTGCTGCAGCACAGGCCCTCCATCTGGTCCTGAGAGCAAGTATTTCACAACTATGCCTCTGAACTGATGCTCAGGAGATCCGGGCTCTGATCCCTTTGGTTTTTGCTGACTAGCTGCATGATGCTGGGCAACCATCCTGTCATGGTTTAGGCTGAATCAGCCAATGACGCATGACAGATGCTGTGTCCCACCTCTTGCTCCAAGGAGAGGAGGAGGAGGCATAAAGAGATTTATGAGTTTAGAAGGAACTAAAATACTTTAATGACACATTAATAATAAAATATAAAATAAATAATGAAATAGATAC